>JADLZK010007925.1:0-457571 GCA_015847255.1 Hyparrhenia diplandra
GATAGTGATTTTGATTACCCGAAATTAGTTTGGGTAATTCGGTCATGTACGCCAGTACCCAAATTACTCGAACTACCCGAAATTTTGCCTTCGACTACGTATTTATCATGTGTTGTTAGTTAAACACTTGAAATTATCACTTTATTTTAATATAATTCTCTTAGTTTCAACGTGTGACTATAATATATTATTCTTCACCAATTGTTTTGAAATTCGACACAAATTACCGGTGAAATTTTGTTTTGAATTGTTACTAAAATTTTGTGTACTTTTATGTTTTCTATAAATTGGGATAGATCGGGTATGCGAACCCGATTATTGGGTACCGAAATTTCGGGTAATATTTTTCGGGACTAATATCGGGTAGCAATTTTCATTCCCAATTTTGAATTACCAAAGCTACCCAAACCGAAAAATTTGGTAACCCGAATGCCCGTGGTGAGGTCGGACACATGCCATTTCGGTTTTCTAGGGTTTTCACCGCAAAACCAAGCATGGTGGGTTTTGCAGTTTTGGGCCTCAAAAGGTGGGGCTGGCGTGGACTCGGTGCGAGTCGGGCGCCTGATCGGAGGACACCTGCGTGGAGACCAAGCGGTCATGGTCCAACGTTTCCTTAAGCTGAGTCATTATGCGTATGTTTAGTCATTGATTATTACTTTTTTGTCTTCGATCATAAGGTTGAAATGCCCCAGTACGTACAAGTCATTCGTCCTTCCCCTTGGCTCTATATTCTTAAGATCCTCTCATTTCCTATTCAAACCTTAATTAATTGGGAAGATAAAAGATCTTACATACCTACTCGATCCTTGACATATTCTCTCGTGACGAGCGCTCACACGTGCACATGACAAACAAGACCAGGCCAGGCCCCTTGTTTTTAGCGACGAAATAGCACGAGGGCTAGGTCGGCCCAAATTTCTTATTACCAGGTCGTCAGCGCCAGGTCAACATGGTTCTCTGGAATAATCAGAAATATTCATGTTAACCCCCCGTATCATTTGGATCATGGCGCTCCAATATGGGTTATGCCCTATATATGCATTCGGTGTGATGAATTAGCTAGATGGTGAACGAACCATTTTTTTTTTTTTTTTTTATCACGCCTCAGACACTTTTTCATTAAGCAGAAGCAGTTTGGGACATTTATAAACCTACTAGGTAACAAAGATGTTACCAAAGCCAACACAAACCCCATAACCCGGCTCACAAACTAGCTCGACATTCCTAGTTTCAGGAGGAATTGCTTGATTCGTCAAATCGACATAGTTGTTCTAGTGAAACTAGCTCGTTTGGACCAAGTATCACTCTCTGGGCGGAACTACACGCCTTCCTAGTTGTTCCTCTCAGATCACGGGAAACGTTCTACGCACGGGATATCGCTGAAATCCGGTAGTGCCTGATGCTTCAGAATTAAGTTACAGACCGTTTCTTCTTAATTCATTAGTCAGTGGTGTGTCCGTGTCAAGGATGAAAATGACACCAATGAACTGCACGGGGGTTTACGCGTCTCTCTCATTTTTTTTTTCAGAAAAGGACGTCTCTCTCTCATAAAACAATATGTATTTGTTGTAAGCTGGTGGGAAAGAAAGAGGCGTAACAAAAAACATATGCAAAGTGCTAAGAATTCGCTGACTCTTTCTATGTTGACCGAGAATACACAACCTTCCTACAAGGTGTATATATATGTTCCTGCACTAATGACACCAATGAACTACACACATCATCGGAGAACAAAACACATGGGACTCTACTCTTCATCTCGTGGCCCTGTGGCCTCGGCGCTACTGCTTTGCTTCTGCATTCTGTTCTCGGGAGTACATGGAGAATCTCGCAGGGTAAGCAAGCATTGCTCCACACAGTTCTTAATTTGATCACTAGCAAGAGAGGTGTAGCTTAAAGACGATTGATGTTTCTTTAATCTCCTATGTTTGCAGCTTTATATCGTATACCTCGGAGATGTGAAACATGGACACCCGAATGATGTGGTCGCTTCGCAC
Source organism: Hyparrhenia diplandra (assembly GCA_015847255.1). Classification (NCBI taxonomy): domain Eukaryota; kingdom Viridiplantae; phylum Streptophyta; class Magnoliopsida; order Poales; family Poaceae; genus Hyparrhenia; species Hyparrhenia diplandra. Next base: position 1,998 of record JADLZK010007925.1, read on the forward strand.
CATGATATACTCAGCAATGTTCTTGGAAGGTACGCACCCTCGATCTTTCAGCGTTAGACCGACCAGCATTCCTCGAAGATCGGTAGCATTGTTAAGCCATCAAGAGGTTAACTGTGTTTTTTTCTCGTGTAACTTCAGCATGGAGGATTCTTTGGCTTCCATGATTCACAACTACAAGCATGGCTTCTCAGGGTTCGCAGCCATGCTTACTCAAGACCAAGCTAAGCAGCTTGCAGGTCAGCATCATATGTTCGCAGCCATGCTTACCGTCGCATTGCTCCACAGCTACCAAAATCGATCTGTGACGCCTTTCTCTATGCATGCAGAGTTTCCGGACGTGATCAGTGTGAAACCCAGCAGAAGGTGCAGGGCGACAACCACTGAAGCTGGGACTTCCTCGACGCGAACAACCAAATGCCCAATGACCTCGTCAATAAAGGCAAATATGGTGAGGACGTCATCGTCGGAGTTGTTGATTCCGGTATCTGGAAATAATACAGGTCCAAAGAAATATTACACAAACCCAAATTCAAGTCTCAAATATTACAGTCCATCCATAGTTCTAAAATATCATGCTCCAAATATTACATGAAAATCATCTAAAACATCAACCACTAGTCCACAACATACTAGTCCACAACATAGATAGAATCAGTCTACTACATAGAAATAGAAGTCCAGTCCTAGATATTATAAAGTCCACTAGTGCCAAATATTACATAATATCATTGCACAGTCCATCAAACTAACTTGTGGAGCTTGTCATAACTCAATCGATTCCTCAATTTGGTATGAACAAGAGCAAAAATGCTCCAATTCCGTTCACACCCATTAGCATGCCAACAGTGTCATCAACCAAGTCAACCACAATGCCACTGCCTGAGGCCACACTCTTGCCTTTAGCACTAGCCGAAGCACGAGCTCCATCACTAGCCATTGTGGTAACTAGTAGCATAACCATAGAACACAAGTCAAGAACAGCAAGCGATAATATCTAAAGATGCACCTCCTCTCTATGAATAAATTGAACTAAAAATCACACATCTGCAGGCGAGGCAAGAATGAACAATAGTAGAGCAGAGCAGAGCACAATGCCATCAATAATCTAGGATGCCCTGTTTTCATAGGTGCAACTGTGCTATATTATAGAAACAGTACATCTTAAGCTATACTAAATTCAGTTTTCTTATACTAAAAAGGCCAAGCAGGGTTCGCTGTAGCAAACCCTGATGTTCATCAATTCATTATCCAATTTGACAATTTGTATGCTAGAATATCTGCAGCATGTTCAAGATATAGCTCAAGTTACTGTATGCTGCAGCTGAGCAGAGCACAAGGCAGTCACTGTTTTGAATGGTTTTGAGATTACCAATTTGGGGTTATATTCTTGGAAGAACAATGCCATGCACCTGACTATCTAATCACGTAATCTGAAGCTGAACATGCAAGTTCGTTTTCTAGGACAAAGTTCTCTGAATATCTGCCGAATACTACTCTGTTCCACATGAAAGACAGATATATGAGAAGTATATCACCTCTTACAGTGGGAAGATAATAGGTAGTTGCAGCTCACTGCTGGGGGCCGGCGGCGCAGCTCACTGCTGGGGCCAGTGGCGCTGACGCCGGCGGGTGGACGCACTCGAGGGTGCAGGTGTGGACGGAGTAGATGGCGACCTTCTGCTGTGCACGAGGAAGTGGCAGTGGGCGAGGCGACGAGCACGGACGCGGCGTCGAGATGGGACGGCGAGCAGGGGCAGCGCGACGAGCAGGACGAGGTGCCGGGGAAGCGCGACGAGCAGGGGACGACGGCAAGCCGCCGGTGCGCGCCGCGTCGGCCGATGCGCCGGTGCGCCGCGTCGAGCGGGGCCGGGGTGCCGGAGCTCCCTGTCGCGCGTCCGTGGGAGCGTTGGCGGCGGCTCTTTTTTAGAGAGAAACGGCGGCGGCTGGTTCGGAATTGGGAGGAGTTGAGTGGGCTCTAGGGTTAGGAGAAGAAATTTATACGATTGGTTGGCGGGCTTCCACATTTTGGCACAATCTTTGGCGGGTCCGTTTCAAAATTCCGAAAATTTTGAGTGGGATCAGCAAAATACCGGACCTCACCGGTAAACGCGAGATTTCGAAATTTCGGAAATTTCGGCCCGAAAATTTTTCAGAGATCTGGCCAGAGTCGGCAAGCTTCAGCGACCAAGGGTACGGCCCCGTGCCGTCACGGTGGAAAGGCGTGTGCCAGCTCGGACAGGCCTGGGGCAGCAACAACTGCAGCCGCAAGATCATCGGCGCACGGTTCTACACGCCCGGAGTGGCCGAGGAGGACATCAAGCTGGACTACCTCTCGACCGGGACGCGGACGGCCACGGCACGCACACGGCCTCCACCGCAGCAGGCTCCTTCGTGGAGGGGCCAGCTTCCGTGGCCATGGCCTTGCCGCCGGCATTGCGCGGCGGCGCACCCCACGCCCGCATTGCCATCTACAAAATCTTCTGGCGCGATGCAGACGGCAAAAGCTCTAGCTCCGACGCCGCCCTGCTAGCGGCCATCGACGACGCGATACACGATGGGGTGGACGTACTCTCACTGTCCGTTAGTGGTTTCGGCGACAATTCCTTTGGCGCTCTGCACGCGGTTCAGAAAGGGATCACCGTCGTGTACTCTGCCGGGAACGATGGGCCTAGTCCGCAGACTGTTGTGAACACGTCTCCGTGGGTCATCACCGTTGCGGCGAGCAAAATCGATCGGTCGTTTCCGACCGTGATCACGCTGGGAAACAAGCAACGGATCGTGGTATGTACGGGATACAAACAGCAAACTCACAAGCCTGCCATGGTTTCTTGCCCTGAGCAATTTCTATTCGTTCTTGCAGGGACAATCGCTCTACTACCAAGGGAAGAACATATCCAGGAGCATTTTCAGAAGTCTTACAGACGGTGGCCAGTATGTAAAAAACATTAATTGAATTTCTGCAAATGTGGCATAAATAAATTCAGGAACTGGTCAGCAATTAAACTTGTTGCCATGCGTGGTCAGGTGCCTGGCAGGTGATCTAAACGGTACCGATTTCAAAGGGAAAATGGTGCTTTGTGCAACACCAAATTCACCCACGGAGTATGGCCCGTCCTTGAGATTCGCTGAAGCCCTACAAAACGTCCGGGCTGGAGGGGCTCTGGTGTTATTTTCGTTCAATATACGACAGACATTCTCCAAGCATGTGGTGGCATTCCATGTGTTCTTGTGGACATTGAGGCTGGTAAAAATATCAGGAAATACGTCAACACCGCCAGGTATATATATAACTTTCAGAATCCTAATCAAGACTATACTGATTACTGGACAATAGAAGCTTTTGATCATACTCCGCAGTGAGCTGAACATTTTCTGACATGAATTTCTGGTTGTTTCAAGCAGCTCTCCAGTGGCAAAGATTGATCCGGCCCGAAGCATTACAGGTAAAGACATTCTGGCTCCAAAAGTGGCATCATTCTCCTCGAGGGGCCATCACCCGACTATGCTGATATCATTAAGGTAACACAAGCTAGACACTGCGCACTAACAAGCTAGCTAGCCATGACCTGCCATCTCATTCCGCTCTTGCTTCCTCAACAGCCTGACATAGCTGCACCTGGAGCCAACATCTTAGCAGCAGTGGGGAACTCCTATGAAATTTTGTCAGGGACATCAATGGCTGCCCCTCACGTAACCGGCATCATCGCGCTGCTGAAATCTCTGCATCCAAATTGGTCTCCTGCTGCACTGAAATCCGCTATCATGACCACAGGTACTGAGGTCAACCACAGCTTTTCGAATACCTCGCTTCATTGGAAGATGGAACCATTTTAACAGCTTTAGAAGATAACTTCTAAAGTCATGGCTTATTGCTTGGCATGTGTCTTACCCTTGTTTCATTTTTGCACGGTGAAGCATCTGTAACTGACGAACACGGAATGCCGATACTGGCGGAAGGATTGCCTCGAAAGATCGCCGACCCATTTGACTATGGAGGTGGGCACATAAACCCTAACAGAGCAGCCGATCCCGGCCTGATTTATGACATCGATCCGAATGATTACAACCACTTCTTTGGTTGCACCATCAACAAGACTTCAGCAAGCTGCAATGAAACACCAGCACCAGGGTATCTCTTGAACCTGCCATCCATCTCGGTTCCAGACCTCAGGTATCCAATTAGCATACCGAGAACAGTTACAAATGTAGGCGAGGTTGATGCAGTTTACCATGCTGCCATTGAGAGCCCAGCTGGAGTCAAGATCGAAGTTGAACCACCCGTTCTTGTATTCAATGCCGCAAACAAAGTCCATACGTTTCAGGTCAAGATGTCACCTATGTGGAGGTTACAAGGGGATTACACATTTGGCAGCATTACTTGGTACAATGGTAAAAAACAGTGCGAATTCCAGTAGCAGCCCGGATCACAATTCATGATTTCTTTGCGGATGTTGCATAAATGATGAGGTGAAACATGCAGTAACCTCATAATGTTGTTGTACCTTTTGAAATAACACTATCATAGTGTTTCGAACAATGTACACAAATAAATGGTTTTTGGAGCCTCGAATGGAGTCTTTTCATTAGAGGGTTTTAAAAGGGTACGGCCCCATGTTCAAGATTAAAAGGGTACCTCCTCGTAAAGTCGTAAGGAAGGAAGTAGGCAAGTAGCGTACCATTGCCTTCTGAACAATGCATGGCATCACCCTATTGTATACAAGTTGGCTTCTCTCATGATTTGCTTGTAGGGGCTTGTTTGCAATTGGTGCAGGTAGCTTGCTGGTTGTCTTTCTTGTAAGCACATGGATGGCAATCAGTACCCATATTATTTACTAGTATGTGTGTGCGCTTGACATAAACTTTATAGACTGTGTGAGTCCAAATATGCTGAGATTGGGAGTTCGTTTAAGATGACTATCTAGTGAACTTAATGAGGCCGACAGATGGGAACATGAGCAAGAGGTGAAAAAGCGAAAACATAAAAAAAATAAACAGATGGTTGGGTGCTCTGACAATGATGAAGATCACCGACGTCGTGCCGGCTCTCTCTCTCTCCGGCCCAGCATTGATCACCTTCCTCAAATGGCTGCCCCTGTCCTCAACCTCCGCCCTGGAAGGGTGGTCAGTCAAGAAATCTACGGCGCTTTTGGCTCTATGGTTTCCTTCGATCCTTCCTTTTTAGCTAAGCCTTTCTTTCTTGTCATCTCCATTGGTCGTTGCTCCATTCGTCTGTCTGAAAAATCGGTCAGTCTAATCCTTCAAGCTGTGCTTGGGGGCTCACCTTCTGGTTTTCACGTTCTTCAGCTTAGTGATAGAGTTTTCAGATTCTCTGTCTCGTGCCATGCTATCGGTTTCCATGTCTTTAGTCTAAAATCTTTTCGATTGCTCTCATTTCAAGATCTTCTTTCACCTTTGGCATGGTGGTGGCCCAAATTTTAAAGTTGAATATAGCAATTGGATTAAAGAACAAGATGCTCAATGGGTTCATGTTATTTGGAATCGTGGTCATCTACAAAATCTTCAGCTATCTGGTGCTAACTCCATCCCCATTGGTACTGCCGTGAACTTTGGGAAGCTAGATCCATGGCAACTTCAAATTTCAAATTTCCAGCTTTAAATCGGGAAAGTTTTTGGAACCCACGATAAAGGAGGTTACTATTACGGGGGTTACTACTATTTTAAATAGCCATAACCACTAGACAGGTATTCTAGGCCTTATTCCTAATTTAAATCTCCTCTTTCCTTGTTCTGGGCGCCCTAACGTCTCCGTGCCAACACTAGTACCGAAAAGATTTTGGGTGGCGGGCAATTTAGATTTTTGCGTGGCGGGCAAAGCGTGCCCGTCACCCATCAAAGGTCACGGAAAATGCACGATTAAGTGTGGCGGGCTACGATTGCCCGCCACGGTAAATAAAAAAATAATAAAAAAGCCCGAGCCCGGTGCAAGCCCATACGGGCCGACACCGAAGCCCGGCTACGGAACGCCCGCCCGATGCACCGCCGCGCCGGATCCGTCGTCGTGGTGGGCTCCCGCCCGCCATCCGATCCGCCGGATGGAGGCCGCCGACAGCGGATCCGCCAGGTGCTCCTCGCTTAGATCCGCGCGGTGAACCTTACGCCACGGATCCCCCTAGGATCCACCGGGCCGCGCGCTGGATCCGTCGGTGAACCCGCCCGCCCGCGCCGGTGGTCTTTGGATCCCACCGGCGCCCGGTGGTGTTGGATCCGTCCTCGCGGATCCCGCCGCCGCTTGCATCCACCACCCGTCATCGGGGACCGCCGCTCGGGGGCGGATCCGCCCTCGACCCGATGAGCACCCGCCCAGCGCGCGCAGATCCGGCGTCAAGGAAGGGAGGGCGCCGTCGTGGAAGGGAGGCGCCGCCGCCGTCGGGGAAGGGAGGGGCGCCGGGAAGGGAGGGGGCGCCTTGGGGAAGGGCGGGATGGAGGGAAGGGAGGGAGGCGTCGCTCACGAGAGAGATGTGAGGGAGCTGGCGGTGGTAGGAAAAAATGAATGGGATGGAAACCCTAACTTCTCAATTTATACGGGACAATGTTATCGGGCCTCTCGAGGAGGCTGTTGGGCCGCTGCATTTTTCCGTGGCGGGCTGTTAATATCACCCGCCACGGTAAATTTTTTTTTGACGACGCGCACATTTCCCGCCACGCTAAATAAAAAACACCTGCCACGCCAAAATGCCCACGATTAACCGTGGCGGCAAAGCGTGTGCCCGCCCACGAAAAAAATGAGGTGTCACGCAAAACCAATTCGTTAGTAGTGCAACTGCCTCTCCTCGGCCCATCCCTCTTTCCTTTTTCACCAACCAGATCCGTTGCCTCAAATGCCTTCGACACGGTCACATTTCTTCATGGTGTAATTCATCCCTCAATTACCGCGCCTCCCTAATGGGAATTCTGGCCCTTCAACTTCATGGCAATATCGTCACAATGAGTCAGCGATCGGTGGGGATCAATAGGTACACCAACCTCCTCAACCGCGCATTTATAGCTCCGTTTCGAATATATAAAGGAATCCAGAAATCTCTCAACTATTCCTCCTCGAGTTACTGTTCCGTGGATTCTTCCCTCGAGCAAAACATGGCAAATAGCTGCTCCAGAGTTTGACGACGAGCCTCCGTCGCCATCGAGGTCGACATCGTCGGAGCCTGATTCTCAAGATCCACTCGCCGGTATCACCTACAAATCCTTTAGTGAGTATGCCTTCAAGTGTCTTGGTGCTCCTCCCCCCAGAGTCTCTCACATTGCTTGGGCTCGAAAAAACCCCAATTCTACAATAGTGACTCCAAGGATGGCCTATCGCTTTGTTGATCCTACCCCATTCATGCGGAATGGGGACAGAGAGTGATGATTCCCGCCGCCGCCCGATGTTGAGAGTCGTCATTGGGCGATACACAAGAGGAACAACAATGTTGCTATTGCTCACATCCACCCGCCGCCTCAGGACCATTAAAACTTTGGTGAGGTTAATGACATCCTCCGTGACTTTCTGAATCTTACTGTTCGTATGCCTTGTTAGTATATTCAGCCGTGTCCTTTTGGTCAACCATACGTCACCATGAATCACCGTCACCAAGACTTCAGCATGCTGTGATGAAACACCAGCACCAGGGTATCTCTTGAACCTGCCATCCATCTCGGTTCCAGACCTCAGGTATCCAATTAGCATACCGAGAACAGTTACAAATGTAGGCGAGGTTGATGCAGTTTACCATGCTGCCATTGAGAGCCCAGCTGGAGTCAAGATCGAAGTTGAACCACCCGTTCTTGTATTCAATGCCGCAAACAAAGTCCATACGTTTCAGGTCAAGATGTCACCTATGTGGAGGTTACAAGGGGATTACACATTTGGCAGCATTACTTGGTACAATGGTAAAAACAGTGCGAATTCCAGTAGCAGCCCGGATCACAATTCATGATTTCTTTGCGGATGTTGCATAAATGATGAGGTGAAACATGCAGTAACCTCATAATGTTGTTGTACCTTTTGAAATAACACTATCATAGTGTTTCGAACAATGTACACAAATAAATGGTTTTGGAGCCTCGAATGGAGTCTTTTCATTAGAGGGTTTTAAAAGGGTACCGCCCAATGTTCAAGATTAAAAGGGTTGGATCAATGTATATCTCCTACTTGTAAATCAGCCTCACCAAAGATGAGCATGAGCAGTCACAAGGTGATCGAGCTATGGTGGTGGCGCCGTAGGGTGTGGGTGGTGTTCGGAGGGGTCGTTAAAATTCTGTCTGCCGAAACATGGTTCGTCTTTTTGTTAAGTCGGATGCTCCTTTGTTTTGAAATAATCAAGTTGGATCTCGAGATAGTTCAATCCATAGCTATTTAGGGAAAACTTCCACGATAGTTTAATAACACTATGCTAAAATATCAAGCTAGGTTTCAGTTTACATAGGGTGTGATTGGTTGCCCCTGCACCTTCTTAGCCGGGATGAAAGGGGGATTAGGCCCCTTGATCTAGGCGAGTCATGCAACCACCTCTGTTTGGTTGCACTTTGGAGGTTCATACAGGATGAGAGTGTTTACGTTTTGGTTGCCGGGATGTATGGTTTATTTGAATGAACTGAGTATTCATGTTTGGTTGCTTGCGCAACAAATGGTGCCAATACCCCTCTGGACCGATATGGTGAGTTTACCACCAAAAACATGACCAGCCAAGAACAAGAGCAAATGTGCCTCAGTTTCAATGCCAATATGACAAAGACAATGACCTTGGAGCATCTAAGGACATAAAGTTAACCGTACACAATTCCACCAGTTTAAGCGACATGACAGATACATCAAGTAGTCCCTCACAAGGTCATTGGCGGTACAATTCATGTTGGCAGATTGATAACATCAGCGGCGCGAAAACAACAAGATAATCGGGTAAACTAACACCACCACGAGAACTGAAACCACAACAAAACAACAATCAAGAAAGCGTGGCCGAAACCACTTTAGCATGAGCCTCGACCACATGTTCAACCAACGAGAGGCGCTTGATCACCACCGGTGTACTCCAAATAAGCGACAACGGCTTCTTCCGAGTAGGGAAACTTTGGTGATAGCTATTTGGGAAACTTGTCACTGGGCACTACAAAAGAGCCCAAGAAGCATAGACACCAGGTACCCTACCACGGAAGACCAAATACCAAGCCATATCCTTTACAAAAAGCGGATGGAATAAGCAATGAGAAATTACAAGTAACAAAGTATTGGTGAACAAATAAGCCTCGGATAACCAAGGGGCCTCGGCATAAATGATGGTAGACACCTTGCTGTATCACGGGCCAACTAACCAAACACAATTGGGGCCTCAACATAAATGATGGAATCAAAGAATCAAAACACATCTTGCCGCATCACGGGCCAAATAACCAAACACAAGCCAAGCTGGGAGAATGTCGAGGTGTCGGCTTGACTAGCCATGACAGCATTCCAACAACATAGGTGGTTCGGTGATGCAAACCCGAAGCCCCGCATCGGTCTTAGCCACCTCAAAAACCTCACCCCAATTGTCATCAATGTGTCCCATGTCGGGTCCCTAGAGCCTCGGTAGATCCCATTGCAAAGCTTCGGTTGCACGAACACCACCAAATATGGCCTCCATCTCAACAAAGTTCTCAATAGGGGTGTTCGGGGAACTTAGCATCAAGAGGGTGATCTTAGGTAGGAAAGACAGGATAGGTATTAGGAAAGAAAGACATATAGTTATTAGGCAAGTAGGACATATGGGCAACAAATACGGTTTGTCAACCTTAGTGTGGCCATTCGGGTGGGACTCATCTAGCACTATCATGTGAAGCTCATCATTCCAAAGAGCACCACCGAGGTCCCTCGGTTTGTCAACCTTGACCCACCTCTGTCTCCACTTTCTCGGTGATTGTAAATCTTTGGGCGAGACAGGGAAGGCGGCAAACTTCGGACAACATTTCAGCCACTTGCCTCACATGGACCTCTTTGAAGCCCCTTGTCGGTTTTGACACCCCTGCACAACTAGGTCATAAAACCTCCTAAGCATGAACCCGGACCTCACTAGAGTCCATTGCATTGGGCCATTAGCCACGGGAGCATCCTCCTAACCTTGTCCAATCGGACCGGCATCATCAATGACCTGGATGTGGTCACCCATTCCTATGCACACCAACATCCACACAAAAGGCATGAGCAGATGGAAGAACAAAGCAATAATAAATTATTACAATCTCCAAATAAATGTAACAAACATTGCAAAGTGCGGAGGTCTCATCTAAGTTAAAAGTGTCATCACACAAAGTACTTAAACAAACAAGCACTCTGTTTGCCCACATTGCAGCAGCCCATGCCTTCCTTTGTGCCACCCAGGCTGGATTATCTGGCACATTTGTCTTCCTAGGGATGCCTGTTTGTTGGTTCCCAGGTGGCTAGGTCTGGGAAATGTTCATCTTCACCATGTCTCAGGATCCAGTTATGGAGGATACAACATGCTAGCACTAGTTTCATTTGGGTCTTGTATGGGTGGAATGGCTTGTTATCTAGGAGTCTAAATTTGTTCTTCAAAGCTGCAAAAGCTCTCTCAAGCTGTAACTCTATGTTGGGGAGGGCGACCCTCGCTAGGGCAGGCCTCACTACGGGGGCCAAGAGCAAATCTCCCTTAACAAGTTTTGCCGAGTTTTTTGCGGGGTCGAACATGCGGAGGTCCCTCCGTGAGGCGGACGACAAAGCTTCACCCACCTCGGGCAAGCCCGCCCAGCCTTCGTTGTGCGCGCCGGTTGCGGGCTGAGGGACGAAGGGGGCCCCGATCCGGCGAGAGGCGGCCCGACGGAGGGGCCACCTCAGGAGTAGCCCCTCCGCGCAACCACAGCAACGGCGGTGGCGCAAAGAAAACCCCCTACGCCCCCAAGCATGGAGAGAATCGGGGGTGTTTTCCCCCATAATAGCCATGCGAATAGTTACTAGCTTACCCTTGTGGGGGCCCACACATGTAGCGTGTTTCCCCACCTACCATGTACCAAATTGTAAATCAGCCCCTCGACCCCTTGTATTCCTATAAATACCAGTGCAGGCCCGAGGAAAAGGGATCGGTTGGTGGCTAATTTGATTGCCATTTACTCGCTTTTCCTTTGTTCACGGATCCGCCTTCGTGGAGCACCCGTTCTGGTTCGAAGGCGGGCGTCTCAGATGGGCCGGCCACAAACGCGCCAGCGAAGGTCGAGCCACTTCGGAGGACCCCGTCACCCCGCCCTCCTCGAATCCTTTGTCTCACCTCCGTGGGGAAGCCCTCGCCCCTTTCCGCCTCCTCGGGGGCGAGGCGAGGCTAAGGGGCAGGGTGATCCCCACCGAGTTGGCGCCCGTGGGGACCGACACAAAAAAGCCGGAGCCATGCCCGTCTCTCGCCGTCTGGGGCGCTCTGGCGAGCGCGGGCGACCCCCCGAAGGCACCCACCCGGGGATCGAACCCATCAAGCGATCGGCACGCGTGGTCACGCCCCCCGGCGACTCAGCGCCCGGGCTGCGAGGGCGGAGCGCCGCCAGGGACCCTCCATAGCGGCGGTGTCGGAGGTCACCGAGGAGGAGGGACGCCCACCTTGTAAGGGGCGCTCCGCAGGCAGGGTGGCGGTGGTTCAGCGCACCCGATCACGCGAGGGGGTCGCCGGTTCGAACAACCCGAGACCGCTCGAAGGGCTCCTTGGGAGCGCTATAGAGGATGAAGATCAGGAAAGCCGTGCAAGGGGAGCAGGCCCTGGGGGGCGTCGCAAGCCGGATCGCGAGAGAAGAAGGACGGCGGTTGGGGCCCTTGATCAAGGCGGCGCTGCCGCGCGGCGCTCGGGGGAACAAAGGCCCGAAGCCGCCCGAGGATCGAGTTAGCATGGATGAAACGGCCCGACTCGAGCGGTGCGGGAAGTCAACGGCGGAGGGGCGGCGCGTATTTCCTCTCGCTCGGGGGACAAGCCCGCCTCCTCCCACCCTGCCGCCACCACAAAGGAACCAGCCACCATGCACGGCCACCACCCGCGGCCAACGCATCAGCCAACTATACCCCTAGCGCTAACATCGAGACGCCTCGGAGTGCCTCACCCGCGGCGGTGCTCATGAGAGCCCTCACTCACGACCCCAAATCCCCCCTCTCCACGCACTTCAAATCGCAGAGTGGCCTCCATCCTATAGCCACCAGCACTTACCAAGGTATGCGGGGATCACCAACCCCGAGCGGTTTATCATGAGCTACGAGGCGCGGTGGAGCGCGGCGGGGAGATCACTCCACAATGGCAAAATCGTTCGTAATCATCGCCAAGAGGGGGCGCGATCATGAAATGCTTATCACGTTGCCCCGAACACAATGGGGCTGGTCCGACCTTCGCGGCGCCCTCCGGGCAAACTTCAAGGGCGTCGACTCCGAACTCATCAACGGCATAGAACTCTTGAGCGTGGTTGAAGCCAAAAGCGAGCCCCTGCGCGGGAATGGTGGCGGAGGTTCCTCGGACCAAGGCCGAAGCGGGGGTCTCTCGACCAGGCGTCATCATGGCGGTAGTCTCCGCATTCGCCGGGTCCATGCCACTCAAAAGATTGGCGAAGGCAGCCAAAAACCCTAGCGGAGCTACATGAGATAATGGACAAATGCTGCAGAGCCGATCGCGGCCACAACCCGAAGCTAGAAGCCTTCCGACCTCCGCAAAATCAGTACCAAGCACAACGCCCACCACGCCTGAGACAACTACCCAAGGCCGAAGCCGCCAGTCGGCGCCATCGCCAACAACCCCCCCACCCGAACAAAAAACCCATCAACCACCCCGAGGCAAAACTACCCACCAAGAACCCCCGGACCAAACACGGACACCAGTAGCGAGGCCTCGTAAAAACAACCCCTCACCCGCCATTCTTTGCGGAGAAGGCAAGGGTCACTACACCAAGCGGTGCCCATACGCCGCCAAGGGGAAAGAGGCGATGGAAAGAGAGCTAACCTTTGAACTCCCGGAGGCGGATTAATCACACAAGGAAACCAGCAAACACCCACTCCAACCACTACAGACTTCACTCCCTTTGATTACGGGCCCGGCACACCCGGGCTTTCATTACCCAGCCTTCCACACCAACACCTTCAGCCAGCACCGGCCACGCTACTACCGGCAAGAATACACGTCTCACACCCCCTAGAGCCTACGAGACAAATTACCATAGCGAAGCCCTACCACCACCACCCCCGCTACCCCTCCACCACCACCGACTCCACACCCACCGGTCAAGCAAGAAATCCGGACAATTGTCGGCCAAGCCAAACTCATCTTACGGAGTCATCCTCGCGATCACGGGGGCTCTAGCGAAGACCATGGCAACAAGCGGCGGCGAAAGGAGCACTATCGGAGGGTACATCATGTGGGCACGGAGGGCCCACGAAAAACGGCCGGTGGTCACATATCCCAATTACCTTCAACGCCGATATGAAGCTCGAGACTACCCCCACACCGTCGATGGTCATAGACACCAACATCGGAGGCTCGGCGGTTACTAGAATCTTAGTAGACACGGGCAGCTACGCGTACATCTTGTTCGCCTCGACCTTCGATAAGATGGGCCTCGGCGGGAACATGCTACAACGGCGGGGAAACCCTCTTTTTGGCTTTGGAGGGCAGCAAGTAGGGACTATCGGAAAAATCACTCTGCCGGTCTCCTTCGGAAAAGACCCCATCCACCGATCGAGAGAACATCACCTTCGACGTAGTGGACATGTACTACAACTACAACGCCATCTTCGGTAGCGGAGTCACCAACACGTTCGACGCGATCCTCCACCCAAGCTATCTTTGCATGAAGATGCCCTCCGCCGGCGACATAATCGCCGTGTTCGGGGACGAGAATGCCACAAGAAATGCGGAGGGGGCCATCGCACCATGACGGCGCAATGTCCACAACCTCGAGCAAGAACTAGAAAGGCGAGAGAGCCACCCGTAAAGCGACCTTGAGCCTCCCCGCGAGCACTACCAGCGAGAGGAAACAAAGAAAGTCGGGCTTTTTAGCCACGACCCGAACGAGAGAAGTAACCATATGCGCACTCCTGGACCGGACCTCCGGCACGGAGCTCTGCGGTGCCTCCGCGAGAACTTTCCGACGTATTCGCTTGGTCCGTAGAAGATTTACAAGGTGTTAGCCGTGATCTCATCGAGCACCACCTCAACATAAGGCCGAGACGCCACCCCGTAAAAAGCGTAAGCTCCGCAAGATGTCGGATGAAAGGAGAATAGCAAATAAGCGGTAGGTGAACCGCCCGGATGCGGAGGTCATCCGCCCCGGTCAAATACCCCCACTTGGTTATCCAACGTCGTCATGGTGAAGAAAGCAAGCCTTAGTAAGGACCAAGCGGAGCCCACCGGATGGAGGTTGTGTGTGGATTTCACCCGACTGAACAAAGCATGTCCGAAGGACGATTTCCCCTCCCTCAAATCGGCTCGCTGACGTCGCAGCGGCAGCGGTTGCGAGAGGTTGTCGCTCCTAGATTGTTTCTCAGGATACCACCAAATGCGGATGGCCCAAGCGGGGCGAGGAAAAGACCGGTTCATAACCCCCTTCGGAACATCTTTGCCGGGACGAATGGCGAAGGCCTCTCCGTAACACCGGCTTGTCGCCTTAAAACGCATGACGAGGGAGGTCGGGGGGGAAGACGGCGCCATCTCGGCCTATGTCGATGACCTAGTAGTCGAGCAAGCTAAAGGAAGACCACATCACGGATCTCCAGAGAACCCGTCCAAGGCGCACGAAGCTAGACTAAAGCTCAACCCCGCCAAGTGCGTGTTCGGGTAAGCAAGGGCAAGTTACTCGGCTATCTCGTGTCGAGTAAAAGGAATCGAAGCCAACCCCTCGAAGATCGAAGCCATCACGGCGATGGAGCCTCGAAGAAACGTAAAAGTCGGTGCAAAGGCTCGCGGGACGCCTCGCCGCCGGCGAGTTCATTTCCGATCGGCCAAAAAGGGTTACCATTCTTCCGGACACTAAAGGGCAACAAAGAACTATTCAGTTGGGGGCCTCCGCAACAAGCTTTTCGAAGACCTCAAACAAGTACCTCCACGAACCTCACCACCCTCGCTACACGAGCGTGAAGGCCCCGCTCCTCTAGGTCGCGGATTGTATGCGGTTTCACACAGCGGACCCAGGTGCCCCGGTGCCGAAGTAAGTCAACGGTGACCATGGCTAACTTAACTTAGAATCTTTAACATGTATGTATATCTACTCCTTAACATAGCTATTTAGGATATGCCCGCTCCGTGTTAGGTTTATTCTTTTATTCTTTCTTTTTCCTTTATCCTTGAGATTGGTTCAAGTGTGTGTGTCAAGTTATCCTTTACTTACATTTCCATCCTCGTTATGAACTTTGGTCTATTGCATAGTCATGTTATCATGTCCATGTTCATATTAGAGACCATTTACACCATGCCTTCCCTATGGAAATACGATACCCTGAATACTTCGGGTGAAAGCTACAATGGCATTTCCATGCGCTTGCGGAACCCTTTCATTTGCGTTAAGAAACGCCAACAAGCTTTTTCGGCGCCGTTGCGGGAAGGCGTTGGTTAAAGGAATGATCTATTAGAACATGTTCATGATAATATGCATGTGTAGTGATCATTGCTCATAATAGGTTTATCATAAAAACAAAAAAAAAAATATATATATATATATGATGAAAATGAAATGTCCTCCTTTGATAGCTAAACAACTAGCTCAAATTGCTGCTCTTGCATATGTTTTCCATTGAAGTAATCACAAGGGACGGTAAGTCCCTCGTGATCAACTATATATCATAACCATGCGGGAAAAATCGAGAAAGCATGGGGGTACAACCCCGACTCGATGGGCTTTGAGCTAGCTTGAGGGAGGACCCAAACAAGGTAACGTATAGTTTGCACTCTCATCCCTCTTCGTTACCTTGCAAAAAAAAAAAAAAAAAAAAACAAAGAAAAAATAAAAAAAAAATATGATCCTTTTGTTCACCCTTCAATATCTTTACCACCATTGGATGAATCTTGTTATCAACTCGTGCTTCCTCTTTCTATATTGGCATGTTATGGTTTGGAAGTTTTGGTTATACGTATGATCATGCTTCCATATACTTTTTGAATAAAGCGTGGTGCTTAGGTCAAAATGTCTACCTTAATCAGATTAGACAAGGAGTCGAGTTTGATTATTAAACCGAGCTGCTAGTGTAGAATTTGGGCGACCATATGGACTAACCCCAACAGGAATTTATCAACTTCAAGAGGGTGTGTCCTGAAGATGACAATGGAGATCACATCTTGTTTGGTGAACCAATTTTTTTATAATATGAATAATAATAATAACAAAATAAAAATAAAAACCTTTCAAACCCCAAGTATGGTTGTCCTGTTCTTCCAATTTCATCACAAGACAAGCTTGGGGGAGAGTCTTCAACCATGCCACTAATCACGAATCAATGCATGGCGTGCACAAGCTAGCAACATTCATAACCAAAGGTAAGTCGAAGCTAGCTTGGGGGAGTACTCCCACCGAAGGTAACATAAATCTCACATCTTTTATTTTTTTATCTTATAAATGATGAGATATGATAAAAAAATATAATAATAATAATATTCATTCCACTCTCATATGTGTTAAAAGAATGTTAGTTTCTCCCTGTTGAAATGATGAATAATTGCTCTATCTATAATTTATTTGTGCCTAGTTTATGACTTTGTATTCCCCAATATTTAAGTTTGTTGGCTAATAATGTCTCACCTTGAAATACTTAAACGAATTGTGGGTTTGCAAATACATGATCCTTTTCTAAGTTGTTGCCGGATATGATATGGTGCAAAGAGATTCTACTATAATTTCGTTCCAAGAGAAGCTTGACATCCCGAATTTTTTTTTTAAAAAAAAAAAAAATATAGAGAGAGATATGGGATATGCAAAAAGAAAAAGAGAGAAAAAAGAAATGAAGAGATGAAAAATGGACATGTGTCCAAGGGCGAGTAGAGCCCACATCTCCAAAAAAAAAAAAAAAAAAAAAGAATGAAAGAGAGGAAATAATGGACAAAAGTCCAAGGGTGAGTAGAACCCACCTCCAAAAAAAAAAAAAAAAAAAGGCCCACATTTCCTCAAAAGCATTTATAAATAAAAAATCCGGATAGATGGTTGATCAAAAGAATGAATGATTAGTGTTTCTATGGCAACCGTTCTATCTTGCAACCACCCAAGAACTTGGAGAAAGTTAAAAGCCCCACATCGTTGAGCATTAAAAGGGTGAAATAAGAGGTGCCAACTTATTTAAATAGAGGAAGAATACTTTGTTATAAACATGATACATCTTGAATTATATTGTCATTGTAGCAACTCCCGATCAACAACCAAGTATCTAACTATTTGCTCGGCACGAGCAAAGGTTAAGCTTGGGGACTTGTTGGCGGTCGTTATCGACCATTTTATACCGCCAATTTTTATCCAAATCGGAGAAACAAGCATACTTATGACACATATGCATATGCTATGACCCAGTTCCACTTGTTTCTCGAGTAAACATGTTTTGCGGGACAAACATCGGAAACAAGTGTAAATGCATGAAGTAAAGAAGAAAGCGCAAAGCAAAACACATATTCCAGAAATGCGCTATCAAGAGAAATAGAGAAAGTCCACTTCAAAGAACAAGTGGACCAAAGCACACGACAATTATGGATCAGGGCCGGCCCACAAGCCCACATGCCAAAGGCGGTCACGAGAAGGGCGAGCCCGGTCCGGCCGGATCTGGAAGTGGGTCGGCCGATTTGGCGGTTCCACTAAATCGCACCGCCCTTTTTTACGGCGGTTGCTTGCCGACATGCATAGGCGGTTTCCGTAGGTGCTTTCCTAAATTAGTGACGAAACCGACCTCTCATGTGTATAAATAGATAGAGAGGGCTCCATTCTCAAGACACACCACACAAGAGCCTCTCTCCCTCTACTTGTATCATTTTACTTTTTGGTTAGTATTAGGAGCTTGGCAAGGTTGTAATAGAAGATCAAGATCAACTTGGAGATATTTGGTATGATCAATTCATTGTTCATCATGTTCTTCATATTGTTCTTGTTCTTTATTTATCAATATAGCTATGCTTATGAACTAGAGTATAGTTCTTATGATATGATCTTAGGATATGAACTAGCATATAGTTTTTATGCTATGATCTTGTCATATAGAACTTTATGCTTAATCTATCATGCATACATGTTTAGACCAAGAGCTAAGTTGAGATGTTAACTTCTACTTTGAGCTAGTCTTGGTTGTTGTTGGTTTGCGGGTTCGTCGTCCGTCCTCGTGGCGGATGCTCTAGTAGAAGGACCCGGGACGGGTAAGCCTTGTCGACACGCTAGAGTAGTAGTCATAGCTTAGACATGGTGTCTATGCTAGAGGTCGCCTTCGTTTGCCTCACACACGCACGGATGAGGAGGTGGTAGGCGGTGGTGGTGGTGACCTGTCCGTCCCTTGTAATCCCCCACGTCACGTATGAGGTAGAGCTGTATGCCGGTTTCACCTGGCAGACCAGGTGCGTCCCGGTGCCCGAAGTAAGTCAACGGTGACCATGGCTAACTTAACTTAGAATCTTTAACATGTATGTATATCTACTCCTTAACATAGCTATTTAGGATGTGCCTGCTCCGTGTTAGGTTTATTCTTTTATTCTTTCTTTTTCCTTTATCCTTGAGATTGGTTCAAGTGTGTGTGTCAAGTTATCCTTTACTTACCTGTTCCATCCCTGTTATGAACTTTGGTCTATTGCATAGTCATGTTATCATGTCCATGTTCATATTAGAGACCATTTACACCATGCCTTCCCCTCGTGGAAATACGATACCCCGAATACTTCGGGTGAAAGCTACAATGGCATTTCCGCGCGCTTGCGGAACCCTTTTCGCTTTGCGTTAAGAAACGCCAACAAGCTTTCGGCGCCGTTCTTAGGGGAAGGCGTTGGTTAAAGGAATGATCTATTAGAACATGTTCATGATAATATGCATGTGTAGTGATCATTGCTCATAATAGGTTTATCATAAAAAAAAAAAATATATATATATATATATGATGAAAATGAAATGTCCTCCTTTGATAGCTAAACAACTAGCTCAAATTGCTGCTCTTGCATATGTTTTCCATTGAAGTAATCACAAGGGCGGTAAGTCCCTCGTGATCAACTATATATCATAACCATGCAGGAAAAATCGAGAAAGCATGGGGGTACAACCCCGACTTCGATGGGCTTTGAGCTAGCTTGAGGGGAGGACCCAAACAAGGTAACGTATAGTTTGCACTCTCATCCCTCTTCGTTACCTTGCAAAAAAAAAAAAAAAGTTAAAAAAAACAAAAGAAAAATAAAATAAAATATGATCCTTTTGTTCACCCTTCAATATCTTTACCTCCATTGGATGAATCTTGTTATCAACTCGTGCTTCCTCTTTCTATATTGGCATGTTATGGTTTGGAAGTTTTGGTTATACGTATGATCATGCTTCCATATACTTTTTGAATAAAGCGTGGTGCTTAGGTCAAAATGTCTACCTTAATCGATTAGACAAGGAGTCGAGTTTGATTATTAAACCGTAGCTGCTAGTGTAGAATTTGGGCGACCATATGGACTAACCCCCAACAGGAATTTATCAACTTCAAGAGGGTGTGTCCCGAAGATGACAATGGAGATCACATCTTGTTTGGTGAACCAATTTTTTTTATAATATGAATAATAATAATAACAAAATAAAAATAAAAACCTTTCAAACCCCAAGTATGGTTGTCTGTTCTTCCAATTTCATCACAAGACAAGCTTGGGGAGAGTCTTCAACCACGCCACTAATCACGAATCAATGCATGGCGTGCACAAGCTAGCAACATTCATAACCAAAGGTAAGTCGAAGCTAGCTTGGGGAGTACTCCCACGAAGGTAACATAAATCTCACATCTTTTATCTTTTTTTATCTTATAAATGATGAGATATGATAAAAAAATATAATAATAATAATATTCATTCCAGTCTCATATGTGTTAAAGAATGTTAGTTTCTCCCTCGTTGAAATGATGAATAATTGCTCTATCTATAATTTATTTGTGCCTAGTTTATGACTTTGTATTCCCCAATATTTAAGTTTGTTGGCTAATAATGTCTCACCTTGAAATACTTAAACGAATTGTGGGTTTGCAAATACATGATCCTTTTTCTAAGTTGTTGCGGATATGATATGGTGCAAAGAGATTCTACTATAATTTCGTTCCAAGAGAAGCTTGACATCCGAATTTTTTTTAAAAAAAAAAAAAAATATAGAGAGAGATATGGGATGCAAAAAAAAAAAAAAGAGAAAAAGAAATGAAGAGATGAAAAATGGACATGTGTCCAAGGGCGAGTAGAGCCCACATCTCCAAAAAAAAAAAAAAAAAAAAAGAATGAAAGAGAGGAAATAATGGACAAAAGTCCAAGGGTGAGTAGAACCCACCTCTCCAAAAAAAAGGCCCACATTTCCTCAAAAGCATTTATAAATAAAAAATCCGGATAGATGGTTGATCAAAAGAATGAATGATTAGTGTTTCTATGGCAACCGTTCTATCTTGCAACCACCCAAGAACTTGGAGAAAGTTAAAAGCCCCACATACGTTGAGCATTAAAAGGGTGAAATAAGAGGTGCCAACTTATTTAAATAGAGGAAGAATACTTTGTTATAAACATGATACATCTTGAATTATATTGTCATTGTAGCAACTCCCGATCAACAACCAAGTATCTAACTATTTGCTCTAAGACGAGCAAAGGTTAAGCAGGGGACTTGTTGGCGGTCATTATCGACCATTTTATACCGCCAATTTTTATCCAAATCACGGAGAAACAAGCATACTTATGACACATATGCATATGCTATGACCCAGTTCCACTTGTTTCTCGAGTAAACATGTTTTGCGGGACAAACATCGGAAACAAGTGTAAATGCATGAAGTAAAGAAGAAAGCGCAAAGCAAAACACATATTCGAAATGCGCTATCAAGAGAAATAGAGAAAGTCCACTTCAAAGAACAAGTGGACCAAAGCACACGACAATTATGGATCGGGGGCGGCCCACAAGCCCACATGCCAAAGGCGGTCACGAGAAGGGCGGGCCCGATCCGGCCGGCCTGGAAGTGGGTCCGCCGGATCGAAGTGGTCGGCCGGACCGGCGGTTATCTAAATCGCACCGCCTTTTTTTTCGGCGGTTGCTTGCCGACATGCATAGGCGGTTTCCGTAGGTGCTTTCCTAAATTAGTGTGTGAAACCGACCTCTCATGTGTATAAATAGATAGAGAGGGCTCCATTCTCAAGACACACCACACAAGAGCCTCTCTCCCTCTACTTGTATCATTTTACTTTTTGGTTAGTATTAGGAGCTTGGCAAGGTTGTAATAGAAGATCAAGATCAACTTGGAGATATTTGGTATGATCAATTCATTGTTCATCATGTTCTTCATATTGTTCTTGTTCTTTATTTATCAATATAGCTATGCTTATGAACTAGAGTATAGTTCTTATGATATGATCTTAGGATATGAACTAGCATATAGTTTTTATGCTATGATCTTGTCATATAGAACTTTATGCTTAATCTATCATGCATACATGTTTAGACCAAGAGCTAAGTTGAGATGTTAACTTCTACTTTGAGCTAGTCTTGGTTGTTGTTGGTTTGCTTGGGTTCGTCGTCCGCCCTCGTGGCGGATGCTCTAGTAGAAGGACCCAGGGGCGGGTAAGCCTTGTCGACACGCTAGAGTAGTAGTCATAGCTTAGACATGGTGTCTATGCTAGAGGCTGCCTTCGTTTGCCTCACACCACGACGGATGAGGTGGTAGGCGGCGGTGGTGGCCCCCTGTCCCGTCCCTTGTAATCCCCCACGTCACGTATGAGGTAGAGTTGTATGCGGTTTCACTGGCGGACCAGGTGCGCCCGGTGCCCGAAGTAAGTCAACGGTGACCATGGCTAAGTTAACTTAGAATCTTTAACATGTATGTATATCTACTCCTTAACATAGCTATTTAGGATGTGCCTGCTCCGTGTTAGGTTTATTCTTTTATTCTTTCTTTTTCCTTTATCCTTGAGATTGGTTCAAGTGTGTGTGTCAAGTTATCCTTTACTTACCTGTTCCATCCCTGTTATGAACTTTGGTCTATTGCATAGTCATGTTATCATGTCCATGTTCATATTAGAGACCATTTACACCATGCCTTCCCTGTGGAAATACGATACCCTGAATACTTCCGGGTGAAAGCTACAATGGCATTTCCGTGCGCTTGCGGAACCCTTTCTATTTGCGTTAAGAAACGCCAACAATAGCCCTTCGGGAACAAACAAGTCCTTCACCCTCCGTGCACACATCTTCTGCTACAGAGGTCACGACAACGTGCAAAACAGTCCTTACTAACACTTTCGCAACACGCTCTACAAATGCCTCCACATCAACCACCTCCACCTCCAATGGCTCGTCAACTGGAACGGGAGCCTCCGGTATCGAAGGCTCCGATAGAACGAGCGGGAGATCACCACCTAACACGCGTCGCCGATAGACCCTCCGCAAATCGCTCCACTCAAAGCCCACTTCCTCTGTTTTGGAACAACGACACGGCCTCCGCGATCAACCCAACAAGCCGCATGGCCAAGCGCGACGGCAACGCGTCGCCCTCGATATCATCCTCCGCTCCCGGCCACGCCGGGACCCGCCTGAAGAGAACCCGCTCCACGGGCGACTCGTCAAGTCATGAGTCGCCAAAAGGTCTCCGAGGCCTAGTTGGCTATATCGTACTTCCGAACCCTGCCCCACCAAAACCGCTCGAAGGGCAGCCCGAAAGCACTGCATTCGCGTGAACCCAAGTCTCCCCGAAATAAACATGTCTTGGCGGTTCATCATCGGCGGAACCACATTGAGCACTCTCGCGCAGGTCCCGGTACCTCTGGCGCCAATCTGAAAACAACCGGCAACCATCGTCGGCCCGCCCGAACCAACGCAATCACAAGGAAAAGCACGTAGCAGGAAAGTAAGCAACCGTTAGAAATTTAACATCGCGAAGGCACCAAAACCACAACGTTTCATTACTAGTAAGGAACCGAAGGCCACCGAGTTCGACATTCAAGAGCACAAAATGTAAAGTCGATGAACATTCAAGAAGCTAAGAAGCCCCCCTCCTCAAGACTCGAGACCTCCGCACGGCCGGCAAAGCCGGCTTCGGAGGTCGGAGGCGGCGGCACTCACGGTCTTCTGAGGAGGCGTCAGGAGGAGGATGGCGGCGGTAGGAGCCGCCTCCAAAGAAGCTGCGCCGGGGGCGGGGACCGCTTGGCAGGCGGCAACTGGGGTCGGAGAAGCAGCCAGCCGACGCAGGCGGCCGTGAGGGGCCGCCACACCCCCTCGGCCCGCGGCGGGGCGGAACCGCCCAAGGGCGACCGGCACCCCAACCTGTCCGGCATCTTGGGCCACCTCGGAGCAGCCACAGGAGCCTTCAACGCCCGGGGGAGCTATGGCGGCCTGGGGCAGCGCCAAACAAGACAAGTCAATAAAACAAACAACATGACATATGAGTAGAAAGATAGAGAAGCAACATACGAACGAGGCGACAAGTAACCTTCTGGCAAGGTCGGCCAGTCGGCGCCGACCCCGCCCCCTCATAGTGAGAGCGATTGATCCTGCGGTCGCTGAAGCGTCAACGCCCGCTCCTCGCCGAGCCACGACCGTCCGGGACTAGGGAAGATCTGCGCGGTTCGGGTCTTTTGGCCGGGCTCGTGCGCGCACTCCCGGATGGCGGAGCGCCCTCAAGCGAGAAGCGGCGATCGCGCTCTGGTCTAAGCTGCGTAAGTGGCTACCACCTTCGGCAACTCCCCACCTCGCGGCGCATCCGGCGCCAACAAGGGGGGGTCGGGTTCGGCGGCGCCGATGGAAGCGGACCCGAGCTTCGCCCAGAACAGCGTCGAGGGCCGCCTTGAAGGCCTCCGCCTCCACGTACCACGCGGCTCTAGCTCATTGAGCTTCTTCGCGAGGTCTTCACCTCCGCCTCCCATGCGTCAGCGGGCCTCCTGCGCCTCCGTTGTCGGGCGCTCGTTCTCCCCGGAGAACCTTCGCCCCTTCCTTGAGGTCGCCACCTCCCTCGTAGGACGCTCGGCTCATTGGCGGCCTCCTTATGCTTACAGGCCTCCCGTCGGCTCTCCTTGAGCTCGTTGGAGGCCTTCCTCGTGCGTCCTCATGGTCGACGGCGGCTCAACCCTCGCGGATAGCCGCTCAGCGGAAAAGCACCATCGGCTCCGCCGTCTTCACCTTGATGTCCTCGTGGATATCTCGGGAGAGGCGGTTCGCCACGATGCATCTGCCTCCCGTAGGCGCACCGGTCAAAAACGCGACCCGATGAGCCTACGCTCCACCTCCGGTGGCAAAGGGGGTGTCGCGAAAGTCCGCGCCCGTGTGCGCGGCTCCACGTCGACATCGTCGATGCCGATGGTCTCGCAATGTATGCGGCGGCGTCGGGGGACCTCCGCTCCCCCAAAGCGACTTGCCACTAGGAGGGAGCTTAGGAGGCTCATCAATATCGCCCCCCACCCGCCCCACATGGCACGCCGATAAGGCGGGGGGCTATCGCTGCTCGTCCGGAGGGCCATGACGGATCCACAGCGTGCCGCATCGCCATCGTCGCCTTCATCCTCTTCTTCATCGGAGGGCCCGCCGTCACGGCCCCCCAAGCTCCTCCCTCAAGCTCCTCATACTCGGAGCCGTCGTCGGAGGCCCCTTCCGCGTACTCCGCCTCCTCGGCCGCCACGGCAGCCCCCATCCTCCGCCTCGTCCTCCTCATCATCGAGAGATGAAAGTAGCCAAGGTCCGCCATCCGGGACCCGGCCCCAGCGAAGAAGAACCCCCTCCCGGCGGCGTGTAGGGCGGAAGGGCGAGCGCCCCCGCCGCGGAGGCTCGGAAGCACGACCCGCGCCTGCTGGGCTTGCGGACCCCCCCGCTTCCCTTCCCCGCCTCCATAGCATCGGCGCCCGGCCGCGGTTGGCGATCGTGTACTCCACCCGAGCAAATCGAAGACCCGATTCACCTGCGTGATGTCGCCGAGGCTGGCGCGGATCCGCTAGACCTCGAGGACTCCAACTTCCCAATGAGGAGATCAGCACAGGAGCGGCCTCCGCCATGACCATCGGCCAAACTCCTCCTTGTCACCCCCTCCGCCTCGAGGAGCTCTAGCCACGCCCTCTCGGCGTCGACCTTCACCGCCTTCAGCCCCTTGGGGGCATACTCCGCCCGAATCCTCGACCTCGGCGGGGCACCTTCGACCACAGCGTGCGGACCTGGGCCGCCGCGAACTCGTCCACCAGGTCTCGCGACGCGGACGTGGCGAGACATGGCTCGCGATGGCGTCCGGCTCCTTCACCGCCTCCGCCGTCTTCACCGGCTTCACCTTCGCGATGGAAAGAGACTCCGGTCGCCGTAGAGCCCCGTCGCGCCATCCAACCGGTAGTAAAACCAGTGGTCCGACCGATCCGCGCCCACTTGCTCCAGCGAGCTGCGGCCCCACCGCAAGGGATGAAGCTACACACGCCGTGCGGGCGTGGAAGACCTCCATCTCCGTCGCCCCGATGGTGCGCGGCCGATAGTGCGGTGTGGCACCCAATGAAGCCATCCACCGTCGGCTCCGGCCCGGACGGAGCGGCACGCCCACACGTAGGTCGCGGCGCGCTGGAAACACTGACGCCGTAAGGCTGGTGGAAGCGGAGGTTGAACCTCCGCAACACCCCGGCAAAGCGAACTCGCACATGGGGAAGCGAGCCCCGCGTGGAAGAACTCCTCGAAGACCACGACCTCGCCGGCCTTTGGGACGAGGGACCGTCTCGCCCTCTCGGCGAAAACGCTTCTTGGAGAACCACTCGTGATCCTTCTAAAACTTCTTCAACGACTTGTCGGTGCTCTTGCTCAGGAACTCGAGCACTCGACAACCGTCTTGGCCTTATCATCTCCTTGGTACGAGCCATCGAAGGACCCCGAAGCTAGAAAGGGGGGCAACCTCCGGCCGAGGGAAGCGGGTGGACCCTTGGCGCGGCGGCAAGAGCAAGAGCGTGGGCGGGGAGGCGAAAGCGAGAGCGTGAAGGCGAAAAGAGAGCACAAACCCCTAACCCCCACCAACCGTGCGTATTTATAGGCCAGGGCATGGGGGCGAAGATCGCGGGCCCGGATCCCAAAACACGCCCAACCCTCCGATCCGTTACACGCAAACAAACGAACGGCATCTGTACCCCCTAAACAAGCACAACCCGCCACGATCCGCGCCGCACAAGAGCTCACCAACCCCCGTTCCATCACAGCAAGCAAACCCTAACTCGCAAGCCAAACAGACCCATAGGGGAGAGCGAACAAAAAGGGCCAAGGCCCACCTCCGCGAGGCCCACGAGCCGCCGGGGGCGCCGCTGGCAAGGGCCCATTTGGTGGCAAACATGTTATCCCCCACGGACCCCCGAAAAAGTATTTTATTTGCTCCGGCGCCCTCGGAGGGAACGGACCTTCGAGGGGCTCTTTGTTGGGGAGGGCGACCCTCGCCGACCCGGCAGCCCTCGCAGCCTCTCCTACGGGGGCCAAGAGCAAATCTCCCTTAACAAGTTTTGCCGAAGTTTTGCAGGGTCGAACATGCGGAGGTCCCTCCGCTGAGGCGCGGACGACAAAGCTTCACCCACCTCGAGCAAGCCCGGCCGCCGTTGTTCTGGTTGCGGCCGAGGGACCGAAGAGGCCCCGATCCGCCGAGCGGCCCGGCCGGGAGGGGCCACCTCCGGAGTAGCCCCCTCCGCGAACACAGGCAACCGGCAGCTGGCGCAAGGAAACCCTATGCCCCCAAGCATGGAGAGAATCGAGGGTGTTTTCCCCATAATAGCCCTATACGAATAGTTACTAGCTTACCCTTGTGGGGCCCACCTGTAAGAGTGTGTTTCCCCACCTACCATGTACCAAATTGTAAATCAGCCCCTCTGACCCCTTGTATTCCTATAAATACCCGGGTACGGGCGCGAGTAAAGGGATCGGTTGGTGGCTAATTTGATTGCCATTTACTCGCTTTTCACTTTGTTCTCGGATCCGCCTTTACGCTGAGCACTGCTCTCGTTCGAAGGCTCGGGGGCGCCCTCCGATAGGCCCGAGCCCCGGCAACGCCGAAGCGAAGGTCGAGCCACTCGGAGGTCACCCCACGCCCTCCCGTCCTTTTTGTCTCACCTCCGTGGGAAGCCCTCGCCCCTTCCCCGCCTCCTCAGGGAGGGCGAGGCTAAGGGGGCGGGAGTGATCCCCACACTCTAAGAGAAGAGCGCCTCAGATTGAAGAGTTCTCTCTGGTTTTGAGGCCTGTTGGTGCCATACTCCCTCAAATGGTACCTTGTACCACAAAAAGGAGGTAAGAACCCAGGCCTAACTGCATAGCCAACATCCACAAGGTAGAATTTTCCTAGAAATGGTGGGACAAAGGTGGCATGGTTTAGAGTTATAGTTTAGGAAGAATGGCAAGAATGGTGGAAAAATGGATTGGATTATACTGGAGGGACTCTAAGGCCAGCTTCCCCCGAAGGGCATCTGTCAAGATGAGGGCATCATGTGCGGACCCTTCCCAACCAGCAAGCACATAGGTGAACCTCAAATCAAAGTCCACTTCTTTGCTAGTACATTCTATGTGGTGGTGTGTTTTCGCCTCTAAAGGCGAGGTGCCATCCTCCTAGGCACTCTATAGCTAGGACATGTGTACCATCAATTGCTCCTATGCAGTCCTAGATAATAGTAGATCGATAGATTAGTAAAAGGAAAGAAGAAAGGTCATCTAAGTGTGCTAAGTTTCAAATGAATGAAGGCAACACCACCCTTAAAGTAGGGGTACCACCTTCGCTCCTAAGCATCCTAGGATGAACATTTTGAGAAGGTGGGAGAACCATTTCATTTCTCGTTCTCCTACAAAGATACAACACCCTCCGAAAAGATGCTGCTAATGGTCTCCACCGACCTCCCTAAATGTGAGGTCAATAACTCTAAACCTCGATTGTGGCCAACCACATGCAAGAACATGGCCACTTGTTCTTCAACAATGGCATGGATGCTGTCCTTAACAGGTCTCTAGCTCTAAAAAGATCATAGAGCTAGAAAAAAAGGGTGCCCTCCTCATCCTAAGTAAGTTAACAACATGCACATCTTCGAATTGTGGATGTAGTTCAAGTTGTGCATCCTCTGTTGGTCCTTCTCACCAAGGGCCCATAGGTAATGCAGGCCGAGCATCCCGCAACTCTCCTCCTAAACCAAGTGAAAAAACAACAAGCAAACGCGCAACCACCACAAAGCCGGCCGCTCTTTCGCCTAGCTTGGAGGTCCATGTCTAAAGAAAAGTAATCACATATGTATGGACATATTAGAAGGAGACAACCCTAATGATCCACCGGGTGTTATTTAAATGTAGGTACATTCATGCAATAATCAGGAAAACATGGCATATAAAGACGATTAGCCGCCACTAGGACCATCCAACGCCCAATCTACCACACATAGGCAAAATCATCAACCTCTAGGCACTAAGCTCAGTATATATCATTGCATCATGCATCATAAACGGTAGCAACTTAATCAGATAACATGCCAACAACATAGATTTAGGCACGAAACTAGTAAAGCTTCACCACAAGTGCAAGACCGAGGGGAACCAAAGCAAGAACCGTAGCCAAAATCAGTGGGGGAAATAAAAAATACATGGCAAATCAGTGGTACGAGGAGAGGGAATGGGGAGTTATACCAGCCAAGCACCGACGCACCAACAAGGGATGCTCGCTACTGGAACACGTCGGTGAACAACCGGCAGCGACAGAGAGAGAGAGAGAGAGAGAGAGAGAGAGAGAGAGGAAGAGGGAACGCACTGGGAGGCGGAGAGCGGGGAAATGGGGGCGGTAACCCTAACCAAACACCCGAGCACGTGCTTTTATCGCGGGGACGGCGCGGACTCCTGCCAAGGACGCCTAGGGTTCCCGCCAAGCACCGAGGGATCCCGGCTGGAGAGCGAAGCTCGATTCGAGAAGATGGCGTCCCCCGGGATGGAGGGGAGGAAATGAACGAGATGATACGGGCAAAACGTACTGGCTGGGCAACCAAACAAAGGGAAAGTGCACGACACGAGCAGCTGGGACGCCCCTTTGCACGGCCCCCGCGGGCAACCAATCACACCCATACATCTCTCCAACGGGATATGTGAACTATTATGAACAAGTAAAATGTTCAATAATTTGCAGCATCCTACAGTTAAACCAAGACAATATATAAAGAACAAAAATGCAAATGAATATTATTGTATATAGCAATATTGTCACGCTTTTACAAGTATATCCACTCGGTTCAGTGCTGAGCCAAGTCTAAGCCGGTGGCTCGGACCATGTGCACATGAAGTGAACTGCTCAAACCTTTTTGTGTTATTTTTACTCAAAAAAAGCCTTTTGTGTTATTCAAGAAACATTATTCGGCTTCAGCAGCTTACCTATATATATGCTTCGTCTCCCCTGTATCCTCCAAATCATCCTCTAGGGCACTCACGGTGCAGACTCTATCATAGAGTCTAAGCTTCTTTATTACCTTCATATTTATTGTATTTTGATGATGTGGCGCTGATGTGGTAGTGTATTTATGGGAAAAAAACCAAGACTCCAAGTCCACAATACCTAAGGTAATAAATGGTTTTCGACTCTATGATAGAGTATACATTGTGAGTGCCCTTATATACCTTAGGCATGTTTGTGCAGGTTATCTTTCTTAGCCTAAGAGTAGTTCATGTTCTTTCATGGAACGTGCCTCCTGAGACAGATGGAATGGTGGCCACAAACATATAAGAAATTAGTGGATTCGCCAAGCGTTGCGCGTGGTATGAAGGAGAATTGTATGAGTTACAATATTACTATCACCCTCTTATTCTTTTTCTTTCTTCTTTTTTTCCTTTTTTACTTTTTTTATTATTATTTTTTGTTTTTTTTTTTCTCATTACCAACGGATCCCACTTATAATTTTATCAAAATATATCCATGTGAGATCTTGTTTTAAAGGATTTATTAAAATAAATTTAATGGTGTAATCAGAATTTGATTTATTTTTTTGGTTCATGAGTTATAACCTTTTGTATGCCCATAGACATGTGGGGCATATTGATGACGTGGTGTAAGAAAGGGTTAGTGGGCTGGTGAGGTGGCATGCTAGTAGGGTGTTAGTGGGATGGTGAGGTGGCGTGCTTGCTTGTCGAGAGAATTAGCTAGTGGGGGTTCCAAACATAAGTTTTATAGATGAGATGTACCAGGAATTATGTCTTGAGCTATTAATACATGCAACACTTTATTAGGTTTCTTTGGTTGAAACAAAACAGTCCATCACTACTAATCATAGAAAATGTCACTTCGTCAAGATGATGTCAACAGTGCTGATGGCATCAATAGTAAGCTGTAAGCAAGATACTGAAGAGAAGCAGTTGGGCCGTGTAGTGGCATCAGGACGAGACGTGTGCGAGTGAGCTATGTAATCTGCTGGTCGATCAATATGAATTGTGAATAAGAGGTAGATGAAGGGATAGAGAGTGTTAAGTGTTGAAGATGAAAAATACTTCTGTTACATTAATCCTTTATCGCCAAACCTACCTCATCTGTCAGATGACATGTATTGGAAGGCTTCAGTTATCGGTGCTGCTTTGTTTTCTTTCCTACTGCAAAGCTACAGTAATGGACGGTCGGGCATGTACAAGTTTTAATTGCAACTAGCACGATATATGGACCAGAAGACAACATGCTTGACCAGTCCGTACTGTATAGTCAAGATAATGTTGCCTAAATTAATTGCACAGTTGATAAGCCGTTCCATGCATCCCTTCTCAATTAGTTGAACAGTAAATTCGTTTTATTTCCTTTTAAAGGTGAGTAAGAAATCACATGCCGAAGGTTGTAAAAAATATGAATAACATAGCTATTTACATTTTCTTTCTTTCCACTTTTTCTCAATTGGACCATAACTGACTGTATGAAGATGCAAAATCTCCAAGTTTTGTCAACCCTCTGTCCTATTCCATGTGTGACTCACTTCTACACGATAATCAGCTGTATTTTTAGCGTTATGTAATACTCTCAGCAGGATGTATATATGTCGAGACACATTTAACCGACTCTTTCTAAATCGGACTAGGACTAAGGTAACTGGAGACGGCAATAGTGGGGGTGGCGGTGGCCAAGGCGCCTCCTCCTCCTCCTTGGTCGCGGCGAGGGCGCATGCCACTTAGGGCATGGCAAGCGGCCCGTCTCGTGCCGCACTGGCGGCAACATCTCTTCCTCCTTAGGCCCTTGTCGACCCATTTTCTCTGCTGGGGAACACGGGCCATATTGGACATATGACAGTTTTCAACACCTGTTATTGCATCATACGTTACATTTGCCTTTTATTGTAATATTTGACCTTTTATTGTAATAATTGATTGGCACCGTATGCTACTTAAAAACCAAGCTGCTATGAAAACCCATAGAAACTACACCAAAAATGTCATCTAAATTCACCAAAAAATTCAGACATGTATATGATATGATGATACACAACCTTGTAAATATCTTATCCAAACTCGACTTCGTTTGTGAGATATAAAAAATTCACCAAAAATAAGCAGAGTTGAGTACAGGATAAGCGACAAGTTTGCAATCATGGAGAATTATATGCCATCCTAAGTTTCCAATAAGCTCTTGTACGTTCTCAAAAAAAAAACTTGTTAAGTTTTATTGTGTCCCATTTTACAAGCAGTGATTTGACTTGACACAGTCTTGTAAGCCATGCACTCCAATATACTAGATATAAATCTTAATAAAAAAATGCATACTAGAATACAAATTTAATGGTACCATTTTTTTATATCACTAAACTCACATACTTTTTAAAAAATTGTGTCGGAACTTTTGACGTTTAAATTTTCAAATATGTGTTCCTTATATATTGCGATGGAGGGAGTAAATATTTCTGTATATTCATGTCTCTGGTCTTCTGCTAGGATGATCACACAAGCCACAAGGAAAAGGAATGTGTGACGAAGAACAACAGGAACGAGCGTGCGTAAGGTCAGTGTGAATGAGAAACGTCGAGCAACCATCCTATGCACTCTATTACTTCAATTCCTCTTCCTGGCTCGCTACCACGACATTTGGGGCTACTCATCTAAATAATGAATTTCTATACTTTCTTTAGCAGGACATCAATATCTCATTGTGCTTGCGAAAAGGAAGAGGAAGGAGGACCTAAGAACTATAGGAATAGGAGGCATCAGGAATGTGTCATGCCAAATACCACCTCCAGTGCTAAAGGAGAAATCAGGGCATTCACATTCCTTGGTGTTCCTATTCCTACTGCTCTTAGCAGACCTCTCTTCATCTTCACATCTCACAAATTCTCATGGAATTTTCATGCCTAAAGAGTGCAAATATATATAGGACCTCTGCTATGAAGGATGGAAGCACCATATGCAAGAGCATGGTGCTCACCTGGAGCCGTAGCAGATGAATACAATGGGACCATGTGACCTGATACTATCAGGGTCCATAACACTTCCAACATTAAAGAGCACGTGCAAAAGGCCAATATGGCAGACTTCAATATCATCGATTTTTGTGCATTTGCTTGGATTTTTAAATAAAGAGAGGGAGGTGATTATGTAATGCATGGATGAATATGTTAAAGTTGATGTTGACAAAACCATTTTTGTTTATCTACCTCCAGCTTTTCTATTAAAATAAGTGGGGTTGCATCTTTAGAGTGTGTGCTACAAACATACATCGATTTGGTTCCAGCCCAACTGTTACTATCCACAAAGATGACTACTTTTTCTTAAAACAGAAGACATTTTTTTATGGAAACAGAGATTACTTCGACAACAGTAAGAAAATGCAGTCCATTTAACTCGAAGATCAAAAGACACTGGCATTTAACTCGAAGATCAAAAAACACTGGAAACAGAAATTATTCCGTTTCCATACTTGCTAATTTTCCTGGAGCATTTGTCCATTTGGTTGTTGATACCTATGCATGGATGAAATTGGTAGCAACAGCTCGTTTGTTTAAAATATAATAGTTTCAGGCCAATTAGTGTTTGTTCTGTAGATGGTCTGTGCTCTGCAGATACCCAATAATGCTCACCTTGATCATGCGAGTCCCATCTTTGTCTGATATTCACTTTCTTTGCAATCCGTTGAAAGATGGTCTGCCGTATGAAGATACACAATAAGTTTCACAAATTAATATTATTTGTGTTCTTACTGCAAGATTGTTTATGTATAATGACTTAACGAGGTATGTTCAGGTTGAGCAGTTGCATCGTTGTGCTAGTGGAATCAAAAACTTAATTATGCGTGGATCAAAAATATATTTAGACAGACTAAAACAAGTGGGCTAGCTAGCTAGCAAAGCCATTATCTTAGCTTTACAAGGATTGAGGCAAAAAAAAAAAAAAATCGTTCCTAAACTCTATGTATTTACAAAAGAAAGTATTACACTACCAAATAGACAAGAAAACAAATTGACAGTGTACTGCTGTGTAGTTTTCCTCTGCTGTTGTCACATTTTACTCTAATTTTGGAAGTAGGCCTACAGCATATATAGGACTTGTCTTAGTTTGAACCTTCTGGCTATATTTAGTTTCTCCATAGAGAAACACCAGCATTGTTGGATGGTCTTGGCAAGCGCCTGAGGGCAGCTAGTTTGCTTGTGTTGTAACCCTTTCGAGAATAATTTCCTTCTTAATAGAAAGATACACAGCTCTCCCTGCATGAAAAAAGTGCATTTGGTTCAAATTGGGCAGGGTGGTTGCTAATTTTCTTTTGCTAGAGTCAGAGTACAATGTCCATGTCAAGCTTTCACCATGTTTGTTTCTCT
The DNA here is from genome assembly GCA_015847255.1 of Hyparrhenia diplandra. NCBI lineage: Eukaryota > Viridiplantae > Streptophyta > Magnoliopsida > Poales > Poaceae > Hyparrhenia > Hyparrhenia diplandra. Next base: position 35,882 of record JADLZK010007925.1, read on the forward strand.
GTACTCTCTTGGCACTCCTTAGCTAAAAAGAATTTGGCGGCAAATACAAGCCATCATATGTTCCGCCAAACTACCTTTTTGTGTCCCTATGTCAAGTTCGAGGATGTTCTAGCCAGTTTTCTTACTTCATATTCTAGCTGATAAATGTTGGTGTAAGACGTGTTCATGTTAAAAACAGTCAATGTTAAGCAGTTGTATAATTGTGCTAGTAGAGTGTGAAACTTGAACCGTTTGCTATCCAGCTAATCCATAACGTTTAACTTAATTATATGTGATTAAACATGCGAAAGAATATGAAATCGGAAGCATACCAGAAAGCAAAATCATCATGTTAATTATGCATCTACTAAGGCATTCCAAAACAAACATAAAATAGAAAATGCAAATGAGTAATGAAAACAAACCACTCAACCTGTGTCTTGTGAACCAAAAAGGAAGAGGAAGGCGCACCTAAGAACGATAGGCATGGGAGGCATCGGGAAAGGTCCAAAATAGATTTCTAACTCATAGACCTTCCTCCATGTTCCCATGTCCATTGCTCTTAGACCCTCTTTTCTTCCTTTTCCATGCTCACCCTCTCAACTTCAAATCATCCAAATAGGTGAGGAGCTTGGCTATCTAACAAAACAATTAACGGCAAGCAAAACGGAAAGAACGATAGGAATGGGAGGCATCGTAAACACGAAACAAGCTTCCATCTCTGTCGTTGGAGAAGGAAACAAACAGAATAGGATTTCCGCTATGTTCCCATTCCTACAGCCCTTAGACCCTCTCTTCCTCTTCCCAGCTCACTCTCAAATCTCGAAGCTACAGGTTCCAATATGGTCCAAGGCAAAGAAACTTCGCTTGTCGAACAAAATTAAGCTTTGGTTATGAAGTATATATAGACCTGTAGTAGTGTAGTGTACACCTTGGAGAAAACATTATGTAGCCAAAATGAAGTACAGAGCTGGCCCACGGTGCATCATTGGAGCTAACAACCAATAGGGGTGGTGGTAAGTGACACCCGTGAGGACTGTCTGCATTCTAAATGTAGAGCACGTGTAGGTGATCTTCTGCATAGTGCATATTCATATGTTGATATCTTAAAGGACCAACCAAAAGCAGTATTAAGCACTACAAAAAATTGGTGAAGAGAAACTTGCAATTAAAAACAAGAGGATTGAGGAGAAAAGAGGATATCTTATGCAGAATTCGGGTTTTGGGGTTAATATATCAACTACAGAAGGATTATAAAGAAAACAAACAAGATGGTACCAACTACCACTGTTGAAAACTTGAAACAAACCCAGCTACAGGTTAATAGTATTTTCGTGAGAGTGATGTAAGTGCAGCTACGAAAACTTATTTTTTTATGAGTGTACTCCACCATCATGAAAATTAGTTGTTTTCTTGAGAGTATTTAATTACCCCCATTGAAAACTACTACCTCCATCCTAAATTATAAGTCACTTTGACTTTTTAGGTTCATCCATTTAGTTATGTATCTAGATACAATAATATGTCTAGGTACATAACTAAATGGATGAATCTAGAAAGTCAAAGTGACTTATAATTTGGAATGGAGGGAGTAGTTTTCATGAGAGAGTGATCATTTTCGTGAGAGTTGAATTTCACCGTCACGAAATACGGTTTCTGGTTTTCAGTACAAAAAAATTTCTTAAATACTAAAAGTCAAGAACATGAACATAGATTTTCTTCTTCTAATAGGATCATTATGAGGTAGTGGCAACACTTCTTTTCTTGTCAAAGTCCACTTCTAATAGAACATCAACCAATTATATTTTTTTACAAAGTCCAGTAGACAATTTTTTTCATGAAGTCCAGATGACAACAAAAATTGGAATACTGCTTTCATAAATTTTGTCAAGCTAAAACAAATTTTCAAAGATTAAAATATATTGTTTATGAAGATTTGTTGACCAATTGACCTATTGTTCAATAACCTCCCTCGCAGCTGACATGGTGCCAAGTACGATAGCTGTTGTGGTGCTATGTTTGCGAACAAAGAGGGAAAATGAACAGTTTTAAAAATTGGACAAAAAAAAAAACCGCTTCTATAAATCAAGGGTAAAAAAACGGACAACCGTAAGATTTGAGGGAGATAAATAGACTTTATCGAAAATAAATTGTGTCTTTCCTGAGGAAGCCTTCACATGAGGCCGTGTTAAAGTAATCCCTATTTGGATTAGTTTTAGATTAATCTTTACTCTTTACTACCTAAAAAGGATGAAAGTAAGATCATTTTTTGGTGTGGTAAAAAAATACTATGCTCTTTCGGTCCGCCCGTGCGACCAAAGGCTTCGCCGATCCCTCCCTCTCCTTCCTCGTGCGATGGCTATTATTAGGCAACAAATGAAGGAAAAAAATAAAGGAAGGTAATGAAAGGAAGGAATTCCCATGCGGTTGCTTTTGTTAGGCAACAAACCAAATTCAGTGCGATCTGTGAAAGGAAGGAAAGACAAAAATAGGAAATACCATGCACCGGTCGGGCGTTCTTCACGGAAACCGCTCATGGGAGACATTCACGCAATCTTGCTCTCCTCTTCGTACGTAGAATTCGCGGTGATTGCATGCCTCCATGCGAGCCAACTCTCCTCTTCTCTAAATCTTCTCCAATCGCCGTGGTTGTCGTACTTCTCCAATCTTCTCCAATTGCCAACGCTCCTGATCGTCGTGGTCGTCGTCGTGGAACGCCATTACGCCGTCCTCCTCGACGTAGTGCCACGCCACGGAGAGAAGCCGCCGTCCTCGGCCCCGTGCGACACCGCACCGTTTGACCTGCTCCGCCAGCCACAACACAGCCGGCCCTGGACAGGCTAGGGCCGGCCCTGGTCGTCCGACGTCCTGCCTGCGATCTCCGCGCCGCCCTCGCGAGAACTCTTCGTGCTCATGGAGGCCGGGCGGGATCCCTTCTCGTGAACTTTCTGTCTCCTTCACGATCTGATCCTTGGTCAGACTGAACACAGGGCATGACAAGTCATGGGTAAGTGATGCTCAAAAAAATTACCCTAATCCTATCTATTATAGTCTTTATAGTGATTGCAGTTCTAATGCACGATTTAACCTTTATATATGAACGAATAATAAAACCATGCAGTTCACTCGAAGAACAGAAAATTGTGTTAATCATGATTTACTTTGGAAAGATATGGGTTTTATTTCAGAAAAAACTAAGCACCGTACGTGATGGCAGCAGCAATCTGATACTCCAAGCCCCTAACACCAAGTCTGGTGCCGTCACCATGGCCACCAGACAAACAATATGCTTCTCCAGCCCTCGCGATCTGCTTTTTGGTTTGATTGTACAAAAGGGAACACAGGTCACAGGTAAGTGATGCTCAACAAATTGCCCTAATCCTGTCAATATAGTCTGTAGTGATTGCAGTTCCAATGCACAATTTTGCCCTAAATATGAACTGGTTTTTACCCTTATATGAACTGCAATTTTTCCCAAGCCATGTTCGTTCTGCCTGCAGTTCTTTGTGCTTTGCACTTAATGTGCCTAGCCCTTTTGCTCTTCATCTCAATCACAATGGGAACATGATATGTGATTATGATGCAGTGCAAATTTCAAGCAACTACGTAAACACATGCCATTGCCTATTGTGGGTGTGATTTCAGATTTGGTGTTGTAGCATATGTGTGTGATTTTGTGGGTAGCACAATCAGTTCAGAGCTCAACCTAGATGCTCCTCTGTTTTTTTTCAGATAAGTGAAGCATGCAAAACATTATTTTCAGAAATAGGAATCCTGAATGTACATTTATGGCTTACCTCACTGATTTATGGACCAGCAATAGATGAAGTGCCTAGGTAGAAACAAATCGTCAGATATAGCTAATGTTGTGATAAACTGATAAGGTAGTTGAAGTGCTTATTCATGAGCGTTTCCGATGCTTTGATAGTTAGATCATGAAGTGCCTACTCAAGAATATATACTGCAAAGACACTTATTAGGACTTTCATAATGTTGCAGCTCATAAAATGTGATTAAACAGCCCTTTCAAAACCATTGTGTAGGTGCTACATACTAACATCACTACAGACCTATTGTTGCTTCAAAGTAGCTATATACCCATACAATGGTAATGTTATAAGTTATTTCTTCACAGCAAGTCAGTCCTTGTAGTGGTTCAGTATTTTGATCACAACCTATCGCTACAAGAAGATTGTGTATTCAGAAAATAAATATTTGTAAAACTTCAAAGTTTCCTTCTCTATAATAGGGAAGCTTGACCACTTGAAGGCATAAAATTTTTAAAGATCACCATGCCAAGAGAATGCCATAAGTTCTTCATTGACTATGGTAATATATATTTTTCATATTTATTCCCTCAATCATTTATATGTGTGGTTCTGGAAATCATGTTTCTGGTTGCTGCCAGTGATGTCAAAGCCTTATGAGTCCCTCATGAGTCATGAGTCGTCAGCCTTCATATAAAGAGACCATTGAGCCATGTTGTCCTAGATGACGGTTGTTGTCAGCCTGTTGGAGCGAAGACTGAAGAGCATTGAAAAACTATACAAAACATGTAAATACTAGATGCAGGTGTCGCTGCCAGAGGACGACCTCCCACAATTCCACCCAATTTGGCCTTTGTAACTCAAGGCCTAATGCTTGCCTAGGTCTGCTAGGGCATTGTGCACTCACTAGGACGCAGGATGGATATTTAACTGCTCTAGGCGCCACCATGAGGGCATCATATCACTCTTCCAGGTGCAAATTTCAGGAACCCTATTTTTCTTTCTTCTTAATCTAAATCTAAATCCAGTCGGATTTAGATTTTTTTGTGCACATCTGAATGAAAATCGGTATTGTTTTTGCTTAGTGTTAAGGGTCTGGTTCTTCAGTTGTTTACACAACACAGTATTATTCGGTACAGGCAGTTTAGTGCTAGCAGCCAAAAGAGTGTAATTCTCTCTATCGTTCCTCGCATTGTCCACTTATGCTCGCCCAGAATTACAGAATTTTTAGTGCACTGCAGTAGAACTCTAAGATACAATTCAAACATAACTAGAAATAGGCATACAAAATGTCATACCTAAGCACAGAGGTACTACAACTTTTCATTTGCACAAAAAAAATCTTGTAGAAATAACCTGTGGACTACATTGACATGTCCGTATGTGATCTATACATCTACTAATAACTATTATAATATTTGTTTCCTATATATTAGCAGTCCCTATATAGGTGAGGATTAACATCTGTTGACGGTCGTTAACTACCTATTTTATACCGTCAACACCTGCATAAAATGCTCTCTTTTGACCACCAAACTTAGTGGTAGAGTTTAAATCTAACAAGTTCCACAAGTTTTGGTATTTCAAAGTGCAATGCAGGAATTCTCCATTTATCATCAATAAAAAGTATCTTATGTGGCAAAACGGAGTACACCACTGCGAAGGGCTCGTCGCTGATCGAAACGGACATATTAATTGCTATATTTGGACTTCGCAGTGAAAAGATATGAGATAAACAAAAATCACATGAAATGAAGGGCTCATACGTAAACAGTACCATGCAACCCAGGCCCACGTGGCGGTCGTCAGCAGCAGGTGACAAAGCGGGCCCCACGCGCAGCAGATGTTCCCCACAGGGCGGCTGGCGACCGGGCGGCCCATCAGCGCGGCCACGTGGCGAGCCATCCCGCTTCCCACGCGCTAACGCGGGCGGCGGCAGGCGGCGGCAGTGGGCCACGCCGCGGCGCTGGCCTCTCCACGCGTCTTGGTCGCGCGGAGCGCAGCGTTCGCCCGGCCGAGGGGCACGTGGCGCCCAGCCGGTGGCGCGCGAGGAGGGCGGTGCGCGCCCGCCGGCCGGCCGGCGCGGTTCGCCCACCGGTTCGGCCCGGTTCGCCGGGTTCGGCGGCCGGAGCAGGATTTCGCCCGTAATCACGCGGAACAAAGCACTCAACGACCGGTTCACCTCCGGTTCACCAAGTTTTGCGCGGTTCGTCCGGTTCTCGGTACAGGCGGTGCATACATTTATTTTACCGCCTCTAGGTGGAAGGGGGACTTTTTGGACATCATGGAGGCCCTTCAATGCATTGGAAAATTAGCAAACACCCCCTCCACCTCTCCTATAAATAGAGGGCCTCTCCTACCTCATTCTACACACACCATTTCCAAGGAAGAGCTCTCTCTACTCTTCCCTCTACTCCACTCCTTCACTCCAATGGGCTTAGGCCCTCATTAGTAGTAGAGAGATCGGCGGAGGAGAGATGTGAGGGGCCGGGAGCGGGAAGTGCCGGACTTGTCGGCGACTCCCCGAACTTGTACCTTAGTGGATTCATGCTTAGCTCCTTCACGGGATCTTGGCTATGTAAGTTTCCACGATTCCGATAACCTTTATTGTCTTATGTTTATCCAAGCATTATCTACTTGGTTGCGGGATTGCTAGTCGTTCCTTCGGGGCGGCGCTCTAGTAGAAGGACCCCGGGGACGGGTAAGCCTTGTTAACACGCTAGAGTGATAATCACTAGTGTAGACGTGGTGTCTAGGTTAGGGGTTGCCTATCTTTTGTGGCGCATCCCACGGTTGAGGGGGTAGGCAGCTGGGTTGTGACAGCCTTGTCCGTCCCTTGTAATCCCCCCACGTTCGGGTGTGGCGCAGTGCTAAATGCCGGTCTCCATCCCAGTTTGGGCGATTGCCGGTGCCCGAAGTGAACAAGTAGCTCTAAAGCGAGGCTATCCATAGACCATAAAGGTGTACGAATCCTTCTCAATAATCCTCCCCATCTTTGGCCTTGTGTGTCCTTGGGCGAACTAGTTAGGAGAGAGTACCTCCGTTCCCTGTGGAAAATACGATACCCTGAATATTTCCGGGTGAAAGCTACAACGACAATTCTGTATGCTTGCGGATTCTTCTGCGACGTTAAGAAACGTCAACAACATCTAAACTAACTATATTAACTACACCACACTATGATATCAGGATGCAAAGGAATTTATAATATATATGTATCTATTGCTAATATTTGACCACGAGGACTAATCATTTGTGAAGAGCCAAGATGCAGGTTATGGTTGTTGATCGGATTAGAGAGCAGAAGAGACTTGTGGCTTACCTTCTCCTGCAATTTGCATCTCCCGGAGCAGTGCTTGGAGGAAGGGGCGAAGAGCAGTGGTGGATCTGCCTGTGCACAAGCAAACGGAGCTCCATGTGGCGAGCTTGAGCGGTAGCGATGGAGGAGGCGCGGACGGGTCGCTATCAAGCTGCGGCGTAGGGGGAGCCATTCGGTGCGACCTCGAGTGGCGTCGTCAGCTCGAGCTATGTGGCGGATGAGGGGGCGCGGGCGCGGGAGGTGGAGGTGGAGCTGGACGCGATAAGGCCGGGCGACGGTGGAGGGCAGGCGGCAATGCTGGGCGATGGTTGCGCAAGGGGCGTGGCCTGCACAAGGGCGGTGGCCGGCAGTGCTGAGCGATGGCTGTGCGAGAGGCAGTGGCCTGCACGAGGGGGGGATGGCTGCGTCGGCGGCGGTGTAGCAACCAAGAGAATGGAAGAACTCGATGAAACGAGTGGATAGAATCGCTCTGAACTTTGGTCAAACAAGGCCATAAATAGTAGGCCCTACATGCAAGTGAGAGCCTGAGGGGATAAAAGACCAAATGACCAATATCACCGTGACGGTGCTCGAGCTTAGAGGACTCCCCTATGTACTTTCATCATTTATTAAACATGCACTTGTAGTTGTGGCAGATAAATTGGAAAATATAATATTCTTTAAAAAATTCCATGGATATAAAACCAAATCTATATATATTTCTATTAATTAAAGTTTGATATCGTAATGAAAAATATTCAAATAATAAAACAAGTTTATATCTAAATTATTGTGATATTATTTTTGCAGCGGTAGCGCAATGGCCCACGGAAAAATAATAGATATCAGAGATTTCTTCCTACCTATATAAAACATGATCTTAGTCGTATTACGGAAAGGTCTACACAGTAGAGTTTGAGTTGTTGACGTCGTGTTTTTTGTGACTGTTAATTTCAGAAACTTTGTTTTTTATTAAATGTCACGTTAACGCCGGTATTTAATATCATAGTATTGTTATCTTATGTTGCGATCCGCGTGTTTTTTTATAAAAAAATGTGGTTATCCCGTAGCAACCGCACGGGCGTTTAACTAGTTATATTCTTATAAACTGGTTTCTCGGTATGGTTTCTAAAAACTGGTTTCTAATTATTAAAAATTGGGTGGGCCTAGTTTCGATATCTATATAGATACCAATGTTGGTAGTTAATGAACAATGTTTAGGCAAAGACGCATTAGTTGGGTTAGATTCTTGAAATGGAGAAACTGGTTTTTAGAAACCGATGTCAAACTGGAAAGTTTGTTTTAGAAACCGATAGTAAACTTTTTAGGCTTAACAGTCGGATAGCGCATGGAATGCAGTACTACGGCCTTGCACCAAAACCTAATTTTTTTTTACCGATCCGTCCAACTCTTAGAAACCGCACCATGAAAATTTGTATAGCAACTAATAAACCACTACCAGGGAACGATGTCTATTCCATTGGGGCGAGAGACTCGCGCTAGGTATGGTGCCGCCCCCGCCAGAAATTTGAGTTGGAGTCGGACACGGCCACGCTACCGCGGGTTATTTTTTTGCCTTGCCGGCGCGGATCCATCGCAACCCCATCCTCCAAATTGCCCTTCTTCACCATCGACCGAACCCGTCGTGTTCCCGAGCTTCCCCAGTCGCTGCGTCCTTCTCCACCATCGACCGCTGCCGCTGCGAGAAAGAACCCCACGCCGTCGTGTTCCCGAGCTCCGCCGAGAGGCTCGATGTTCCCCTCCTCTGCCTCTAGATCGGCCGCGTCTTCCTGCGTCTCGGCGTCGTCCAGCGGGCCTTGCATCGTGGCGGCGGACAAGTGTGGCGACGTCGGCAGGAGGTTCAGGTACTTCTATCTTCTACGGATCGCCGTCCCCCGGCTGCTCGCGCGCGCGGCGGGTCGCTGCTGGAGTACACGCCCCTGGCGCTGTGGCCGCGATCTGCGCCTCCAGACTACACGCCCACCACCCTAGAGTACACGACCAAGACTCCTTGTCCTTCCCGGAGTTCTTCACGCAGCTACTTCGACGTCATCAATGACGGGGAGAGGTTCTGCTGTCCTTCGTCGTTTCCGGGTTACTCACCACGTGCCACGTCGCCGGAGTACACGCCCCTGACGCCGTCGTCGCAGCGGGCATCATCTCCAGGCTACACTCCGTCCAGCCCTTCGCGCCGCACCGTGTCCCTGGAGTACACGGCTGTGAGTCCTTTATGGTGTTCTGGATCGCTGGACTACACACCTGAGACTCCTCCGTGGTGTGGCCGGCGCGTGGCCACTCCGGAGCACATATGCCTGGCAGCCGAGAGTACTCACCACTGAGTCCTTTATGGTGTTCTGGATCGCCAGACTACACGCCTGACACTCCTCCCAGGTGCGGCCGGCGTGTGGCCACCCGAAGTACGTGCCTGGCAGCCGAAAGTACTCACCACTATGGTGTTCTGACTCGCGAACGCGGTGGGGGTGTGCACGGTGGCACGTGCGCACCCCGCATCGGACGGTTCAGATTTTAGAACGGATCGGAGCTGATTTCGGCTCTGTGCGTTGATACAACCGTGATGATGGTGAACGGTGAGTTCGATTAATAACGACGGGGCCCTCCAGTCCATAACCGGCAACCTGCCATGCAATAACTCAATCGTACATTCGGTGGCCCCCACCTCAGCGGCCGGGCCTTTCCCTACTTCTTCAACTCCCGATCCCCGCGCTTGTTTTCAAACCAACAAAAGCTAAGAACAAAAAAGAAGCTTGAGGGAAGGAGAGGAACGCCCATGGCGCATGAGGAGGAAATGATTGCAGCTGTGCCTCCAACCGCCGTCGCCGGTCCACAGCCGGGTATCGAGGTGACCAACACCACCGGTGAGGACTTCAACGAGGAACAGCCGGCAGCTCCAATGGAGGTAAGTCCCCACCCCCAAATAGTGGAAGCAGTGTCCATCCCCCCAACGCCGATGCACCCGCTGGCCAGTTGGGTGAGATCTCGACGCGAAAAAGGTTTGTATGCACCCCCAACCTGCAGCAACATTTCGATCCGGTTGATGCTTTGTGAACAAACCAAAAAATGAAAAAAAAAAAAAAAAAAAATCTCGCAGGAATCGAGCAAAATCTGGCCCTGAGTGGTGCCAAGGAACATCCACTGCTTGCGCGATCACAAGAGCAATCTCCAACCGCCGGGAAGGATACCCAGTCTTCTACCCATTCGTCGGGACGACGTTCTCATCGTATGAAGAAGCCCAGGATTTCTACAACCTATACTCATGGGAGGTAGGGTTTGGAATCCGAGCATCCCGTTCTAAAAAAAACAAGAACGAGTACACCACGCGCAGGGACATCGTTTGCTCCTGCCAGGTACTAATCACTCGCCCACGGCCGCTCGAGCACCGAAAAATTTACGAACTATTGGTCCAGTGACGCATAAAGGTAAAAGTTTTAGTAACACAATTAACTCCTACTAGTTCCATCAACCCGTGCTCCCGCACGGGTTAGATTCTTTCGTATGGACTAACTTTGTTATACTTTAGCAATAGAAAATCATGATTATTACAATAAATTTGATTCCATGGATGAGAATTTTTTTTCCATCCTTTGTTTGAACCGTGTGCATAGCTATATTGTTAGATTATTTTTTAATAACGTTTGTTGATAATTAAGATTCAAATTTTTTTTTTTTTTTTGAATTAGGTTTCTTAATGGTATAGTCATATCTATAATCTATAATATATGATATTTTTGTATTAATTATAATATATTATAAGGCCATTACTGATTAATTTTTGGGATCCAAATTTTGATGTGCTTCGTGAAAGCTGTTCAACCAAAAATATTGCGTTCCAATTACTACCTATATCCCTATAGCCCCATCCCTGCTAGCTACCGCGGATTGTTTGGTCGGCGCACGCCGCCTTCCTCGCCTCCCAATCTCCCCAACTCCTGAGACCACACCTCGCATCTTTGTCTCGATTTCGAGACCAATGGATGTGTGTTTGAGGGCGTCAGGGGCTAGCTGGAACGATGCCGTCGGGCTGGTGATGCCGAGATGAAGGAGATTCCTAAGGAGCTCAGCTAGGGTTGGTCTGCCTTGAATGGTAGACATCAGCCGAACCGGCGTCAGGGTTGGTGGTACTTGCCACGTCTATGTTGCAGGTGAGCTGCTGTTTTCGTAGTGTGATGATGCTGGTACGATGTAAATGATTTCGTGAATGAAGTTATGGCGTTCGAATTGGGTTTTGGGTATAAGTGCATTGCATCACATGCAGAAAACATTGCCTGTTGTGATTACTTCTCATGGAGACACAGGAAGTTTGTGCTAAAGCAATCTGCCTCAAATGTGCGACATTGATAGGACCTGGCCGTGTCTCTACTTTGTCGGCAACGCTCATGTGTCGCAGGTGAGCTGTTGTTCCATAGTGTGCCGATGCTGTTACCCGTGCTCTCGCACGAGTTAGAGTCTTAGAAGACACTAACTAATCACTCATATTAAAAAAATCTCTTCTGCAATGTTGAAAAAAATAATAGCTATATAATAGGGTGGTAATCTATAGTCTATATTCAGTTTTGATAATCTATCAATTATTGGTTTTTAGGTACTTTTCATACATATCCATTCGTTTTTTTCTTTACAAAAACCTTTGTTTATCTCCAATATTATTTTGATTGTTTTTCAAAAAAAAAGCTTATTAATTGCTTAGATACAACAACTATCGTTTATAATGGTGATTATAGTCTACCAAATCTGAATGTTTTTGGTTTTTGTAACAATTTTCGGTTCATGAGTAATAATTTCTCGGATTAATCTTTTTTTCTAGCTAGCATGGTATGTGTCTACTTGAAATATAAACTTGAAGTATATAAACTCTTATCACTTTATGTGATATCATAAAATTCTATATTTTAACTTTCACTTTTGGTCACGTGTTAACTTAAAAATTCCAATGCTTATTGTATCTCATATTTAATATTTTTATTTGCATAATTCCAGGTCCATCCTAGGCTATCCTCTTAGTTCTTACAATGTCATAATTAATTGTTTCACCATACACCATGGTACTCATGATGTTGAATTTATTATATTGTATTAATACTTTTTATTAAACAAATAGTCCTTGGAATTAAATTACTAATATCATATTTTATAACGTTCCAATCAAAATTTTAAACCCTTTTTCGTGATTACAACTTGCAAAGTTTGTTATCGTAAGTATAAATGTAAATTAAAGTGCATCGAAAACATTCTTTAATTCGATTGAAAATAAAAAAATATAGGTAGGGGATTCCCCCGGTTGGGTCAAAAAAAAAAGTAACTTAAAAAGTCAAGTGTGTCACTACTATCTGAATTGATAACGATATTTTTTTTTTGCTTGATAACCTAAAAAAAAAAAATTATCCTAATGTATACATATTTCCTTGGTCCGTAAAGTGTAACATAGCTTTGCGCATGGTTTCAACTTTATAGTTGAATATGTATTTCAAATAGCTTTGTGCATAGATTGTGCTTATGGATGTTGAACTATTGTTCATAATAGTATATATTATCATTTACATATGGATGTGATTTTTTTTTGTAACGGCCTAGATGGATAATTTAGGTACAAATTTATAGTTATATACTCCCTCTGTCTACAAAAAGAATGCAATTCTCGCATTTCGCGGAGCAAAAGAGTTAAACTTTGACCAAACTATATGAAAAATTATTAACTACAATGAGACAAAACAAATACAATTAAATTAGTTATAGAATATATCTTTATAATAAATTTATTTAGAAACATAAATGGTAATACTATTTACTATAAACTTGGCCAAAATTGAGCCGGTTTGACCGAACAGAGGGAGAATTAATTACAATACATTGTCTTTCATGATGCCCAATATTGTATATGAATCCAAACTTAGGGGTCATGGTAATTTATAAAAATAAATATTATAGAATTCGTAAGTTATCTTTGACAATTGTGGAGTTTTGTGTTTTTCCATATAGGTTTTGTTTATAACTGCATGGATCATGGTCCCTCAATTTTCTAGCATCATTAAGATATAAACTTAAAGTAATCTAATGAAATTATAATAAAGTAAGTTACGGTGAATAGGGATTATATCGAGACTTAATCCAAGACTCTTGCTTTCATTTTTCATAATTCTTTCCTTGGTTTTTAAGCAGTACTATACAGCACAAGTACACAGAAAAGAAAACAAATTAAATTATAACGAAGGGATTGCCAAATTTAATACATCACATGAGAAAAATTAAACTGTAATTATGAGATCTGGCAAGATGACCACACCTTTAGTCCGCAAATATGGCTGCTGCCAAGATTGATGTGTAGATACCGTGGACGCCAGATGTCATAGCACCCACAGCCTGCGTGTGTTCGCATCTGACCCGCACATACGGCCGCCCATCTTGGATATACTTGCCGAGTACGGAGGCGGGCCTCCTTGCTCTCTTGCCCGGTATGGTTAATCTTCATGCATGTCGATCAGGCAGATGCACTTGTGATTTGTCAACATACATGCATACACGCATGGTACATGCATGTCCACTGCGTGCCACCGCCCAGTGATGATGAGCCGGCCGGCTTTGAGTTATGCGCGCGCGTCCTACGGCCGCCCCGACGTCCTCTACCTCCTATCTTCACGTCATGGGCAAGTCCGGCAGCGGCAGGCCGCAGTGCTGCACCAGCTGTGTGACCCGCTCATATCAAGTTGCAACCGGCACGCCCGGCACCGGCACGCCCGGCACCGGCAAGCCAACGATCGCCCTGGCTCCTTGTCTTGATCGTCATTCTTGTGGCTCCTGATCCTTGTAGTCCTCATATAGATGAGCTGAGAGGCCGCTGCTAGCTCTCCTGTAGATTGAACAAACAATGCTGTACGGGTGTCTTTCTCTTCGGTGGTCCCCCAAGATATGGGACGGTGGTATGCAAAAAAATAATGGATTTATTATTCTTTTCTTTCGTTGTTGGTACGTACATTCTAAATATTGGATTTATTTTTTCCTTATTTTATCTATAAATAGAATGGCAGATTGGGTAATTTTCAACACAATAAAATAGATCTAATGGTTATATATCGCTAGAGCCTATAGATTTAACGGTTAGATGTTTCTGATTAACGTGAGAATTTCTAGTATTTATCTTTTTTTCTAACGCATCTGGTGAGAATTAACGTGGAGCCTCTATTGGAGCCTCCAATTAGTAATAGTAAGATTTCTTTGCAGGGTTTTTGTAGGAACCCGCGGGCGGCTTCTGCAAGATCCGGCTGCAAGGCAATGCTGACCCTCCATCGAACCTCAGACCATTCATGGATAGTGACTAGAATCGTGCCTGAACACAACCATCCCTTGTCGCAAAACACCTGGCGAAAAATCAGTGGGGATCGCACGGAGTAATTGATCCCATGATGAAGAGTCTGATTGCGAGATTGAGGTCCAACAACGTCCCAATCGGAAGAGTTTGCAGCATCGTTGGAGCGACCAACTCATCTTCCATATTGAGTTTGCGAAAACAATCAATCAAAAACCTCTGTTCCAAGATTGCTCAAGAGGACATCAAGGAAGACATGTCGAAGACACTCCAGATTTTGCAACAAATGCAGCAAAGTGACCCCAGCCTCCAAGTCCGTTTCAAGACATCTGAAGATGGCGTCGTACAGTCTATGCTCTGGTGTACTGGAAAGAACATACAGGATTTCAGTCACTTCGGTGATGTCGTCACCTTCGACACCACGTACCGAACCAACCTATACAACATGCCATTCGGTATCTTCATTGGCGTTAACAACCACTTTCAGTCCATAATATTTGGCGGGGTACTCCTAACTCACGAAAGAACAACAGACTTTGAGTGGGCGTTCAAGGAATTCACCGACATAATGGGCGGCAAGCAACCATCGACGATACTCACAGGTAAAAACATACCCGCAACACACACACCTGTTCAAATCTACATGCCTGATTTGCCTTTGCAATCTCATAACACAACGCATGACTTTTCCTTCGTAAAAACATGAAACTTTTCAATTATGTTCTTAACTAACGTTTTGTTTAACTGACATCAATACTCTCACCAAATACAGATCAATGCCAAGCAATGGCAACGGCGATTAAAAACACACTACCAGGCACAAGACATCGATGGTGCCGATGGCATGTCCTGCGTGTCGCAAAGCCAAAGATAGGTCCTTCCTACTCAAAAAAAATGCCCATTCAAGAAACTATTTAACCGGCTTATCACACATGAGACATCTCCTAGTGCATTCGAGGAGCAGTGGCATAAACTCATTGAAGAATACAAACTCGGAGATAACAAATTCTTGCAGCGAGCCTTCCGGACAAGAGGTATGTGGGCAAAACCATACTTCATGGACATCTTCTGCGCGGGGATGACCAGCACACAACGCAGCGAAAGCGCCAACCACATGCTGAAAGGTTTCATTCAGAGGGCTGCACCCATGCACCTATTTGTCTCAAAGTTCAACGATCTCCAATTCGACCGCAACCAAGAAGAAGATCGACAGAACCATCTAACTAAACAGGTATAAACCAACCTTTAATATGATACTGTTGACGCACACTTCCCTATTGAACGCTATCTCAGCTAGGCGAACTACAAATTCACCAATTTCTGCCACCCATCGCAGATGACTAGGAAGTCGAGGATTGGTGTGCCTATTGAACGACATTCAGCTTCAATATACACCAAGGAAATGCACGAGAGGTTTGTTCAGGAGCTGTACGAATCCGGCTCCTTCACAATTCACAGCAAATCAGATAATGGCCAAAGCTTCGTCGTCATCCACATCGATGCAATTGCGTCTCCTGAGCCACGGAAACACACTGTGACATTGACGGGTCATGAAAAAGTCAGCTGCAGCTGTGGGCTATATGAACACTCGGGTGTCCTTTGCAGGCACAGCCTAAAGGTAAAGGCAAAACCCCTACGCCGTTGTGATCAATCTCTACGTTTTAACAAAGACTGGTATTCCTAAAACGTGCTATGTCCACGTTTTCAAACCAAACACTGCAGGTCCTTGTCCATTTGGACAGAACAGAAATTCCGATTGGGAACATCAAACAACGTTGGACTCGAGGTGCAGTACCTGAAGTACACCCTGAAGATCATCCACCGGCCTGGGAGGAGGCAATGATGAGCACAACAGAAACCAAACGGCGGGCTTTGGCTATGATGGCTTTCGAGCTGTCTGAATCTCGGTGTCAACTGACTGATTCTGCCCTCAACGAGGCACTGCGGGCGATCGAAAACATCCTACCGAAGAAAATCCCGGGGCTCGAACCATCCATAGAGGGCGCTGCGAAGTTTAGTGCCATGGAGACTAACATATCTTGTCCCCCCCGCCCGACGAGGCATGGCAGGCCGAGGAATACATCACTGAAGACTTGGGAAAAGTCCAGCAAGCTCGAGAAGGAAAGAATGCGAGGGCAGGGCAAGGAGAACGAGGCCAGTGACAACACCGACGAGCTGCCTGGCCAAGGGCGCACGCGTCGACTCAAGGACCTACTGGAGGTGACACAACGATCAGCAAATTCTTCGTGAACACACCCTATGTTTCATCCGGAATAAGGTTTTATTTTAAGTACCGCATCTATGTTTTGTATCAGACACAGACTACTCAGATTGCACACCACATATGTGTGCTGCATTTCCGTTGCGCAGCCCTGCTGGGCAGAAATTTGTAACACAAAAACGCGTGATCCAAAAACTTTACTACTGTCTATCTGCATGGTCTGTTTCATATGTGCACGACCGCTTGTATCATGACTGAAAGACTAGGTGTACCATTCCTTCAACTAAACTATTTTTTGGCCAAGCATCCATAACACGATAGAGAGTCTAGATAAACGATAGATATTTTAAAAATTCATAACAATTACATATACGTTTAGACCATTTTAAAAAAAATACTTACATGCTGTTATCAGAAAGTTAATAATCAAAAGGTGTAAAAGAATTGAAGATATATGACCAACCGTGTAACATTGGCCAATACTTTTTTGCATTGAGTTGTAGGTACAAGTAACAATTGCTCTAAGCATCTATGCAAAACTAAAAAGCTCTGAAACGCAGTAAGACAATATCCTTTCAACTTACAATTCCATTGAAGCATCATATGTACAAAACACTATCCTTTAGGGGAGTGTTAGCCTAGTTGTATCAATCATATCAATCGTATCTTTATCTGACAACAGTATCATGATGGCTGCCAATAATAATTTGCATATGCTTGCTCAATGTGAAGATTCATGGCCACTGGACAACAGTATATTGGGATTAAAATCAAACAAGCATGGGGGTTTTAGAATAATGCGAGGTGAAGCAAAGACATGTAAATCCATATCTGCAATATCTCAAAAAAGCAGATTCCTCAAGGGGCATCCTCTCGCTGCACTACCAATTAAATTTCATTTCACCATTGTTTTATGCAATGCACATGACAGATGTGGCCACATCTCAGCTTCCCTTCAAACTCTTCCTGGAAACCGAAATGGAATGGACAGTTACGCATCAGGTGCAGAGCAGAGGTGCAGGAAGTGAGCGAGAAAAGAGAAAGAGAGAAGGGGCATACTTGACAGATGCTACATCTCCGATCCATTTCTGTAGAAAAATGCTTGGGCTTGAATGTAGAGTACTTGACCATCCTAAGGCTTTGAATGATTTTTTACATATCCAATCCGGTCCTTAACATCGAGCAATTCCTGCAAGTGAAATAGTGAGCAGTGATGAAGCCAATCTTGATACTGATCATAAATACCCATTCTTCCCTATAATAATATCCTTGTTCTGAACAACACCTAAAAATACTGAATAGATACATCAACACGGATCTCCCCTAAAAATACTGCACGATCTGCAATGCACATGGATAACAGAGGCATATGTACTTGGAAGCACATCAAAACCCAGGTGCCAACCTGTTGCATAGAAGAAATACATAGGGATTAACTCCTTACAACTGAGTACTTGAACTAATAATTGCAACACTCTAATCTGAAACCAAAGAACTAATTAAGACCTACTACTACTATAGAACCTACTTAACACCACAGCAACACATTGTGAATCTGTAGGAGTTGATTAGTAATTCATATCCAACTAATCCAAGTACACGATACAATGAGCTGAACCGAAGAGATGCTGTGTGACACTTTATCCGCACCTCTTCCTCAACCCGTGCTTGAGAGTGCCAGTGGCCACCGATATGTCGGTGCTTCCAGAAGGTGCACAGTCGGCATCAACAAACGACATGCCATGGTGTGACGGCGAACTCAGAGGAGACGACGACATGTCCCTGGTGGCGGCGGCCACCGCCGGGGTCCGTCCGTGTTGACGAGGCGGCTGCGCTTTCGGCAGCGCCCAAGTGTGGTGCGTTCGCCATCCAACCTTTCAACAACAACAAGCAAAAAATCTCTCAAAATATTTCTTAAACTGAAGCAACAATCTTTTCTGTACTGTTCTCATGTCTACATTGTTGTTAGGCAATTTTTTTTTTTTTTGTGTCCTACAATCCTATCCTGAAGTAGAATAATGAATTCCAACAGTAAGGTTCAGTGTGATTTCATTTCCATGGCTGCTGTCTATAATTAGATTCAACTATGAATCATGACAGTTACTGGCAGCAACATGTTCGATCAAAATAGCAAAATAGTAAGAATTGTCTGTGCATCATGTCTGTTTCAGTGCTGTTTGGTTGAATTTCTTTCTTTTTTTTCTAAAATAAAAAGCACATAAACACAGGCATCACTGCGCGAGTAGCTACTTTTCAAAGAGGAGTGCCTAGTACTGCAAACAAGATCAACTCATGTGATTCGACTATCAGGAACACAACCAAAACAGCCAACAACTCATGGCATAACATAGAGACCAAAGGACGCACTGTTTACCTTATGGGCATTCCGTCGAACAGCTCCTGTGCACTATCGACGTCAACATCGGGTCCAGCGTCGAAGGTGGTGGTGGGTGCTGCTGGGGCAGGGAACGCTGGTGTAGATGGTCAGGATGCCGCGGCCGCCGTCCCCTGCGGCTTGGTGGCGGCTTGGTGGCCGCAGGTGGTTCCTTCCGTGTGGGCAGATCCCGACCATGGCTAGCCACCAAGCCCTCTTCCGTGGCTTCGCCGAGACTGCTGCCGACGGCAGGACGTGGCCGGCGCGCCACGATTCATGGGGTTCGATCTCTCAGCAAACAAACAGCGCCCCTTGAACCGCATCAAGCGGATCTAATCTCCACACCAGCTCTGCGCCTGGGGGCCTGGTATCCTGTTCCAAGGCTGAAAGAAAAATAATGTCGGCGGATGAGGATTGCCAAATACAACCAAAACTGATAAAAGCGGGCCCAATGCAATGGGTAAATTGGTAAAAGAAAAAGCGCAATGCGTTTGGCTCATGTCAGGTGCATTGAATGAGACGGCGACCCGCCCAACCGCCCACTCCCCACCTAACTTAAAACGGTATCCACTTTAAAACGCGTCCAAACCCTGTAACCTCCACCAAACTATACACAGTTAGCTAGACAACATCATTTATTGCACGAATCTTTTAACGCGATGGACGGCCACAACTTGGGTGCACACCGCCGGGTGCGCACCAGAAACTTTCCGTCTGACTCGCCGAACTACAAGAGTCCTCCCCAGAGTGGCTGGTGCGCCGCCACACCGGAGTACACCCCCAGTACGCCACCTCCGTCTCCACCGGTGTCCGACGCCAAGTCGTGCACATCTCGACAGCACCGCCGCCATCACCCGTACCAGAGGAGCGAGAGCAGCTGGAGCCGGCGTCATCGTGCCTTCTAGTACTCACTGCAGCTCGATATTAGATATAGTATATCTGTTATGTGTAGATTGTTGGAACCGGGACTCCGGCGAGAGATCCCGGCGGCGACGCGGCCCCGGCAGGTGGCAAACCGGGCGACTAAACCCTACGGGCGAAGGGCTGAACGCGCGAGAGAGAGCGAGAGCGATGAACACACAGTTTTTCACATTGCGACGTGCAGCACTTCAGTTGCCTTGATTGATGGTTTTGATACACGGACTTTCGCCCCCACCCCGTTGCGGTTCCACAGATGCACGATGCGCCGTGATTCTCGGCGCTCGTGCGACATGCGAACTGCGGCCATGACGGGGAGTTACAGACGCGGTCAAGGTGCAGACGTGCACATCTCCATCCCACCCTGATTCTACGCTAACCAACAAACATGCCGTGCAAAACGTTACAACCTGACACGACTAAATGCAACTAATATGCAGATACAATACTTGACATGATTACTAGGAGACTTCATAGACCGTAACAGGCGACTTCTTGCTTGTTTTGGGAGATGAAGGTGTTGCCTTTCTATGTATTTTTTTTTTAAACGGAGTTTATTGCCTTTCTATGTATGACGCAAGTAATCGAGTGATTTTGCCTAAATTTGGCAAATGTAGTCTTAACTCTGCATGTAACGATCGATGTACACACGTATTGATTATAGAATCCTCTAAATGACATGATCTTGTTTTCCAATTCCTTGCTTCTTCACCGCTGAATTGTGTATTTTTTGCAAGTTTGCTATTACAAGATTCTACCAAATCCGTTTCTGAAATTTTAATGTCCTCTGTATATCCATGCATCTCAAAAGGAACAAAAGCTTGAACCGACAGTCCCATGAATCAGGCTGAAACTGCAGGGAGTTGTACCTTCAGTCCATTGTTCAGAAGCCAAACCACACTCTTCTGACGACAATGGTTGCATCACGAAATGCATGTCTCCTCCGGTACTCGAGCCATGTACGGACGTTCTGCCTCAAGCAGATTGTGAGGTATTCGATGACGAAGTTATCATAGGTCGCTCCACACGGTAGTCATCGAGCCACCGAGGGGTCAGAATCTCCGGTGTACCTGGCGACATTGCTCGCGACGTTGCTCGGCAGTTGGAACGGCTTTGCAAAGCTCGCAACCTTGATGTGTCGACCGAAGGCCCGCGGTCGGGGACGCCCACTAGTACCGATTCGATTTTTGCGAGCAGGGGGCGGATCTTTTTCGTGGCGGGCACAATTTGCACCCGCCACGAAATGATTTGGCCCCTCGCCGCCGGCGGGGGGCAGATCTTTCACGTAAGCGGCCCGCCACGGGAAAGATTTTATTAACCGCGGGCGGGCGCCAGAACGCGCCCGCCACGCTTAACACATTTTACGTGGCGGGCGCTGTTGCAAGCGCCCGCCACGCGCCCTCCGTGTTTTTGCGTGGCGGGCAAATTAAAGGCGCCCGCCACGCAAAAAACCCCGATGCCTATATAATCTGCGACGGCGCCCCTTCTTCTTCCCCACGGATCTTCCTCTTCCAACTTGTGGGGGAGGTTTTGACCCAAATTTTGACAAAATCTTTGATTTGGGACTTTTAGCTTTGATTTGGGGAGGAGAAGACACTAATTGGTCGGTAAATGCCTCTTTTCATCTTTCTTTTCCCCCTCTTTTTCATCCCCTCTCTAGATCTAGATCCATGGAGGAGAGAGAAAACTGCCTTTCTCTAGATCTAGATCTATGGTGGAACTTCTTCTCTCTTTTTTTTTTGGTTTGAGTACTATGTAACGGCACTAAGCTTTTTGGAAGAGCACGGACACGGGATGGAGAGGCACCGAGCCCCACTGGATGTATGAGATGAAGAGGGTTGATGACGAATACTATGATGAGGTGAAGAAGTTTGTTGCTTTCGGCGGGCGACATACAAGCGAGATAATTCAACAGAGCCCGATTATCCGTCCTTGCGCGCCGCAAGAATCGAAGGCGTTCATCGACATCGTGGTGCGATCTCACCTAATCATGCATGGCTTCGTCAATGACTATTTGGTCCGGACTTTTCACGGCGAAGAAGTTCCACCCTTCGATCCACCGGTCGATCCAAGCACCGTGCAGTCCCCCTACCGATCCAAGACGAGAAAAGTCCACCACCGGTCCAATTCCATCGATTTGTTCGAAGCACTACCGACGCCGTCGGCGATGACGGCGATGACGGTGGTGGTGGTGGTGGAGCAGATGGCGCAGGGGAGAATCCGATAACGCAGCCTCGAGGATGTCCGGGCTTTTGAAGATTTGGTCAACCGACTTCGATGAGGACGATATTCTCGTTTGGGTGCCCGAGATGGTTGGAGAACTTCAAAGAGATGAAGCGGCAAAGCAATTGATCCGCTTTATAAAGACAGTCCGAAGGGTTGCACGGCGCCGAAGTTTTAACCTGAATTTGCCGATGTTGAAGTCTCGTCATGGCTGGTCCGACACTAGCTTCAATGAGCTCGTAAGTTACCCGGCCTCCACGCATCCAACGCCTAACAAGGTTCCCGCTAGTACATATCGTGCTAAGAAGTTGATCCGCCGGTGGCGATGAAAGTGAAGAAGTTCGATGCCCGCCCCAACCATCAGATCCTATATCGGGCGATCAAGACGAGAATTTGACCAGCTTGTCCGCGACTGCGGGCGCTTAGTCGATACAAGCGGAATACCGGATGTCGCGTGGACGATGAGCTCGATGAGGAAGCAGGACGGGCGAAAAAAAAAAGAAGAAGGGGGCGAAGAAAACCAAAGGCGCCGCGAAGAAGATCATGTCAACGCAGGACGAGGAAGAGGAAGGTTACACGCAGAGAAAACGCCCAGTCAAAGCCAATGTGGTACCTTCCCGGCCATCGACGCCGCTGGGCTCTCTATGGGAACCCCGAGGATGCTAAGCACATGACCGCATACATCTAGCGATCGTGTAAAGGATGACGGGAAGCTACGGCACCCTTCGGATGCTAAGCGGTGGCAAGACTTCGACGCCGCCTACCCCGACTTTGCAGAGGAGCCTGTGAACGTTCAGTTCGCATTGAGTACCAATGGAATGAACCCATTTGGTGACCTGAAAGCAAACACACAAAGACGTGGCCGGGTCGTCCTCACTATGTACAATCTACCTCCACATCTTTGTCAAAAGCGGAGGTATGTTTTGCTCACCATGCTCATTTCGGACCGGGCGGCCCGGCAACGATATAGATGTGTTCTTGGAGCCGTTCATGGAGGAGATGCAGTGTAATCGTTTGATGATGGGGTCGATGGTTGATGCGCACGCGCAGCGAAGTTCACTCTTCGTGCCATCATCTTTGTCACCATCACCGATTACCCTACCGTTTTCATTTATCGGGGCAGATTAAAGGGAAGACCGGTTGTGTAGCTTGCATCGAAGAAACCTCGCTCCACTTACCCGAAGGGATCCACCAAAACTGTGTACATGGAACACAGACGCTTCCTCCGCAAAGAAGCATAGGGTACGAGATGGGAAAATGAATATATACTTTGACAACAAGGGCGAGTCGAAACCACAGCCGGCACCGACTAGTTATGGTCCGAAGGTGTTTGACATGGTGAAGGACTTGGAGTGCGAGTTTGGAAAGAAGAAGAAGAAGAATGATCAGGAAGACGACACCTCCAAGACAATGAAGAGAAAGAGGGATAAATTGGAGGAAGAAGCGCCTCCTGCCGTTCCTTTCAAGAAGAAGTCAATCTTCTTCAAGTATCTAAATCTTGGAAGATACTGATACACCCCATGCGATCGACTCTATGCACCTTGGGAAAAATGTCTTCGAAAGCACGATCGGTCTCCTGATGGATATCAAGACCAAGACGAAGGATGGTGTGAAGTCACGTCAAGATCTTGTTAACATGGGCATCCGACCGGAAATTCACGCTACACGGCTTCCGAACGGTAAAGTCCAACTCCCAGGTGCGGCCTACAACCTAACGAGAGATGAGAAGTTGGCTATGTGTCGGTTGATTAGGGGTATCAAGGTACCGACGGGTTTCTCTTCCAACATCAAGAGTCTGGTATCCATGAAAGACCTCACAATGACGAACTTCAACGCGCACGATGCTCACATCATGCTGACGGTGTTCCTTCCAATTGTGATCAAAGCTATTCGTCCAACGTGCTGTGGCCGAAGGTGGACATTGTGCTAGAGATGTCAAAATTGACTTCACCTTCCGGTTCACCAAAGAAGACAGCAGCGGACCCGAGTACGCCACCGGACCCCTATGGTGACTCTTCCGATGATGAAGAAGATGGTGGGGACGGCGGAGGCAACGACCCTCCTCATGGTTCCAGTACCCCCCCTGCTAAGGATCCGGCACCTGACGAGCCTAAGGAGCCGACACCTCAGGAGCCGGCACCCGAGGAGCCTAAGGAGCCGGCACCTGAGGAGCCTAAGGAGGCGGCACCTGAGGAGCCGGGACCTGAGGAAGCAACTGGCGAAAACACAGTGCCAGGTCCTGAGGAGAGAGTAGGGAACGAGACACCCATCTACACTCAAGGCCTCCAATGGACAACACCTCAAGCGCCGGGGAAGCAGAAAGGAGCTGGACCTAGCAAATGCCCTCCAGCACCGAAGAAGCCCACATTCGATGAAGAGGAGGTCGTAGCCGACAAGTACCCGTCACCCAAGAGGCCCCCAGTAATAGATGTTCGATCCGAAAGGTATGCCCCGCTGAAACAACGAGTTGTAATATGTTATTAGCTACTTCTTTTCGCAACCCTAGCTAACATTTGTACCGCCGCTTTTGCAGGTCAAAATCCCCACCTTATGTCGGGTTTGTCTCGGACGAATGCCCCGGCTCGTTCGAGTTTGGGAAGTTCATGATCCCAAAGGCCCAGCTCATCGATAACGAGGACTGGGAGACTCGGAAGTTCCATGCGTGGTACATAGAGTGCGCAAAGCGTGGATTGCATAGCTTCAGTGTCCTTCTTCGTAAGGAGTGCTTCCACTACCACACCGATGTCCAGTTCTTGGTTGAATTCGAAGACATGTCGAGACTACTTCGCCGACAGACATTGATGTTGCCCAAGTCACCTTGCTTGCTATGTAAGCGCAATTTTACTTGCACATGTCCCTTGCATCCGTATATAGATTCTTTGTTTCAAAGGTACCTATGCCACGCGACCACATGTCCTTGTAGGTTGAGCGCATATATGCAGGCCGGTTAAAGAATGGTATTATTTACCTCTCTCCATCGCACATTAATGAGAGACAGATCATCGGTTATAATATAAGAAAGGACCATCCCGACTTGGTGAACTTGACGGATGAGGAAAGACAGAAGATCTGGGATCAGAACGCAAGAGCTAAGAAGTTGGAAGTAGCAGAGTATGTCATATCAGCAATGAAAAAGGTCAAGCCAAATGGGTATCGATGTATTCTGGCGCCTTACCAATACGGAATAGGGCTCGTAGGACATTGGATCTGTTTCATGATCTTTCCTCAGGACGGGAGGGCCGTTGTCTTTGACTCACTACAAGGCTCAAACCCGCACGGCTACCGACAAATCAAAAAAATCTTAAGATTGTAAGTGATCGATGAACTCCTTATTCAATTACTAGAGTCGAATATCATATATCGTTGACAATATAGTGCATTTCGTACAGCGCTTACAAGCACTACTTGAAGGATCCGGACTGCTGGGATCGACGATCCGAGAAGTGTAAGGAGCGCAATGGAGATACACTCAAAATCAGCGAGATTTCCGATGCGTAAATGAAACATAGTTTTTTTAGTACGACTACCTAGCTATTGCTTCGATATTACTAATAACACTGGTTTTATTGTGTGCAGTGCCTCAAACAACCATATGGATCAAACTTGTGTGGATTCTTCGTCCCGTGAGTTCCTCGGGGCCCGCAAAGGTACAAATCCAGCTACCGACAGGCTCGAAGGGGACTCAAGGAACAAGTGGAAAGGCGTACTACAAAAAGGCAACCGACGAGATGCGGTTCAGGCCGTGGCGGGCAACATAAAGGCGGCCGCCACGCATAATATACCGTGGCGTGGCGGGCGGCATAACGCGCCCGCCACGGATAACATTATTTTGCGTGGCGGGCGCGTTATGTTGCCCGCCACGGCTGGGAAATCTTATCCGTGGCGGGCACGCCGCCCGCACGCTGAAGGCCACGATTAACCGTGACCTTTTCGTTGGTGACGGGCAGCCATGCCCGCCACGCAAAAGGAATTTCGCCGCCACAAAAAAAGATTTTTCGGTACTAGTGGTTTGGGCGGGGCTCCTTTGCCATTCCTCGGCGTGGTCATGATCGGCGGCGCCGCCAAGTGCGGCATGGTCCGGCAAAAAAAAATTCATGGGAGGCCCCCCAACCGCAAGTGTGCCACCCGTCTCCCTTGCGTTCTCTGCTCTACCAGGGCACCCATCGTCACTTATGTTTAGATTCCGTTTGGCTCCCCAAATACTATACTAGACCGAGTGTAAATTGCATGTTTGAGGCACTAAACAAATTCAAATAAAAAGTTGTCAACTACAAGATTTCATAACTTTTTCGAAATGTACGACTTTCATTTAGAAAGTTTCTCCATCCAAGGTCATTTGCAAAATTTAAATTTCAAATTTGAGATATATTCAAACGTAGTTTTGCAAGATAAAATGATTTCAAAATAAAAAGTTGTCACGTAGAAAGTTACATAACTTTTTGAGATCAACAGATTTTCATTTAGAAATTTTCACCATCCTAGGTTGTTTGAAAATTTTGAATTTTATTTTTTGTCAAATTCAAACCAAGCTTTGCATAACATATATTATTTCAAATCAAAACGTTGCTAACTACAAAGTTTCATAACTTCTCAAGGTTCTACAAAGTTTATTTCTGTCATTTATTTATCCGACATAGTGGTAGTAACATTTTTCACAAATCTTATATATTTCTCTTCTAGTTTCATTAAAGTATATGAGATATATGAACAACGGTACTATCGCTATGTCCAACGAAGAAATTACAAAAATAAACAATGTAGACCTTGAGAAATTATACAACAGTATTGTTGAAAAACTGTCTCATTTGAATTCGTTTATGACCACAAAAAGGGCTTTGAAAAACTAATTTACCGAGGAGGGAAGTGACGAGATAATTGCTATAATGGGACTCCAATCGTGTGGCTTCACTAAAATAGGACTTCAAACATTTGCTTCGCTATAATGACACTCGAAACATTGACACTTCGGAATACATGACATTTTTATCATTTTAATTCATTTCAATTGTCAAATACATGTATTTTGAACTGAACGGACCTTTTACCCCTGCCCATATATAACGATCACAGCACACACATCGCTGGAGCTGGAGGTCTCCATGGCCGTCTGTGCCACCACGCCGCCGGGCCGTCATACCCTCGCCATCGACGTCATGCCCTCGGCGGCCTGGCAGCAGGCCACGCCCGCACCGGATCGCCGGGCGGTGGGGACTCGGGAGGGGCGGATCGCCGAGGCTGCGGGCGGACTTCGCTGGTGAAGGGCCGCGGGCGGTGATCGCGCGCGTGGAGAGGAAGCGGAGCGCCGGGCGGCGGCTGTCTTCGCGGTCTTGTCTTCGAGGAGGAAACACACGATCGTCGGTAGAGGAATAGATTGATCACGCACAGATTAGCGTAAGGGCAGCAAGGTCATTATAAGAAAAAATACATGTATTTAAGTTGTAGTTTGAATTAAAATGATTAAAATGTCATGTGTTCGAAATGTTAACGTTTCGAGTGTCATTATAGCGAAGCAAATGTTTGAAGTCCTATTTTAACGAAGCCATATGATTGAAGTCCCATTATAGCAACTATCTCGAAGTGACAGATGGCCAAATGCCTCTATGAATTTTGCAAGTGCCAGAAAAAAACAATAGACAAATTGCATCTATGTTGAGTATCAAAAAACAAATACTCGGCAAAGATGCATTTTGCCAAGTTCTGGAAAAAAACACTCGGCAAAATACATCTTTGCCGAGTGCAAAAAAACCCACTCTAGTGTGCCTTTGCCGAGTGTGTGTGTGTTTTTGTTTTGTTGTGTGTTTTTGATTCGCACTCGACAAAGATGGTCTTTGCCGAGTGTGGTCAATAAAATACACTTTCGGTAAAGAGCGAAATTCGAGTAGTGGCAGGGCAGGTTAGTGTTACTGTGTTAGGAAATAAAAGGTGTCATTCTGGCGATCCAATTATCATTATCCAAATATGCAACCAATTCTGGTGAATGTTGGATCATTTTGTTCATTGATCCACGTAAAAAATTTCAGACGTGCAGACGAGGAACTAAGATCGGTTCGACCCTTGAGTGATGTGTGATTGGCAACACCATTGTGTGTGATATGTTTGCCTTGGCTTGTGACATACAGGTGATGAGGCCGGCGGTGACACGGCGAGCGGCGAGGTGTGGTGAAGGGCAAGTCGCAGGCTTGGCATCGAAGGACCGCTCGGCACCATGGGCGGCTCACGCTGTGGTGCTCACTAGTACCCAAAATTTTTGTGGCGGGCAAAAAACCTTTTTTAGGGGCGGGCATGGCTGCCCGTCACTAACGAAAGGTCACGGTTAATCGTGGCCTTCGGCGTGGCGTGGCGGCCGTGCCGCCCGCGGATAAGTCCCAGCCGTGGCGTATGGCAACATAACGCGCCCGCCACGCAAAAGAATGTTATCCGTGGCGCGCGTTACGCCGCCCGCCACGGTTAAGTTTATTATGCGTGGCGGGCGGGTTATGTTGCCCCGCCACGGCTTGAATTTTTTTAAAAAAATAAAATGCCATATATATATATATGTATATATATATATATACATATATATATATATATACATCTATCAATCCATACACACATATATATAAGAAAGACAGATACTCTAATATATATCATATATACATATATATACATCGATTCTCAGACGTATCCATATATATATACACAAGTTTCACCGATCGATCCATTTTGTTCATATCCAACAAGTACTAGTTAATTACAACATCCATATAAAAACTGCGAGCTATATGTTGACTGGATGAAGATAGTCCTTAAGCTCTAGCAAGGAAGCATGGAGGGGGTCGAAGCGCCGGCCAAGTCAAGTGGAGGTCATGGAACTAGATGGCTTGCGTGGAGACAAAGCCACAAAGCGCTCATGGTCTAACGTTACCCTGAAGCGAGTCATATGTTTAGTCGATTATTACTTGTCTTGGTAGATAAGGTTGAAATCACCCAGTAGTAGGGTCTGTTTGGTTCCCAAAGGACTAAGAACTAGGGACTAACTTTTTGTCCTATTTAATCTCTAAATTACCAAATATAAGGTCCTATGATAAGGACTAGTGACTAATTTTTAGTTTCATTTAGTTCCTATTTCAATACTCTTCGGGGTTACTAGAGACTAATTTTTAGTCTCATTTATTCCCTAGTCCCTAGTCCATGAAACGAAACGGGTCCCTAATCAAGTTAAATACAAGGATAAAAGAGCTTAGATACCTACTCCTTGACACATTCTCGATCTTGTGACGCGCGCTCACACACGACAAACCAGACCAGGCCACAGGCTACTTGCTTTTAACGAGGAAAATAGCATGAGGGCTAGTCGGCCCAAATTTCTTCTTACCAGGTCGTCAGCGCCGGGTCAACTTGGTTCAGGTGAAACTCCTTTGGATGAAGTATCACTCTGTTTCCAGCTACGCCTGATGCATCAGTTATATGGACAGTTTCTTCATTAGTCAGTGGAGTATCCCTGTCAATGATATATGAAAATCAACCAGGGGGTTTACGTGTATCTCTCTTTTTTTTTCAGAAAAGGGCGTGTCTCTCTCATAAAACAATATGTATTTGCTGTAAGCAGGTGTGAAAGAAAGAGGCGTGTGCGTGTCACAAAAAAAAAGACTCATTAGAATTCTCTGACTCTTTCTATATGGACAGAGAATACACAACCTTCCTACAGGTTGTATATATAGGTACCTGCACTAATGACACCAATAAACCACACAAATCATCGTAGAACAAAACACATGGGACTCTATTCTTCATCACGTGGCCCTGTGGCCTCGGCGCTATTACTTTGCTTCTGCATTCTGGTCTCGGGAGTACATGGAGGATCTCGCAGGGTAAGCAAGCATGCATACATGCCTGGCAACACACTTCTTAATTTGATCACTAGCAAGAGAGGTGTAGCTTAAAGACGATTGATGTTGCTTTAATCTCCTGTGTTTGCAGCTTTATGTCGTTTACCTAGGAGATGTGAAACATGGACACCCGAATGATGTCATCGCTTCGCACCATGATATACTCAGCAATGTTCTTGGAAGGTACTTCCTCCTCCGTTCAAATCAGTTCTTTTTATCTTTCTAGATCCAGTTGTTTTACTATGTATCTAGATATAGTGTATAACTAGGTGCATAGCAAAATAAATGTATCTAGAAAAGCTAAAGTGAACTATAATTTGGAACGGAGGAAGTACGTACGTAGCCCTCTTTCAGTTAGAACCACAATTCAGCCATCAAGCTAGAACTAATTATTTTTTTCTCGTGTAACTTCAGCATGGAGGATTCTTTGGCCTCCATGATTCACAACTACAAGCACGGCTTCTCAGGGTTCGCAGCCATGCTTACTCAAGACCAAGCTAAGCAGCTTGCAGGTCAGCATATATATATATATATATATATATATATATATATATATATATATATATATATATATATATATATTCCTGCTTGAACCATGTCTCTCGCCCGTCACATTGCTCCACCACAGCCACCAAAATCGATCTGTGACGCCTTTGTGCCTTCTCTATGCAGAGTTTCCGGACGTGATCAGTGTGAAACCAAGCAGAAGGTGCAGGGCGACAACCACTCGAAGCTGGGACTTCCTCGACGTGAACAACCAAATGCCCAATGACCTCGTCAATAAAGGCAAATATGGTGAGGACGTCATCATTGGAGTTGTTGATTCCGGCATCTGGCCAGAGTCGGCAAGCTTCAGCGACCAAGGGTACGGCCCCGAGCCGTCACGGTGGAAAGGCGTGTGCCAGCTTGAGAGGCCTGGGACAGCAGCAACTGCAGCCGCAAGATCATCGGCGCACGGTTCTACACCGCCGGAGTGGCCGAGGAGGACCTCAAGCTGGACTACCTCTCGACCCGGGACGCGGACGGCCATGGCACGCACACGGTCTCCACCGCTGCAGGCTCCTTCGTGGAGGGGCCAGCTTCCATGGCCATGGCCTCGCCGCCGGCGTCGCGCGAGGCGGCGCACCCCACGCCCGCATCGCCGTCTACAAAGTCCTGTGGCGCAGTGCCGACGGGGGAAACTCTGGCAACGACGCCGCCCTGCTCGCGGCCATCGACGACGCGATACACGACGGGGTGGACGTGCTCTCGCTGTCGATTGGTGGTTCCGGCGACAATTCCTTCGGCGCCCTGCACGCGGTTCAGAAAGGGATCACGGTCGTGTACTCTGCCGGGAACGATGGGCCTAGTCCGCAGACTGTTGAGAACACGTCTCCCTGGGTCATCACCGTTGCGGCGAGCAAAATCGATCGGTCGTTTCCGACCCTGATCACGCTGGGAAACAAGCAACGGATTGTGGTAGGTACCAGATACAAACAGCAGACTCACAATCCTGCCATGGTTTAGTTTCTTGCCCTGAGCAATTTTTTCTTTTCGTTCTTGCAGGGACAATCGCTCTACTATCAAGGGATGAACATATCCAGGAGCATTTTCAGAAGTCTTACAGACGGAGGCCTGTATGTGAAAACCATTAATTTCACTTGCAAATGTGGCATAAATTCAGGAACTGGTCAGAAATGAAACTTGTTGCCTTGTGGACAGGTGCACGGCAGGTGAACTAAACGGTACCGATTTCAAAGGGAAAATTGTGCTTTGTGCAACACCAAATAAACCAACTCAGTATGGACCGTTTGCGATATTCGGTCCAGCCGTACAAACCGTCCGGGCTGGAGGGGGCTCTGGCGTTATTTTCGTTCAATATACGACAGACAATCTCCAAGCATGTGGAGGCATTACATGTGTTCTTGTGGACATTGACACTGGTAAAAAGATCAGGAAATACCTCGACACCACCAGGTATATCACTTTCAGAATCCTAATCAAGACTACTGATTACTGTACAATAGAGGCATCTCTTGATCATGCTCTGCAGTGAGCTGAACATTTTCTTAAATGAATTTCTGGTTGTTTCAAGCAGCTCTCCAGTGGCAAAGATTGATCCGGCCCGAAGCATTACAGGTAAAGACATCCTGGCTCCAAAAGTGGCATCATTCTCCTCGAGGGGCCCATCACCCGCCTATGCTGATATCATTAAGGTACCACAAGCTAGACACTGTGCACTAACAAGCTAGCCATGACCTGCCATCTCATTCCGCTCTTGCTTCCTCAACAGCCTGACATAGCTGCACCTGGAGCCAACATCTTAGCAGCAGTGGGGAACTCTTATCAAATTTTGTCAGGGACATCAATGGCTGCCCCTCACGTAACCGGCATCATCGCGCTGCTGAAATCTCTGCATCCAAATTGGTCTCCTGCTGCACTGAAATCCGCTATCATGACTACAGGTACTTAGTTCAACCACAGCTTTTGAATACCTCACTTCATTGGAAGTTGGAACCATTTTAACAGCTTTAGAAGATAACTTCTATTGTCATGGCTTATTGCTTGGCAGTGTTACATGTGTCTTACCCCTGTTTCATTTTGCACGTTGAAGCATCTGTAACTGACAAACATGGAATGCCGATACTGGCGGAAGGATTGCCTCGAAAGGTCGCCGACCCATTTGACTATGGAGGTGGGCACATTAACCCCAACAGAGCAGCTGATCCCGGCCTGATTTATGACATCGATCCGAATGATTACAACCACTTCTTTGGTTGCACCATCAACAAGACTTCAGCAAGCTGCAATGAAACACCAGCACCAGGGTATCTCTTGAACCTGCCATCCATCTCGGTTCCAGACCTCAGGTATCCAATTAGCATACCGAGAACAGTTACAAATGTAGGCGAGGTCGATGCGGTTTACCATGCTGCCATTGAGAGCCCAGCTGGAGTCAAGATCGAAGTTGAACCGTCCGTTCTTGTATTCAATGCCGCCAACAAAGTTCATACGTTTCAGGTCAAGATATCACCTATGTGGAGGTTACAAGGGATTACACATTTGGCAGCATTACTTGGTACAATGGTGAAAAACAGTGCGAATTCCAGTAGCAGCGCGGATCACAATTTATGATTTCTTTGCCGATGTTGCATAACTGAGTGCAGCAATCTCAAAATGTTCTTGTACCTTTTGAAATAACACTATCATAGTGTTTCGAACACTATACAGAAACAAAAATAAGAAATACCAAGTTCCATTATGGTTTTACTTGTTGTTGACGGGGTTAGGGCTTCACACCAACACACCGGGAGGGCCTTGACGCCCATGAAGGTTGCACACAAGCTTGAAGCAGCGAAAGCACATAGCGGCAGTAGCCCAAACCGATCTAGGGATCGGTGAGGGCGCTGTGAGAGCTCGGTGACGGCCGGAAGAACCTTCAACGCACCTCCGGAAGACCTGCCGGGAGGACGACGCCAGGGGTGCTCTAGGACCAGCGGGGCCGCCTAGAACGCCGACGAAGAACGCAGGAGTTCGGCGCCGAACAGCAGGATAGAGGGGTTGAGAGAAGAAGATGACCTACAAACGGGGACAGAGGTAGATTGGTTGTCGATTGGATGTAGATGGGATCAAATCGCCATGAACCTCTTTATTATATAGAGGAAGGTGGTCTTATCCTTTTAGGAAACCGTCCTTGACGTTTCCAAGCATCAAAACCGACCTAAACACGATTGGAAACAAATCGGTTCGGATCTCAGACGGACACGGGCTCACGCGTCGGGGCGACGGACGCGACGATCGCTTTTGACCGGGACGCCCGGCCGACGGGTCCCGGGTCGAATTTCCCAATAAGGCTCGCGACGCAACGACCCGACCGGATCCTGGGACCGACGCTGGACCGACCCATGGGTGCGTCCGGCCGATGGCCCGAAATTAGCCCGGTTCTAGCCGCCGACCGACTAAGGGGGGGTTGACCGGACGCCCGGTGCCCAAGGCCCGATCGGTTTAACGTAAAGGTTCGCAAACCGATCGTGGGGGACCTGACCGGACGCTAGGATCGACGCAGGACCGACGCGCCTGAGTCCTGGTCGCATTCCAAAGAGCCCTTTTCAAACCTCCTCGAGAATTTGACTAAGTCTGGAAATTTGCGGTGACTTGGACCTCCAAAAAATATGGCTAAGTCCGATTTTTACCGTGACTTAGACCACGCCATTTTTGGGTGTCAACATATGCCCCCTCGTTTTCAGGTGAGAGGTGCATGAAGCTGAAAACAAAACAAAGAAAAACCAAACAACACGAATGCCCATCGTGATCGGTTGTCCGGTGGATCAAGGGCTTATACTATGTATCGCCATTTTTGTTCTAAGGGCGATGCATGCATCGCCATTGTTTGGAGAGCACTAGGCCTCTTGCCAAACACTAGGGAAATACTTTTTCAAATACCTCCCGTTAATCGCCTTTATCTTGGCGTTTTCCATCACTTGTTGACTCAAGCACATAGGAGTTCCCAAATATCACTTTGACCACCTTGAAAGGACCTTTCCAATTGGGTGACCACTTGCCAAATTGATTGCTCTTCGACCCTATCGGTAAAATAGTTTGCCAAACTAAATCACCGATTTGGAACGATTTGCTCTTGACTTTCTTGTTGTAAGCTCTTGCAACACGGGCTTTGTCCTTTTCAATCTCCTTTAGAGCTTGTATTCGCTTGTCGGTTACCTCATCGATGTTGTCCATCATCAAATCATGATACATAGTAGGAGATAGATCATTTTGCTTAGCAAATCTATATGCATCCAAATTTACCTCAACGGGTAACACCGACTCTTGGCCATACACCAACTCATAAGGAGTAACTTTAGTTGCACCATGCCTCGATATGCTATGAGCACACAAAGCTTCCGACAAGACCTCATGCCACCTTCTTGGATGTTCTATTATTTTCTTCTTAATAAGCTTGATCAAAGTCTTGTTAGTCGATTCCGCTTGACCATTGGCTTGAGCATAATATGGAGATGAATTGAGCATCTTGATCTTATATGATTCGCAAAATCCTTTACTTCCTTCGCCATAAATGACGCCCCTTGATCCGTAGTTAATGTTTGAGGAATGCCGAATCTATGAATAATGTGCTCTGTAATAAACTCAATTACCTCCTTGTGTGTCATGTTCTTCAATGGAACCGCCCCACCATTTAGTGAAGTAGTCGGTAGCAAACCAAAATGAACTTATGCCCCTTCAAGATGGAGGATGAATCGCCCAATGAAATCCAAGCCCCAACCACGGAAAGTCCACGGTTTGATGATAGGATGAAGCATAGCAGCCGGCACTAGCTGAATATTTCCAAACCGCCGACACTCTTCACAACCCTCGTAATAATGAAAGCAATCGGCCATCATAGTAGGCCAATAGAAACCAGCCCGCCTCAACAACCACTTCATCTTCGGAGCCGATTGATGCGTACTCACAAATGCCTTCATGAACTTCTCCCATTGCCACTGCGGCTTGATCAGCCCCTAGACACTTTAGTAACAAGTCTTCGGCGGTCCTCCTATAAAGCTCACCATTACGCAATGTGTACTTGAAAGCAAGTCGAATATTCTTGTCAACTTTGTTACTAGGATCCCGCAAAAAAGACAAGAGAGGAGTTCTCCAATCCTCTAAATCGGTGCTACCATTGTCCAAAATGTAAATAGACCGATTTAAAAGAACTTTACATTGCTGTCCCAAATCATTAGTAACATCGGTTTGTCCAATTAACTTTGGTTGAACCGAATTTTTACTAGAATCTGAAACAAACAAACTTTCATGCATCGCAATTGTTGCAAATGAAAGTAATTATCTCTTACCTCAAAGCCGATGCACGCTTAGCAAGCAAGTTTGCTCTTTGCACGCATTTCACATGCAATTGATCACCTTCCTTGATAAAACCGAAGCACATTGAGCATAAAAATTGGCCTTATGATTTTCTTCTCTTTGAATATGCCGAATCCTAAATTCGTAAATTTA
This sequence comes from Hyparrhenia diplandra, assembly GCA_015847255.1. Lineage (NCBI taxonomy): Eukaryota > Viridiplantae > Streptophyta > Magnoliopsida > Poales > Poaceae > Hyparrhenia > Hyparrhenia diplandra. Next base: position 71,836 of record JADLZK010007925.1, read on the forward strand.
CCAATTAAATCAAGGCACATATCGAGGCGAGCACGTAGTGATCCATCTAGACATTGACATTCACCGGAAACTTGTTGCACCACAAGTAATGAATCACCAAATGCTTCAACATGTTCAACCCCCATAGCTTTAACATAATCAACCCGAATAAGAGAGCTTCATATTCGGGTTTGATTGTTAGTACATGGAAACTCTAATCGGCTTGACATAGGAAATTCAGTACCACAAGAATTAACAAGAACAATTCCAACTCCCGCACCGCCCTGCAAAAACCGATCCATCAAAATATAACCGCCATGGGGTAGAAGTAACAAAATTCACCTCATAATCAAGATTAATACCATGCTCAACGATAAAATCAGCAAGAACTTGACCCTTTAAAATTCTCAATGGTTCAAAAGTCAAGTCATATTCAATTAAAGCGTATGCCCATTTGCCTACCCTTCCGTAAAGGATTGGCCTAAACAACATATGTTTGATTACATCGGCCCCGCATGCTACCACACACATGTGCTTGACAAAAGATAATGTCTCATTTTGGAACAAGCAAAATATAGTGATAAGCATAATTTCTCAATATGGGCATACCTTGTCTCGGGATCAAGAAGACGACGACCAAGATAAGCAACAACATACTCCTTTCCTTCATCCTCTTGAGTAAGAACAGCCCCAATCACCTTCTCTTCGGCGGCGATATACAATCGGAAAGGTACACCCCTTCTAGGCGCGCGAAGAACAGGTGGTGAAGACAAATATTCCTTTATCTTGTCAAATGCATATTGTTGGCTTGCCCCTGTGCAAAATCAGCTTCATTCTTCAACTTAAGTATGGGGGTGAAAGGAATAATCTTCCCGGACAAGTTAGCAATAAATCTTCTCAAGTAGTTCACTTTACCTAGAATTTTTGCAAATCCTTTTTACATTGAGGTGCTTGAACGCCTTTGATCTTCTATCCTCTTGGGATCAATCTCTATGCCTTTATCATGAATAATAAACCCAAGAAACTTTCCAGCCGACACTCCAAAGGCACATTTGAGTGGATTCATCTTCAAACCATAGTGGCGCATCCTCTCAAAAGCAAGACGCAAATCGGCTAAATGAGGATCATGTGAAGCCGATTTAATCACCACATCATCAATATACACCTCCATAATCACACCAATGAGATCATGAAAGATAAGATTCATAGCACGTTGATAGGTGGCGCTACCGTGCATTCTTGAGGCCAAAGGTCATAACAATCCACTCAAACAAACCAACAAATTGGGACAAATAAAAGCAGCCTTGGAGGTATCTTCTTCAGCCATAAATATTTGATTATATCCAGCATTACCATCAAGAAAGCTAATAACCTTGTGCCCCGAAGCATCATTGATCAACATGTCGGCAATAGGCATAGGATACTCATCTTTGGGAGTGGCTCTATTTAAATCTCTCAAATCAATGCACACTCTAATCTTTCCGGTGTCCTTCTTCTCATCCCAAGACAATGTTAGAGACCCACTCGCATACCGCATGGACGGATAAAATCGCTTTAAGCAACCGATCAATCTCCTCCTTGATTCGTTCATTGATGGCCGAATTGAAGCGCCTTGGCGGTTGCTTGTAAGGTTTAAATCCCTTCTTGATGGGAAGCCGATGCTCAACAAGATTACGGCTTAACCCGTGCATCTCTCAGATAGTCCCATGCAAAACAATCAACATATTCCTTGAGAAGCGATTAATTTAGCTTTATAATCGGCATCCAAGTTTTGGTTTACAAATGTCGGCCTTGGCAATGAACCATCCCCAATGTCAACTTGTTCCAAAGGGTCGGCCGACGCGGAAACCTTGGCCCAACTTATTGAGCTCATCAAAGTCATCGATAGTTTTCACAAGAATCGGTCTTTTTCAAATCCGATAGTGTTCAAGTCTATGCTTTAACCATTGAAGTTTGTCTTCCATTAAGAAACAATGTTTACAATATAATATTGAGCCGATTATCCGTCGGGCTTCAACGTTACTGTGCACAAATCCACGCCATCATAGCTAATATACCGATAGTTGGATAAGTCTCTACCGAAAGATAAGCAAACCTGTGAGCTCTCAAGCGAGGCATCGGTTGTAGAAATCTCAACCGAATTATCCGCATGAACAATCTCTATGGCATCTCCCACCCATTGGATGAGGAATTGGTGCAAACTAGAAGGAACACAAGGATTGGCATGAATCCAATCACGACCAAGGATAAGATCATAGCTACCTTCCACGCCGGGCGATGAAGAAAGTCAGAGCCATGGTCTTGCTACCAACGGTTAATTCGACGTTGGCGATCCCCTTTGAAGGAATTGGCGCGCCCTCCTCCTACGCCCGGTGATGGTCATGTTTGTTTGAATTAGCTCCTCCTCTTTGCCACCAAGCTTCTTGAATAGTGAATAGGGCAAAAGATTGACAATTGCGCCACTATCCACTAGCATCTTCCTGGACCGGTTTTCCATTGATATGTCCGCTCACATGCAATGGCTTGAGGTGTCCGACGCACACGGCGCAGCTTCTTGAAGATAGCATCTTGCACCCCAAAGGCAAACTCCGCAAAGAAGAACCTCATCTTCTCCATGCCCGATCACATAATAATCGGCAGAGAGAAAAATGGTGTTCACCTCAGCGTGTGGCGGTGATGGCTCATAATCCACCAACTCTTCATCCTCAACGGCATTTCAATACCAACCATGGCGTAGATGGCGGCAAAGAAAATCTCAAAGCACACCTACGCGGACACATCAAAAACAAGAGAAATGGGTTCAACCGACTCGAAGTCGGTAAAACCAAGTTTGGGCAATAATAGCCCCGCCAACCGCCCGGTTGAGTTAACAACTTGCTCACTTAATTTGGCCGTCCCATCCGCTAGAAGTGCCAAAAGATCAACTTTCGGTTCGGGCACCTCTTCCACAGCTTGGGCGGCCGTTTTGCACTATGACCGACTTAACCGATTTATCAATCGGTTGAGACGCCCTCTTGGCGGCAGCGATTATCTCGCCTCTTTATTCTTGATCTCTTGCACAATTTCTCGGCAAGATTGGCCCTTCACCTTGGCGCAGCTGTACCAAACGCTTGAGCATCTTTTTGTCTTGCTCGCTGAAGCTTCTCTCTTTGTGTCTTATCGATATCAACCGCACCACTTGGGCTGCAGGAATCGAGGATCCACAAACTTTTGCCTCTTATCTTGAGCTTCAAAGAACCTCCTCCATGGTTTGATCTTGATCACCCTTGAAGGCTCTTGCTCCTCAATCACAATCGGTTTGTTGACATCACTTATAGGAGCCGCCATCGAACCGATAATGATGGAAGGTGGAGGAGTAGCAACGGAGGAGCAGCTTCTCAAAGAACTTCAATCTTCTTGGGAACATAAACCCGCCGCATAGGCGCCTTCCCTTTGCTCGAAGTGAGCTCCCGGGACGGCACCTTCTTCTTCTTCTTTACCACTAGAGCTCGACAGAACCCAATCGGCTAAAGAGGGTAGGCTTGGCCATGCTTGCAGCACCTCCTTCCTTTATGGGACCCGAAGGATAGGGAACAAACACTCCCTTCGGTCCCCATTGTGGTGGTGGTGCCACATGGGATAATGGTGGCCCCCAACGAAGTCATCCTTGGACGCGAAACCCGTGAAGAAGAAAACAACATTTGGAGAAGTCATAGCCACTTGCTTGTTTCTCCCTTCATCACGCTTTGGGAGGCGTAGGCTCTTTTTTTTTGTTGGCCGATTCTTGAATCAGCCTTTTCTTTCTTGTACTTTTGCCAAAAGTCCATCAAATTCACATAAAGGCTTGATATGCTTGTTGACCTTTGGCTCATTGGTTTTCCAAACTCCAACTTCCGGCTTTTGTGGAACGAATGCCTTTATCGTATGCACGCCGGAAGTGAGGGAGCTAGAATCCTCGGGGGGCCGGGTGACCCGACTAAAGTAGTCGGTTCAACCGCTATTAGTTGGCGCCGGGGCTTGATCATCTTGGCCGATTGCTTCAATCGCCTAGCTGGTCTTGTCTCGCTGCGCCGCATCACCATCTAGCCACGCTTGACGCCAGAATGCTTGGCGCCGAGCTAGCTACAATGGTAAGCTTCGTCTTGCCTTCTTCATTTTGCTTAACCAACACTTGCCGCCCCGAATTCTTAGGAACATTCGGTGCGGGGCGAGGCTCACCAATGATCACGTTCTTGCCTTGAGTTGTAGAAGCTTGCTCGGGACGGATCAAGATGGCAGGAGCCTTGACTTCAAGTGTCTTGGCTTCAGCTTTTAGCTTCAACCACATGCACCGGAAAAGGATTCTTGTCTAGCCGCATGTCGGTAAGACTTAATCGCCCTCATTAAGAGCCGATTGTACCGCCGACGGAAAGCATGACAATCGTTAGTTGCATGAGAGTAAGATTCATGATATTTGCAAAAAGCCCGCTTCTTCAACACATCTCGCAGAAGGCATAACATATTTAATCTTAATGTACCCGATTTTCAATAATTCATCAATATTCGGTCACATTTAGATGTATCAAAAGTAAACTTTATTTCCTCATTCCGATTCCTATTAATCGGCTTGAGAGAAGGGCAAGTTACTTGTTTGTTTTCCTCTCGCCACCTAATTTCAGCAGCCAATACCTCTTTTAGTCTCATCGTCGGATGAAGAATAATCGCCCACATGATGCACGTTGGAACGACGAGACTTATAATCATGATCTTGAGAATTTAAACGTGACTCAACAAAGAATAGCTTTCTCAATTAAATGAGGCAAAGTAGTAAATTGAATATGCTCAAGCTTATCTCTAATCTTAGAATGCAAACCATTAAAGCATATATCAACCAAGTCACGCTCGAAATCATCAAATGAAAGCATCGGTTCTTAATTTCTTTACAACGCCTAATGAGCTCAAGCGCTGACTCACTACGACCTTGCCTAACCGATGTCAAATGTGATAATCTAGTTTCCTGGACTCCATCATAAAAGTGAGCATGAAACTTTTCCTCTAATACAGCCCAAGAACCAATAGTAGATGATGGCAAAGATGTAAACCATGAAAAAGCAAAGTATCAAGTAAGTGACAAAGGGAAATTACGACACTTCATGTAATCTTGAGCAGCCCCTTCACCCAACCGAGCTAAAACATACTAACATGTTCCATGGTAGACTTATTATCATTGCCACTAAATTTTGAAAATCAGGTACCTTCCACCCCGGTGGGTTTTTCAAAAAATCAAAGTGTGGAGGGTACGGCTTGTTGTAGGTGCCCCTTGAAGTTTTAATTTGGACACCGAGACTTTCCCGCAAAAGACTTATTCAAATCTTCCTTAAGCCGATTAAACGATCGGTCATATCGGCAGGAGGAGGATTTGGGGCTGAAGTTTCATTGCTTAGAACAGGAATTTGACTAGAGGATTTCGGTGGGTTGGGTAACACGGTGTTGCCCCGAATTCCTAGCGTTTATTATTCTATTAATTGTTTGCCGACACGATCTTGTACATCGGCAAACGTAATAATTTGCTTATTATTAACCGGTTCCTTAGTAGTGGAAGAACCGCTTTATCGGCTTCCGGAGGAGCCGATTGGGACGATTTTCCTTACGATAAGCGGTGTACCATGCTTGATTCTCGTAAAAATTAGAAGGCATGCCATACTCATGCGTTCATCATCAATTTCATCTATTTTAAGCACTCTACCTTCTAATTTATCAAATCTAGCCATAAGCATGTGGGCAATGTTAGTCATAGTTGAATCTACTTCTTTCTTATGGCCCTCAAGCATAACAAAGATAATCAGCGTGTTGAGGATAAGAATCATCAAATTTAGGACCAAAGTGTCTATTACCTCAATCTCGGAGTAGATGAATCGGTGGGAAGCTTGATGGTGAAAGGCCTGCACAGCTCCACCTTGTCGCCACGACCCACGGCACAACTATCCAGAACGCACGTTGAGTAGCTTCAATCATCCGCTTGCATCTTGGCCTTCAATTCGTCGAAGCTCATCAACGGAAGTAGGGTGGATAACGTTGTCGCCATGTATCTCGCTAATTGTAGCACCACCGCTCTTGTTGTTGGCGTGCATGATGTTGGAGTCTTCAAAACGCAATTGACGCCTTGCTTTCCCGGCGGAGTCGCCAAAAGTATGTTGACGCGGGGTTAGGGCTTCACACCAACACACCGGGAGGGCCTTGACGCCCACGAAGGTTGCACACAACCTTGAAGCAGCGAAAGCACCGAAGCGTGGCAGCCCAAACCGATCTAGGGATCGGTGAGGGCGCGTGAGAGCTCGGTGGACGGCCGGAAGAACCTCAACGCACCTCCGGAAGACCTGCCGGGAGGACGACGCGAGGGGTGCTCTAGGACCAGCGTGGCCGCCTAGAACGCCGATTTAAGAACGCGGAGTTCGCCCGAACAGCAACGATAGAGGGGTTGAGAGAAGAAGATGACCTACAAACGGAACAGGAGGTAGATTGGTTGTCGATTGGATGTAGATGGGATCAAATCGGCCATGAACCTCTTTATTATATAGAGGAGGGTGGTCTTATCCTTTTAGGAAACCGCCCTTGACGTTTCCAAGCATCAAAAAACCGACCTAAACACGATTGGAAACAAATCGGTTCGATCTCGTGACGGACACGGGCTCGCGCCGGGCGACCGGACGCACGATCGGCTTTGACCGACGCGACGATCGGCTTTTGACCGACGCTCCGGCCGACGGGTCCGGCCGAATTTCCGGTGGAGCCTGCAGCGGCTCGGCGACGCGCGCGCCGACCCGACGGATCCTGGGGACCGACGCTGGACCGACCCATGGGTGCGCCCGGTCGATGGCCCGAAATTAGCCTGGTTCCGGCCGCCGACCGGACTCGCGAGGGGTTGACCGGACGGCCCGGTCAAGGCCCGATCGGTTTAACGAAAAGGTCCGCAAACCGATCGTGGGGCGCGACCTGACCGGACGCTAGGACTGGACACACAGGACCGACGCGCCCGGTGAGTCCGGTCGCATTCCGAAGAGCCCTTTTCGAACCTCCTCGAGAATTTGACTAAGTCTGGAAATTTGCGGTGACTTGACCTCCAAAATATGGCTAAGTCCGATTTTTACCGTGACTTAGACCACGCCATTTTTGGGTGTCAACACTTGTATAATATTCTTTTGTTATTGGGATCAGACAAACAACTACCAGAGTTGGATCATCGCCAGACAAAACCTTTTTTTTTTCTTCTGATGATGATCGAACTTTGGTCACAAAAATAAGAAATACCAAGTCCCATTACCGCTAAATCTGAATAAATTATGTGCCCTCAGAGTTCGATTATCATCAGAAGAGAAAGAATGTTTTGCTATGTTCTTCTGTACGAGTTTATACCAGCACACCAATTGGCTCCATTTGGTTACCCCAGAACCCGTTATAGCGTTATAGAAACTAGTCTGGAGGCACGCATTTGCACGCCGACCTTGGTATCGGGCAAATTGCTAAGGTGTAGGAATGAAAATTAGGGTAAGGAAGTAAGGGCAAATTGCACAACATATGTGCGTCGATCTGGGGCTGGCCGAATGCTCGAGGAAACAAAAAATAGTACAAATAAATAGATTACAACAATATGCATATCAGTGTAGAAAGGTCGTTAAATTAAATAAGCAGTTGATAGATGTCATAACCAGTTAGTAATTAATATTTTACATATCTAGAGTATACAGAAGAATTATTAGTGATTGCAGGGAAAATTTTGATGTCGAATTGTCAACCTCCATGACTCCAACCTCTGAATTCCGCTTTGATGTCAAATTATCATTTTCAATTCCATAACTCAAAGCTCTGAACTTCTACTTTTGGATTCGTCCACAGAAGCTGAACGCTTCAATAAAAGCTTTTGCAATTTCAGTAGGTGAAGAACCAATGCACCTATAGTGGCAATAAAACACAAGGAGAGAGAAAATAACAAATCAAGCAAATAAAGTATTATTATTTATATATTGCTTCAACAGTTCATGTATAACTCTCCAGTCTCCACCACACCCTCTGTTTTTTTTCCTCGAAAACACAGAACTGCACTTTATTATATTAAGAAGAGAAGAAAGGGCAAGAGCCAACACGCCCCAATAGATGCTAGGATTACATTCGCGCCGGTGACACCATTATACAAGATGACCACATCTGAGTTAAACCACTAACCACTGGGGGGGAGGACGGCAGCCAAGGGAGACAGTCCTCGAGCCCCTGCCATAGACCACAAGCGGTGTTCCTCACTAGCTAAGATAAGGGCAGCAGCTAAGCTTGAGCTGCTCCATCCACACCCGTTGCGGTGGTTCCAAAGAATCCAAGCTCCCAAAATAATAAGTGAATTAACTCACTGCCTTATCAATCCTTCATCGGTCCTATTACTAGTGTTCTCCCACCAAGCAAGGAAGGATATCTCTTGTCACACCCTAAAATTCCTATTTTAGGGTGTCACATAGAAAACACTAAATAACAACAAATGATTTTATTAGTTCATAAAATTAATAAACTTTAGTTAAGTTGTTGATATTCTAGATATTGGAAAATGTGAGTTTCTAAACTTTTTGCAACTGAATTTAATGGTTTGTTGTAGGCATGCCTTTGCATAGTGTTTATGTTTGGAAAATGAATTTCAAAGGTTTCAAGATACAAATAGGGTTTGGTGAGACTCTGGCTAAATATAGTGTTTAACAAGCGTCGCGGCACGCCATGTCCGCGGGAGGACAACTGTCGGGGCAAATGCCAAAGCTCCCAACGCGGCGCAAATATGCGCCAGGAGGGTCTACAATTGCCAAACTCACTAAAATGTCAAACGATTTGCCAAACTATTGGAGCATCATTTTAGAGCTTTTTGGTAAAAAAAAGAATGTCAAACTCATTTGCCAAACTGTTGGAGTTGTTCTTAGTCCTTTCTCTGTTCCTCTTGCTTTTGTGTCAAGCCCAAGTCAGCCCAACATCTCTCTTCCCTTCTCCCACATCGTGGCCACTGCTACTCACGTGGAGATGTTGTCCCTCTCCTCCATGCCGCAACCTTCCCTTTCTCTCTCATGCAAAACAGCATCACTAATGCTTTCTCCTTTAATCCCTTTGGACACATCTCTCAGTTTTGCAATTTACTCTCCATTGGTTACCACCTCCTCTCAAACGCATGAGTTAAGGACAAACATGCATTTTTTTCCATATGCAAAAGAAGAAAATGATATATTCTTCATCTCTTCATTTTCTCTCTTAATTCCCTAGACACACCTTTATTAAGAACTAGGAGAATTCCTCGGCGGCGGCGGGTATGCAGTAGAATTTAAAAAAAAAAAATTAATTAGAATTTGAAAAAGATTCACCTTGATACTATGTTTATTTGGTGACGACCTTATGACGAAAAACACGTTCATTCATATATCGAAAGCGCCGATGATAGGCATCGCGATGACGAAAAGAGTACCGTCACTAATACACATTTAACTGCGGACGCCGGTAATTTCGCCATCGCCGGCTAATCGACGCCGTTCGCACGCCGCCGCCGTTAACGGCCCGTTAACGCCGCTGACGATTCGAAATCGCCACCGTTCGTCATAACCCGCCGCCTAACGCCGTTTGACGCCGACGTGGCGGCCGCCACGTGGCTGATGACACGCGGCAGCTGTTGCCAAGTGGCGCCGGCGTGGCAGCCGCCACGTGTCATCGCCACGTGCCGCCGACGCGTCCGAAAACGCGCCTCGTGTTATTCCGCCACGTGTCCCTCTATTATTGGATCCCGGTTTCGTCACAGTTGCCATGCATGACGTTAGGTGAACCATTGTCCTTCGTCACCAAACAAAAAACCCTCGTCATTAAAGAACTATTCAATCGTCACGTAATCAATTACTTAAATCGCCACAAAGATAAATGATCCGCGTGCATCACGTAACAATGTTTCCTTCGTCACGTAAATGATTATGATTCGTCGCGATAGGAATAAACATTTGTCGAGAAAGGACACTTATTCATCACGAAATGATTAGTTAATCGTCATACATGGTATTAAACATTCGCCATCGAACCACATATATATACGTCACAAAAACAATTTAATATTCGTCACGTAAACAATCGAACATTCATCACGTAAAACGATTATGATTCGTCACCGATAGGAATAAGCATTCGCCGAGAAAGGACACTTATTCGTCACGTAAATGATTAGTTAATCGTCATACATGGTATTAAGCATTCGTCATCGAACCACATATATATGCGCCACAAAAACAATCTTATATTCGTCATAGAAACACCTGAACATTCATCACGAAGCAATTATATGTGCGGCCACAGAATTGACATTCATTTCATCATAGTTGCACAAACCGATTCCATCACAAATTGCAAAATAAAAGTCATAACAAAGGCATGATCCAGTGACTTCACAATCGCATCAACAACTAGTAACATCTACTAGTTCCCATCACATCTCGTTTCACATCGAGCAAGTAGAAAGTAACCAACACCTCCAACTAAGTTTTTCCATAAACAAAGTCACTTTATCCTCGATTTATTTCAGGATTTTTCGGCGCTTATGCATTAAGTGGTAGGCGACGTCCCGTCGCCGAGCGAGGCGCCGAAGTGGTGACTTCGGAACTTCAAGATTTGCCGGCTCAGTCCTTCGAAGGTGCTCATAGGGGTAGGGTTTTGCGTGACGTGTGTTCATAGGGGTGAGTGTGCGTGCGTGTTGAGCGTCTGCGTTGTAATCGTGTAATCTCAAAAAGTCACCAAAGAAGACCAAGAGCTGAAATCTCATGTTTGGTTTTGGAAATTGATGACACACTTGTGGACTAATCCTTTGCTCTAAGTGATGACTATGAGATAGGATTAGGTTGATGACAAGGAGCATGATGATCATGAACATGGACGACGATGGTGGACATGATGGATTGTCAAGCTCGGTGATCGGCTTGAGAGGAACCCGGGAGATCAAGGCAAAGGTATCTTGATAGGGGTTTTCCTTTCGGTGATCAAGACACGATAGAGCGTGTGATCACATTATAGGATAGATAGCCAACTATCAAGAGGGAATGCCGCGACAATCCTTTGGTGAAGTGCTTCTAGGTCCAATTGACTTGCATATTGCATTTAGGACATGAGAGCACTAACTTCGATCTCGCCTAACTTTTCGACATGCTAACATTGGTGATAACGTGGTCATCTTGGACGTGTTGGCAACCCATGGCAAGAGGAGAAGCAAGTTTGAAGCAAAGAGCAAAGAAAAAGATGAAGAAGTCGGGCTGAAAAGAGGTGACCGGACGCGACCGACCGGTGGCACCGGTGGTCGGGTCCGATCAAAATTCCGAGAGCATGTTTTTCGGCCTCAACCCGGGAATGTGACCGGACGCCGGACCGAACTGGACGGAAGCATCCGGTGCTCGACCGAACCCCCGACCGGACGCGGAGTTGGGCGCCGGCCGTGGGCCCGATGCTCGTCGGTAGTGACCGAAGCATCGACCGGACTCGCTGGTGAGTCCGGTCGGTGCGTCCGGTCACCCCGTAGAGAGCAAATTTTTTAGAGCAATGGCTCTATTTCGAGGGAAGCTCTATATATACTTGGATGGCCGGTTCTTGGAGCTCTCTCTTGCACATTTGAACACTCTAACTTGCTAGTGAGCTTGTGAGACTCCTCTCCACTCATCTCTCCATCCATAATTCGTATTCTTGGTGAGATTGAGAGAGAGAGAAGTGCATTGCATTGCTTGGTTGCACCTAAAGCACTTCATCCTTGGAGAAGCCGCGGGATTCTTGTTTCTCTTGGGAATTTGCCTGGTTCCCTAGCGGCTTGGAGCAAGAGGCGGTGTTGAGCTCAAGTGGAGCTTGTTTGAGGCCACACCGGTGGTGATTGTGAGGGGTCGTTCCTTACCCCGCGGGAGATTCACGAAAGGAACACTAGTGGATTGCTCATGGCTTGTTGGACCCTCTCTTGTGATCGTTTGCTTGAGCTCCCATAGGGGATTTGGCACCGGCCATTAAGCTTAGCATACGTCAAGTGAGTGTGTCGCGACAACGGGGACTTAGCATGCCGGCAAGCACGTGAACCTCGGTGAAAAATCATCGTGTCACTTGTTCTTGCTCGTTGGAGATTTCTTGATGATCACGGTGATTGGCTACAACCTCGACACTACACCGGTGGTATTGTATTCTAGCACCTCTTTGCATTACTTAGTAGCTTTTCTTGTTAGGGTGCTTAGTTGGTAGCTTGTGTAGCTTGCTTAGTCTTGTTTAGCTCCTAGTGTTTTTCTAGTTAGAATTGCTTGCTCACCTAGGAGTAAATTAGCGAAATAGCCTTTGTGTGGATTAGAGACAATAGAATTGAATTGTGGCTTGCTTAGGTAGTTGAAGCATTGCTTATTTGCTACGCCACCTTATTGTCTAACCCGTGTGCTTAGTGTTGTTGCAAAAAATTTTTAATAGGCTATTCACCCCCCCTCTAGCCATTAGGACCTTTCAAGTGGTATCAGAGCTAGGCACCGTTATTTGAGTGGCTTAACATCCTACGATGACAAAATGGCAATAACTTTTCATGTCAACAACACCAAGAAGGTGCCACCTTTCGATGGCACCAACTTTGCCTATTGGAAGGTGAAGATGACCGCACACAAGTCAATCAATAGAGAAGTGTGGGATGTGACCGAAAACAAGTTTGAGGTGGCCAAACCAAATGAGCCAACCGCCGGCGAAGAGAAGAAGTTATACGCAAATGATGTGGCCGTGAGTGCTTTTCATGAGGCATTCAATGATAGAGTGTTTGAGCAAGTCAAGTTACTCACCGTTGCTCATGAGATTTGGAAGAATCTAGAAGAGTGCTATGAGGGCACCGAAGGCGTCAAGCAAGCAAAGGCCTACATCAAGCTTGAGCAATTCAATAGCTTCAAGATGGAGGAAGATGAGACCGTGCCGGAGATGTTTCACCGCATGCAAGTGTTGGTGAATGATCTCAATGCTCTAGGAGAAGAGATCAAGGACAAGACCTTCAACATGAAGTTCTTGAGATGTTTGCCCGAGCGGTTTGGGATGTTCATCACCGTGCTAGTGAGGTCAAATTTGAAGGATTTGACTCCCAACCAATTGCTTGATGAGGTCATGACCGATGACTCCTATAGAGATGACAAGGGATGTTGACAACATGTTTACTGTCAAAGGCTAGCAAAGGATGGTTGTGGCATAGAAGGCTTGGTCATGTTGGGATGAAACAATTGAACAAGTTGATGAAGCATGACTTGGTTAGAGGCTTGAATGATGTGAAGTTTGAGAAGGACAAACCTTGTGGAGCATGTCAAGCTGGCAAGCAACATGGCAATGCATATCCAACCAAGAGCACAATAAGTACAAGCAAGGCATTTGAGTTGCTACACATGGATTTGTTTGGGCCAACATCATATTCTAGCATTGGAGGCAACAAGTATGGTTTTGTCATAGTTGATGACTACACTAGATACACATGGGTGTTCTTTTTGCATGACAAGAATGATGTGTTTGAGCTTTTCAAGACATTTATCAAAAGGGTTCAAAATGAGTTTGAGACATCCATCAAGAAGATTAGGAGTGACAATGGAAGTGAATTCAAGAATACAAGAATTGAAGAGTTGTGTGAAGAGCTTGGAATTGGACATCAATTCTCACCAACCTACACTCCTCAATCCAATGGTGTAGTTGAGAGGAAGAATAGAACCTTGATTGAAATGGCAAGATCAATGCTTAGTGAGTACAATGTTAGCCATTCCTTTTGGGGCGAAGCAATCAACACGGCTTTGCTATTGTAGCAACCGACTCTATTGCCATGGGATGCTTGGCAAGACACCATATGAGTTGCTAAATGGAAGGAAGCCCAACATTGGTTACTTTAGAGTCTTTGGATGCAAATGCTACATTCTCAAGAAAGGCACAAGATTGGGCAAGTTTGACAAGAAGTGTGATGAAGGTTTCCTAGTTGGATATTCAACCACAAGCAAAGCATATAGAGTTTGGAACTTGGGTAGTGGCAAGCTTGAAGAAGTCCATGATGTGGAATTTGATGAAACCCAAGGCTCTCAAAATGAAGTTGAAAATCATGATGATGTGAGTGGTTCCAACTTGAGAATGCAATGAGAAATATGGACATTGGTGACATTCGGCCAAGGCAAGTTGATGATGATGATGACACTCCATTGCCTACTACTACAATTGAGATCAATGCAAATGAAGCAAGCACTAGTGGTACACAAGATGAAGATCAAGAGCAACAAGCTAGTCCAACTCCTCACCCTAGTCATCAAGTGCAAGTGATGCAACCTTCCAACATAGCAAGAGATCATCCAATTGATCAAATTGTCGGTGACATCAATAGTGGAGTGGTTACTAGAAGAAGATTGGCATCCTTTTGTGCTCATCATGCCTATATAGCACAAGAAGAACCGGAGAACATTGAAAATGCACTCAAGAAGGAAGATTGGATCAATGCCATGCATGAAGAGTTGAACAACTTCAAGAGGAATGATGTATGGGAATTGGTGGAAAGGCCAAAGGACTATAATGTGATTGGAACCAAGTGGGTCTTCAAGAACAAGCAAGGTGGTTAGAAACAAGGCAAGGCTAGTAGCTCAAGGGTACACTCAAGTAGAGGGTCTTAACTTTGGAGAGACCTATGCACCGGTTGCTAGACTTGAAGCAATTAGAATCTTGCTTGCTTATGCATGTGCTCATGACATCAAGCTCTATCAAATGGATGTGAAAAGTGCATTCTTGAATGGCTTCATCAATGAGTTGGTGTATGTGGAACAACCACCGGGATTTGAAGATGAGAAGTATCCCAACCATGTCTACAAGTCGAAGAAGGCTTTGTATGGCTTGAAGCAAGCACCAAGAGCATGGTATGAGAGGTTGAGAGATTTTCTCCTCTCTAAAGGGTTCAAGATGGGCAAGGTGGACACCACTCTCTTCACCAAGAAGATTGGCAAAGACTTGTTTGTGTTGCAAATATATGTTGATGACATTATCTTTGGGTCAATCAACCAAGAGTTTTGTGAAGAGTTTGCTAAGATGATGGCCAATGAGTTTGAGATGTCAATGCTTGGAGAGCTCACATTCTTTCTTGGTCTCCAAATCAAGCAATTGAAGAATGGGACATTCATTAGTCAAGGCAAGTACATCAAAGACATGATCAAGAAGTTTGATCTACAAGATGCCAAGTCAATGTCCACACCAATGGCAACCAATGCAAGCCTAGACCCCAATCCAAGTGGCAACATGGTTGAGCAAAAGAAGTATAGGTCCATGATTGGTAGTTTGCTCTATGCAACCGCATCAAGACCGGACATAGCATTTAGTGTGGGCATGTGTGCTAGATATCAATCCGATCCTAGAGAGAGTCACCTCAAGGCAACAAAGAGAATTGTGAGGTACTTGAAAGGCACACAAGATGTTGGACTATGGTATCCAAAGGGATCCAAATTTGATTTGATTGGATATTCGGATTCTGACTATGGAGGGTGCAAGATCAATAGAATGAGCACAAGTGGCACATGTCAATTTCTTGGAAGGTCACTAGTATCATGGTCTTCAAAGAAGCAAAATAGTGTTGCTCTCTCAACCGCCGAAGCTGAATACATTAGTGCGGGAAGTTGTTGCACTCAATTGCTTTGGATGAGGTCAACATTGAAGAATTTTGGATTCACATTTGACAAAGTCCCATTGTATTGTGACAATGAAAGTGCAAGGAAGATGACCCAAAATCCGGTTCAACATCCAAGAACAAAGCACATTGATATAAGGCACCACTTCATAAGAGATCATCAACAAAAGGGTGACATTTGTATCATGGGCATTGGCACCGAAGATCAACTAGCCGACATATTCACCAAGCCACTTGATGAGAAAAGATTTTGCATGCTAAAGGGAGAATTGAACATTATTGACTTCTCCAACTTGAGTTGATACACCCCACTTATATGACGTGCCTCTCCTTCGACAAACCCCAAGGTAAAAGTTGGATGTCATGGCATTCATATATGCTAAGGACTTGTTAGTGCATCTAGCCATCATGCATGCTTTATAGGCTCATTCATGGAAAACAAAATGGTTTCAATGTATGTGTGGCACCACTATAGCTTTGATTGGTTCTATGAACTAGTGGTGGCATATGACATGTTTATGTGCTTGCAATCCTAGTGTCAACTCTAGAAAATGCGCTATTGATGTGTATTCTAACATGGTGCAAGATAACCCATATGTATATGAGGTGTGAAAAAGCTTGTCCTTGGTTCAAACTTGAATACATGGAAAGGCATGTGATCTACATGAGACCACATGTGATACTTTGATTGACTTGATTTCTCTCATTTACACCTTTTTGGTGATTGTTGACAAAGGGGGAGAAATAAGTCACAAAGATGTTGGAAAGGATCACACAAATAGGGGGAGCAAGCTCATAGACTATTTGTGCATTTGTATGTGCATGATCATAATGTGATGTTGCATTGGCAATCTAAATTCAATATACATGATTGCTTGGTGGTGTATGCTAGTTTTTGAAAATTGTTTGGTGATTGACCAACTAGCATGCATAGGATGTATCTAGACAAAGCTCACATTTTAGCCTATAATGTTGATCTCATGGGGTATGTTGAGTTTTGATGATTGTCTAGTTACATTGATGCTAAGGACTCCGATGGTTTCACGCTTCAAAGGTCCAAATTCTAGAACCTTAGCATCTCTTTTTGGTATTAGTATCTCTCCCCATGATTTTTATCCATACATATGTGCCAACTTGATCCAAACACATGGAAGCACATATGTAGGGGGAGCTACTACTACCAAAACCGAACCTTGAAATGTTTGTCCAATCCTTGATTCATGATCAAAATGCCATGGGCAAGCAATTCAAGTTCAATTGAATTTTATTTCAAATCTTTGTGAGTTTGGTTGTCATCAATTACCAAAAAGGGGGAGATTGAAATCTCATGTTTGGTTTTGGAAATTGATGACACACTTGTGGACTAATCCTTTGCTCTAAGTGATGACTATGAGATAGGATTAGGTTGATGACAAGGAGCATGATGATCATGAACATGGACGATGATGGTGGACATGATGGATCGTCAAGCTCGGTGATCGGCTTGAGAGGAACCCGGGAGATCAAGACAAAGGTATCTTGATAGGGTTTTTCCTTTCCGTGATCAAGACACGATAGAGCGTGTGATCACATTATAGGATAGATAGCCAACTATCAAGAGGGAATGCCGCGACAATCCTTTGGTGAAGTGCTTCTAGGTCCAATTGACTTGCATATTGCATTTAGGACATAAGAGCACTAACTTCGATCTCGCCTAACTTTTTGACGTGCTAACATTGGTGATAACGTGGTCATCTTGGACGTGTTGGCAACCCATGGCAAGAGGCGAAGCAAGTTTGAAGCAAAGAGCAAAGAAAAAGATGAAGAAGCTGCTGAAAAGAGGTGACCGGACGCACGGTCCCCTGACCGGACGCACCGACCGGTGGCACCGGTGGTCGGGTCCGATCAAAATTCCAGAGAGCATGTTTTCGGCCTCAACCCAGGAATGTGACCGGACGCTGGACCGGAACCTGGACCGGAAGCATCCGGTGCTCGACCGAACCCCGACCCGGCCAGCCAGAGTTGGGCGCCAGCCGTGGGCCCGATGCTTGTCGGTAGTGACCGGAAGCATCAACCGGACCCACGACCGGACTCGCTGGTGAGTCCGGTCGGTGCGTCCGGTCACCCCGCAGAGAGCAAATTTTTTAGAGCAACGGCTCTATTTCGAGGGGAGCTCTATATATACTTGGATGGCCGGTTCTTGGAGCTCTCTCTTGCACATTTGAACACTCTAACTTGCTAGTGAGCTTGTGAGACTCCTCTCCACTCATCTCTCCATCCATAATTCGTATTCTTGGTGAGATTGAGAGAGATAGAAGTGCATTGCATTGCTTGGTTGCATCTAGAGCACTTCATCCTTGGAGAAGCCGCGGGATTCTTGTTTCTCTTGGGAATTTTGCCGGTTCCTAGCGGCTTGGAGCAAGAGGCGGTGTTGAGCTCAAGTGGAGCTTGTTTGAGGCCACACCGGTGGTGATTGTGAGGGGTCGTTCCTTACCCCGTGGGAGATTCGCGAAAAGGAGCACTAGTGGATTGCTCGTGGCTTGTTGGACCCTCTCTTGTGATCGTTTTCTTGAGCTCCCATAGGGGGATTTGGCTTTGGCGGGCCATTGCTTAGCATACGTTAAGTGAGTGTGTCGCCACAACGGGGACTTAGCGTGCCGGCAAGCACGTGAACCTCGGTGAAAAATCATCGTGTCACTTGTTCTTGCTCGTTGGAGATTTCTTGGTGATCACGGTGATTGGCTACAACCTCGACACTACACCGGTGGTATTGTATTCTAGCACCTCTTTGCATTACTTAGTATCTTTTCTTGTTAGGGTGCTTAGTTGGTAGCTTGTGTAGCTTGCTTAGTCTTGTTTAGCTCCTAGTGTTTTTCTAGTTAGAATTGCTTGCTCACCTAGGAGTAAATTAGCGACATAGCCTTTGTGTGGATTAGAGACAATAGAATTGAATTGTGGCTTGCTTAGGTAGTTGAAGCATTGCTTATTTGCTACGCCACCTTATTGTCTAACCCGTGTGCTTAGTGTTGTTGCAAGAATTTTTTAATAGGCTATTCACCCCCCTCTAGCCATTAGGACCTTTCAGCAGCGCTCATGTCGAAGTCCCAGCATTACCAACAACACCCATTGAAATCAAACGCTTCACCAGCTCGTTGTTCTGCTCCACCAACTTCTTGTACTCCTCCAACTCCTTCTGTTGCCTCGCCAGCTTTTCATTTGCCTCTCCGCAGCTCTTCTTGAGTTCATCGACTTCATCTTGTACAACTGCCCTTTCTTGTTGTTCAGCTGCTAGCCATTCCCGAAGCTCGGATTCAATCGTTGAAGCTGATTTAGAAGCACTCGCTTGTTTCAGTCCCACATTCTTCAAGAAGTTGTTTGTGCTGTTCTGGGAGAGCACTCGACAGGACAGCCTGCACACTTGTTACAGGTGTGTCTCGCCTTCATCAACAAGGTTGTGACCTCAATAGGTTCTCGGGAGAGCACACGGGACAAAGCACTCGCACACTTAGAGGATGCAATTGTTCTTGCTTTAGGGCCTTGATATTCTTCCTCGTCTAGGCTATTTTGGGATGTAGCCGGGAGATTCGAGCATTTTGTTTTCTAAATGTCTTGCCGAAGCAATGCGCATATAAAAATTCTCATGGATTAGCGAAGACCTAACTAGTTTCTTTGAACATTCAATGGCAATAACATGAGATTTGTGAAATGGAAACTAGTTTCATTATTTTGAAACCTTGTTACAACTGTGGTAGCTGTTAGCTCGCACAATTGAGTAAGTTGGATGGCATTATCATCACTTCCAAGACCATTCTCGCATTAAAGAATTTGGTTCTTCCATTTCATGAACTCCTTGGATGTGGACCTGCAATAACAGAAAAATTGTTAACTCTGTAACCTTGTTTGTGTTAGATGTTTTGTCCCTGTATTGTCCCTTGTATTAAAAACAAATTGTTTAAAAACAAGCAGGGACCCTGCGATACAATACAACAAAGTACAAAATGACATCGCTTGATTCTCTATATAAACCTTGCGCTGAAGGCGCCTTTTGAAAGTAACACTTTCGCTTCGAGGCCGAGTGGGCCGTTAGGCCCTCGAGGCCGAGACGCGAAGTCATCACAGGGATCTGCGAATTGTGTTTTGATTGTCCCTTGTCTTGTACTTTATATTGTATTTTTTTGTTGATTGTGCTGTATAGTCCCTTGTCATGCCCCTTGTATTGTGCCTTCTATTTTATGTATTGTATTGTATTGTATTGTATTGTATTGTATTGTATTGTATTGTATTGTATTGTATTGTATTGCTTATCTTTGTTCCCTACCCACTTTGTTTTTTATCTTGTATTTTGTCCTTTGTGCTAGGTCATGAGTCTTATTTGTTCTAGGACATGTCACCAGAATTAGGTGATTTCTGGTTAGGTGAATTGAGCTCAATTAAGCGAATTGAGCTCACCACGCTTTCCTCGCCGAACAGCATGAAGCTAGCGATGCCCCGCTATCGATTCGATTGAAGTTTGGAGACCGCTTGTGGAGGTGGCCTCCTATTGAGGCGTAGTTGCCATCGCCAAGTAGCGCCGTCGATTTCGTAGCGCATCTGCCGTCTCCACTAACATCAGCTTTCCTTGCAAGGTCTACTCCCTGATGATCATCCATCTGTTACTGAACATAGAGCATCTCATTATGATTTGTTTACTGAGAGCATCTCATTATGTGTGACTAAATATTTTTAGAACATGTCCTCATATTCATTGTGATTAAGTGATAAGGTCATATGCCATTCTATGGTCCTTTGTAATTAATTACAATCACCAACAATGAAAATTGCAAGTGCCGAAGCACCGCAATTTTTCTTTATGAGGATATGTAATATGTCTTTTTTTTGTTGCAGGGGTTGCATGTTAGTAAGGAAATCTTTCTTTCATAAGAATCCTTGCAACTCTATTGATTTGGGTGATGTTGTACTTTATTGTACGTGGTTTTAATTGTAGTTTTAGAGCAGTGATTGCCTTGTCCACCACCCTCTTTTGCTTTATGCTAGGACACTACCCTCTTTTGTCCTTGTTTTTCCATAGAAAAAAATTGTTTATTGTCTCTTGTTTGCTATCTTAAAATTGTTAGAATCTGTATGTTTTCTTTTGTGCTAGGAGACCACCCTCTTTTGTCCTTGTTTGTCCATAGGAAAAAAAAAAATGTTTATTGTCTCTTGTTTGTTGTGTTAAAAATGTTAAAATCTTTATCTTGTCCTTTGTGCTAGGACATCACCCGCTTTTGTCTTTGTCTTTCCATAGAAAACAAAATTGTTTAATGTCTTTGTGTTATGGATATTGATGAGGAGCCTTAGAGAAGCTATGATTATTGCTATGATTTAAAGTATTTATATTCTCCATTTTTTCTACTTGTATTCAGTTCAATAACAACTTGAACTTAGGTGTTGTGAAGAATATCCTAACTGTTTCTTGTCCTAATTTCCATGTTCTAGTCCCCAAAGCTATTCCCCTGTAAATGAAAAGGTTGTCCTTTATCTGAAACTATAGCTCCTAATTTGCATATTAGTGATTAGTATCCATTTCTTGATTGCACATTTATAAGTAGTAAATTGCACACTTAAATTACTACAATTATGGTGCATTTCATGTGAAATCAGTTTTGTATGGTAATGCTTGTGTAGCATGTAACAAGGCATGCATCGGGTTTCTAAATCTTGTCATAAAGACACCTTTTTTTTTTTTGACCGAACTGTCATAAAGACACTTTGATCCTGAATTGCTAGCGCCTTTGTTCTTTCACAATCTCAAAAATTCGAAATCCATTTTCTTTTGCCAAGCATATGCTCACATTATATGGTTTATCAAGTTTCCCATACCAGTGTTTTTGAAGTGGAGCTCTATGTTTAAAGGTTTGCTCTTATGGTTGTAGATAGAGCTACAACCCTATACGTAACTGATTTCTACGGTAGAGGGGAGCTATCAAAAAGGCAGATGCGCCCGGCTAAGTTTCTTAGGAGCCTTCAGAAGTTAGCGATGGATGAGGTAATCAGCTTGTCCTTTGATCACTCATGAATTATGAAATGTTAGATATATTGCAATACATACATTTGGTCATCGTGCAAACATTACTGCTACCAAATTACAACAACTATTGATTCTACTACCAGTTTTTTGATTAGTTAACCATGTGTAGAAACAACATATTGAGTCATAGTCAAACGCATCTGTGTTTTGTCTCTTGGAACTTTATTGCTGTCATAGTCCTGTTGGATCAGAGGGGGAGGTAAGCTCAACATTTTTTTTTGAAGTCAGCTCAGCATTTCATTGTACTAGGTTTGTAGCTAGCATGTACCCTTCATATCTTCTGTTTCTCCTTGCACCTGTGCATTTACTACTCGATTGTACTTGACCTGTAGTTTAAGTACACACAAATGCTAATTTTTATTGCATTGTTATAAATTTAGCTCATCAGACCTCTAAATCTTGAATGTTTATATGCTTGCAGATTCCAAACTATTTTTCCTGACCACCATCTATGGTATGCTTTCGCATCCCTTTGTCCTACTTGACGTGGTATAGACCTCTATACCGAGCAATGAGGTATATGACTATTGCTTGATGCTTCGTGCCCTAAATACTGATTTAATGTACACTAGTTGTGAAATTCAGAGGTCAATCTTGAATGTGCATATAGATAACTCCCATTGACCTGCATCTAGAGGACAAGTAGGAACGGTGGGCAAGAAGCAATCAAGGAGGAACAATGGGCAAGATGCAATCAAGGACAGAGGACAAGGACAAAAGGAGGACAAGGACAAAAGCATGTGACAGAGGAGGACCATATAAACTTGGTTAACGGGGGAAAGGAAATAAATCAGTACAGAACTTCACTTGGCAAAGCAAGCCAAGCAGGCGTGCTGCCTTGGGCCAGCGGCCTGGCAAGCAGCGCAGCACGGAACAGCCAAGCAGCAGCGGCCGGGGTAGGCGCGGCCGGGGTAGATCTGAAACCCGTTACTGTAGATGGGCCCGTTACTGTGGTGTCTACTCAGTTCTCAACTCAATTGACTGGATGACTAGTCTGACTGTTGGTTTTGAAACGTACGGTCCAGGTTGTTGCAAGAAATCTTGGTCAAATTTCTTATGAAAGAGATATAGCAACTCCCATATAATAATAGCAACATATTTTCTAATTTTCTTTGTTTCCATAGCGCGCTGCCATATGTAGCAATAACATTTAAGGAAGCATCCAGATTGAAGTAGCATTCAGACTGAATTCAGGTAGCAGTAATATTTCTGAAAAAAAGACTAGGGAAGAGATGGGTTGAGCCGACACGATGTACGTGCCCTTAGGTCGTGAGCGCGCCATGTCAACTTGGCATCGAAGGACCTCAGAGATGTGAAACATGGACACCCGAATGATGTGGTCTCTTCGCACCATGATATACCCAGCAATGTTCTTGGAAGGTACGTAGCCCTCGATCTTTCAGCATTAGACCGACCATTCCTCGAAGATCGGTAGCATTGTTAAGCAATGTTAAGATGCAATTTGCGAGTGCTGAAAAACCACTCGGCAAAATACATCTTTACCGAATGCAAAAAAAAAACACTCAACAAAGCCATCTTTGTCGAAAGTGTTTTCTTTCCTGTATGTTTTTGATTTGGCACTCGGTAAAGATGGTCTTTGCTGAGTGTCCGATAAAATACACTTAGCAAAGATGTCGACACTCGGCAAAGAGTGGGATTCCAGTGGTGGCAGGGCCTGTAGGTCAGTGCTAGGAAATAAAAGGTGCCATTCGGGCGATCCAAATAGGCAACCAATTCTCGTGAATGTTGGATCATTTTGTTCGTTGCTCCACGAAAAAATTTTGGACGTGCAGAGATGAGGAACCAAGGTCTGTTCGACCCTTGAATGATGTGTGATTGACAACACCATTGCGTGTGATATGTTTGCCTTGGCTTGTGACATGCAGGTGATGAGGGTGACATGGCGAAGGCGTGGTGAAGGGCAACCCGCGGGCTTGGCATCGAAGGACCTGGAGGACCGTGCAGCGGCATGGGCGGCTCACGCGGTGCTACATCAAAGCAAGGAAACATGGAGGGCATCGATGCGTCGGCCAAATCAGGTGGAGGCAATGTCAACCTCGAAGTAGATGGCTCGTGTGGCCAGACCATGAAAAGAGTTGAACGTGTCAAGCTTGGTGGGAGGTCGGACACATGCCATGTCAGTTTTCTGGGGTTTTCACAGCAAAGACCCGGCAAGGAGGGTTTTCCAGTTTGGGCCTCAAAACCGGGGGCTGGCGCGGACTCGGTTCGAGTCGGGCGCCGGATCGGAGGACACCTGCGTGGAGACCAAGCGGTCATGGTCCAACGTTTCCTTGAAGCGAGTCATTATGCGTATGTTTAGTCATTGATTATTACTTTTGTCTTCGATCAGCCTTGTAGATAAGGTTGAAATGCCCCAGTACGTACAAGTCATTCGTCCTTCCCCTTGGTTTTATATTCTTATAAGATCCTCTCAGTTCCAATTCAAACCTTAATTAATTATGAAGATAAAAGAGCTTACATACCTACTCGATCCTTGACATATTCTCTCGTGACGAGCGCTCACACGTGCACATGACAAACAAGACCAGGCCAGGCCCCTTGTTCTTAACGACGAAATAGCACGAGGGCTAGGTCGGCCCAAATTTCTTATTACCAGGTTGTCAGCGCCAGGTCAACATGGTTCTCTGGAATAATCAGAAATATCCATGTTAACCCCGTATCATTTGGATCATGGCGCTCCAATGGGTTATGCCCTATCGGTTTGAGGAATTAGCTAGAAGGTGAACGGATCATCTTTTTTTTTTTTTTATCACACCTCAGGCACGTTTTAATTAAGCAGAAGCAGTTTGGGACATTTATAAAGCTAGGTAACAAAGATGTTACCAAAGCCAACACAAACCCCACAACCCGGCTCACAAACTAGCTCGGAGGTTTGAGTCGACACTCCTAGTTTCAGGAGGAATTCCTTGATTCGTCAAATCAACATAGTTGTTCTAGTGAAACTACTTTTTGAGATCTACATTTCATATGTAGGAAGTTTTTCCGTCCGAGCTCGTTTCTTAAATTTGAATTTCAAATTTGAGACATTTGAACACGACTTTTGCATGACTAGATGATTTCAAAGTAAAAAGTAGTTAACTACAAAGTTTCATAACTTTTCGAGATCTACATTTCATATGTAAGAAGTTTTTTCATCCGAGGTCGTTTTACGAATTTTTAATTTTTAGTGTCTCGTTTCAAAATTCGGGAAACCACCGTAGGGGCGCCTCAATATAGAGCCACCCCTACTGTGGACCACATTAGGGGCGGCTGGTGATTGAACCGCCCCTGCTAATAGTAGGAGCGGCTCGTAACACCAGCCGCCCTTAATGTGGGCACTATAGGGGCGGCTCGTATGGTGTCCATAATAGGGGCGGTTCATATTACTATAGGGGCGGCTCAAAACAAAAACCGCCCCTAATCAAAAAAGGAGACGTTCTCTTAGTAAGCTTTTGTACTACTGACTAGCTCGTTTGGACCAAGTATCACTCTGGTCGGAACTACACGCCTTCCTGATGCTTCAGAATTAAGTTACAGACCGTTTCTTCTTAATTCATTAGTCAGTGGTGCGTCCCTGAACCACTGCACGGGGTTTACGCGTCTCTCTCATTTTTCTCAGAAAAGGACATGTCTCTCTCATAAAATAATATGTATTTGTTGCAAGCAGGTGGGAAAGAAAGAGGCGTGTGCGTGTCCCCCAGAAAAAAAAGACTCATTAGAATTCTCTGACTCTTTCTATGTTGACCGAGAATACACAACCTACGTACAAGTTGTATATATAAGTACCTCCACTAATGACACCAAGGAACTACACACATCATCGTAGAAAACATGGGACTCTATTCTTCATCACGTGGCGGCCCGGTGGCCTCGGCGCTACTGCTTTGTTTTTGCATTCTGTTCTCAGGAGTACATGGAGGATCTCGCAGGGTAAGCAAGCATTGCCTGCCTGGCAACACACTTTTTAATTTGATCACTAGCAAGAGATCGACGTGTAGTTTAAAGACGATTGATGTTTCTTTAATCTCCTGCGTTTTATTTGCAGCTTTATATCGTATACCTCGGAGATGTGAAACATGGACACCCGAATGATGTGGTCGCTTCGCACCATGATATACTCAGCAATGTTCTTGGAAGGTACGCACCCCTCGATCTTTTAGCGTTAGACCGACCAGCATTCCTCGAAGATCGGTAGCATTGTTAAGACATCAAGAGGTTAACTGTGTTTTTCTCGTGTAACTTCAGCATGGAGGATTCTTTGGCTTCCATGATACACAACTACAAGCATGGCTTCTCAGGGTTCGCAGCCATGCTTACTCAAGACCAAGCTAAGCAGCTTGCAGAGTTTCCAGACGTGATCAGTGTGAAACCCAGCAGAAGGTGCACGGCGACAACCACTCGAAGCTGGGACTTCCTCGACGTGAACAACCAAATGCCCAATGACCTCGTCAATAAAGGCAAATATGGTGAGGACGTCATCGTCGGAGTTGTTGATTCCGGTATCTGGCCAGAGTCGGCAAGCTTCAGCGACCAAGGGTACGGCCCCGTGCCGTCACGGTGGAAAGGCGTGTGCCAGCTCGGACAGGCCTGGGGCAGCAGCAACTGCAGCCGCAAGATCATCGGCGCACGGTTCTACACCGCCGGAGTCTCCGACGAGGACCGCAAGCTGGACTACCTCTCGACCCGAGACGCGTGACGGCCACGGGCGCACACGGCCTCCACCGCAGCAGGCTCCTTCGTGGAGGGGGCCAGCTTCCATGGCCATGGCCTCGCCGCCCGAGTCGCGCGAGGCGGCGCGCCCCACGCCCGCATCGCCGTCTACAAAATCCTGTGGCGCGGTGCCGACGGGGAGACTCTGGCACCGACGCCGGCCTGCTCGCGGCCATCGACGACGCGATACACGACGGGGTGGACGTGCTCTCGCTGTCGGTTGGTGGTTTCGACGACAATTCCTTCGGCGCCCTGCACGCGGTTCAGAGAGGGATCACCGTCGTGTACTCTGCCGGGAACGATGGGCCTAGTCCGCAGACTGTCGAGAACACGTCTCCCTGGGTCATCACCGTTGCGGCGAGCAAAATGGATCGGTCGTTTCCGACCCTGATCACGCTGGGAAACAAGCAACGGATCGTGGTACGGGCCGGGATACAAACAGCAAATTCACAAGCCTGCCATGCATGGTTTGATTTCTTGCCCCTGAGCAACTTTTTCTATTCCTTTTTGCAGGGACAATCGCTCTACTACCAAGGGAAGAACATGTCCAGGAGCATCTTCAGAAGTCTTACAGACGGAGGCCTGTATGTGAAAACCATTAATTTTACTTGATTTTCTTCAAATGTGGCATAAATAAATTCAGGAACTGATCAGCAATTAAACTTCTTGCCATGTGTGGTCAGGTGCACGGCAGGTGATCTAAATGGTACCGATTTCAAAGGGAAAATGGTGCTTTGTGCAACACCAAATTCACCCACGGAGTATGGCCCGTCCTTGAGATTCGCTGTAGCCGTACAAAACGTCCGGGCTTTAGGGGGCTCTGGTGTTATTTTCGTTCAATATACGACAGACAATCTCCAAGCATGTGTAGGCATTCCATGTGTTCTTGTGGACATTGAGGCTGGTAAAAAGATCAGGAAATACGTCGACACCGCCAGGTATATATATCACTTTCAGAATCCTAATCAAGACTACACTGATTACTGCACAATAGAAGCAGCTCTAAATCATTCTCTGCAGTCAGCTGAACATTTTCTGAGATGAATTTCTGGTTGTTTCAAGCAGCTCTCCAGTTGCAAAGATTGATCCGGCCCGAAGCATTACAGGTAAAGACATTTTGGCTCCAAAAGTGGCATCATTCTCCTCGAGGGGCCCATCACCCGACTATGCTGATATCATTAAGGTTAGAGTTCAACGCATGTAGCACAAGCTAGACGCTAACAAGCTAGCCATGACCTGCCATCTCATTCCGCTCTTGCTTGCTCAACAGCCTGACATAGCTGCACCTGGAGCCAACATCTTAGCAGCAGTGGGGAACTCCTATGAAATTTATTCAGGGACATCAATGGCTGCCCCTCACGTAACCGGCATCATCGCGCTGCTGAAATCTCTGCATCCAAATTGGTCTCCTGCTGCACTGAAATCCGCTATAATGACTACAGGTACTTAACAGCTTTAGAAGATAACTGCTAAAGACATGACTTATTGCTAGGCAGTGTTACATTGTCTTACTCCTGTTTCATTTTGCACGGTGAAGCATCTGTAACTGACGAACACGGAATGCCGATACTGGCGGAAGGATTGCCTCGAAAGATCGCCGACCCATTTGACTATGGAGGTGGGCACATAAACCCTAACAGAGCAGCCGATCCCGGCCTGATTTATGACATCGATCCGAATGATTACAACCACTTCTTTGGTTGCACCATCAACAAGACATCAGCAAGCTGCAATGAAACACCAGCACCAGGGTATCTCTTGAACCTGCCATCCATCTCGGTTCCAGACCTCAGGTATCCAATTAGCATACCGAGAACAGTTACAAATGTAGGCGAGGTTGATGCAGTTTACCATGCTGCCATTGAAAGCCCAGCTGGAGTCAAGATCGAAGTTGAACCACCCGTTCTTGTATTCAATGCCGCAAACAAAGTCCGTACGTTTCAGGTCAAGATGTCACCTATGTGGAGGTTACAAGGGGATTACACATTTGGCAGCATTACTTGGTACAATGGTAAAAAAACAGTGCGAATTCCAGTAGCAGCCCGGATCACAATTCATGATTTCTTTGCGGATGTTGCGTAAATGATGAGGTGAAACATGCAGTAACCTCATAATGTTCTTGTACCTTTTGAAATAACACTATCATAGTGTTTCAAACAATGTACACAAATAAATGGATTTTGGAGCCTCGAATGGAGTTTTTTCATTATAGGGTTTTAAAAGGGTATGGCCCAATGTTCAAGATTAAAAGGGTACCTCCTCGTAAAGTCGTAAGGAAGGAAGTAGGTAAGTAGCGTACCATTGGCTTCTGAACAATGCATGGCATCACCCCTATTCTATACAAGTTGGCTTCTCTCATGATTTGCTTGTAAGGGCTTGTTTGCAACTGGTGCAGGTAGCTTGCTGGTTGTCTTTCTTGTAAGCACATGGATGGCAATCAGTACCCATATTTTACTAGTATGTGTGTGCGCTTGACATAAACTTTATAGACTGTGTGCGTCCAAATATGCTGAGATTGGGAGTTCGTTTAAGATGACTATCAAGTGAACTTAATGAGGCCGGCAGATGGGAACAAGAGCAAGAGGTGAAAAAGCGAAAACATAAAAAATAAACAGATGGCACGGAGCTCCGTGTAGAGCTTGAGCACTGGAGCACAGGAAACTGGCAAGTTAAAGCACTAGGGTGCTCTGACGGTGATGAAGATCACCGACGTCCTGCCGGCTCTCCTCTCTCCAGCCCAACGTTGTTCACCTTCCTCAAATGGCTGCCCCTGTCCACAACCTCCGCCCTGGAAGGGTGGTCAGTCAAGAAATCTACCGGCGCTTTGGCTCTCCGGTTTCCTTCGATCCTTCCTTTTCAGCTAAGCCTTTCTTTCTCGTCATCTCCATTGGTCGTTGCTCCATTCGTCTGTCTAAAAATTCGGTCAGCTTGATCCTTCAAGCTGTGCTTGGTGGCTCACTTTCTAGTTTTCACATTCTTCACCTTAGTGATAGAGTTTTCAGATTCTCTATCTCGTGCCATGCTGTCGGTTTCCATGTCTTTAGTCTAAAATCTTTTGATTGCTCTCATTTCAAGTTCTTTCACCTTTGGCATGGTGGTGGCCCAAATTTTAAAGTTGAATATAGCAATTGGATTAAAGAACAAGATGCTCAATGGTTTCATGTTATTCAGAATCGTGGTCATCTACAAAATCTTCAGCTATCTGGTGCTAACTTCATCCCCATGGTACTTGTCGTGAACCTTGGGAAGCTAGATCCATGGCAGCTTCAAATTTCAAATTTCCAACTTTAAATCAGAAAGTTATTGGAGCCCTCTATAAGGAGGTTACTATTACGGGGGTTACTACTGTTTTAAATGGCCATAACCACCAGGCAGGTATTCTAGGCCCAATTCCTAATTTAAATCTCCTCTTTCCTGGTTCTAGGCTGCCCCAATGTCTCTGTGCCAATTGCCTCTCCTCGGCCCATCCCTCTTTCCTTTGCCGCAACCAGGTCCGTTGCCACAAATGCCTTCGACACGGTCACATATCTTTGCGGTGTAATTCATCACCTCGATTACCGCGCCTCCTAATGGGAATTTTGGGCCTTCAACTTCTCGGCAATATCGTGACAGTGAGTCACTGATCAGTGGGGATCAAAAGGTGTAAAGATTACGGCAATCGTGGCTGCCTAACTTGGCTCACCACGTTTACGTGTTGATCTATTTATATACTAGTACAAACTTAGCTTACAAGTCAAGCTCCTGGTTGGATAGATATGGCTCTAACTAACTATCGTGTATACCATGCATATTCCAACCAGAGATGCTAATCTTAGCATGCAAGTCACCAGGTCTATCGCCTTGGCACAATATCTTGCATGGTACAAGTTTGTTACATGTGTTTACACAATATTGACACGTTACATATTTCAACACCCCCACTCAATCTATGCTTGTCTTTTGTATAAGGTTTAGATTGTTCTTGAACTCTTCAAACTTGTAATATGGCAAAGCTTTGGTGAATCCATCAGCAACTTGATCTTCAGTTGATACAAGTCTCACCTCGAGTTGTTTCCTTGCAACACGTTCACGCACAAAATGAAAATCAATTTCTATGTGCTTAGCTCTGGCATGGAATATTGGATTAGCCGCCAGATAAGTTGCACCCAAATTATCACACCAGAGTCGAGGCTTGACCTTGAGTTTTATACCTAATTCACCAAGCAATTGCTCTACCCAAATCATCTCAGCAGTAGTGTTTGCCATTGCTTTATACTCAACTTCAGTGCTTGAGCGTGAGACCGTGGGTTGTTTCCTGGCGCTCCATGAGATCACATTTGAACCCAAGAAGACAACAAACCCTCTAGTCGACCTGCGATCATCTCTGGACCCATCCCAATCTGCATCTGAGAAGCCATTAATAACAAACGGAGAGTGCTTACGAATAAGAAGTCCGGTATTTTTAGTAAATTGCAGATACCGAATAATCCTCTTTACCGCAGTCCAATGTACTGAGGTTGGGTCATGCAAATATTGACATACTCGGTTAACAGCAAATGCAAGATCAGGACGGGTGAGTGTAATGTATTATAGAGCACCAACTACACTTCTGTACCTGGTAGTCATCTTTTCAACTGACGACAATGGAGTAATAACCGGCTTACAATTCTTCATGCCGACTCTTGAGAGAATATCACGGCATACTTTCTTTGAGAAAGAAACAAATCACCATTTGGCTTCTTTTCTACCTCGATCCCAAGGAAGTAATGCAAGTCTCGAAGATCTTTTAGTGCAAAATCTGCCCTCAAGGCTTGTAGCAGCACTTTCACAGCATCTTGAGAGGAACTTGTCACAATAATGTCATCAACATAAATCAACATATAAATTTCTATATTTCCTTTCCTGTAAATAAATAAGGAGGTGTCAGATTTAGATGGAACAAACCCAAGACTCATCAGCTTGGCACTCAGCTTGGAATACCATGCCCTGGGGGCTTGCTTTAGCCCATAAATAGCCTTGTCAAGTTTGCAAACATATGATGGAAACGTAGGATTTTCAAACCCAGGTGGTTGCTTCATGTAAACCTCCTCTTCCAGAAAACCATGGAGAAACGCGTTCTGCACATCTAATTGCCTCAAACACCATCCTCTTGTGACGGCTAGAGACAACACCAACCTAACTGTGGCAATTTTCACAACAGGACTAAATGTGTCCTCATAATCAATTCCATACCTTTGTTTAAAACCTTTGGCCACTAATCTGGCCTTGTATCGATCCACTTGCCCATCTGCTCTTTTCTTCACTTTGTACACCCACTTACAATCAATGAGGTTTCTGCCTCTTGAAGGTGGCACCAAGGTCCAAGTGCTGTTTCGATGTAGTGCATCAATTTCACTTTGCATTGCATCTTTCCACTTTGACGATTTTAGGGCTTCTTGCACCGAATTTGGTTCACCATCTGCACACAAATTAGCATATCGCACAGTCCCATTAGTGTATATTTTAGGTTTGACAATAACACTCTGAAGGCGTGTATGAGGACGTGTAGATGGTGGCGGATCCGGAGCTGCATCAGCGGGAACAACAGCGTGTGACGGCGCCTCCACATCTGATCCGGGCGCCTCCACATTTGATCCGGTATTTGCCGCAGAAGATCCGGAGTCAGACGCGCGTGCGGAAGCCGTCACCGAGCCTGGAGCGGATCCTGTCCCCCCACGCGTCGTGCCCGGAGAGGAGCCAGCAACCTCGGATGCGTTTTCGTACGCCGGGCGATGCCGGCGAATCAGCTTCGGAACTTGAACCAAGATCGAGTGTGGCCTGCGGATCCGTGGCCACGGGGATCGACATCTCATGCACAAACTGTGAATCAGCTTCACCCTGTTCACCGGTTACTTCCTGCACTTCATCCAAACCACTTGTTTCAAATGGATTAGTAACATGAGGTGCATGCATATCTACATCCCCATATACGAAAGGCTGAAGCGTGTCAGGAAGGAGAGAGAATTCATGTCTTAATTTAGCACCGGCATTAGGATGAAGAGAGGAAAAAGGAAATACATTCTCATCAAAGACAACATCTCTTGAGATGTATATGCGTCCAGTGGATGGTTCTAGGCACTTGAACCCTTTGTGAAGCGAACTATAGCCAAGAAAAACACATTGAGTAGATCGGAATGCCAACTTCCTGGCATTATATGGTCTCAAATTAGGCCAACATGCACACCCAAATACTCTAAGAGAAGTATAATGTGGTTTTTCGTGAAGCAACAGTTCCACATGTGTCTTGTTTGCAATGACCCTTGATGGTAACATGTTGATCAAGTAGGTGGCAGTGAGAAACGCTTGGTCCCAATATTTTAATGGCATGGATGCTTGAGCTAAAGGATAACCCTACTTCGACTATATGCCGATGCTTTCTTTCAGCTCTACCATTTTGCTGATGGGTATGAGGACACGACACTCTATGGGAGACTCCTAATTGTTGAAAGAAGGAGTTTAGTCTCTCATATTCTCCACCCCAATCTGTTTGCATGCAAATAATCTTTCTATTGAATTTGCGCTCAACAAGGTTTTGGAAATTTTTAAACACTTGGAAAACTTCCGATTTGTGTTTGAGTAGATACAACCACGTGTACCTACTAAAATCATCTATGAAAGAGACATAATAGGTGTAATTGCCCACGGAAGTAGGAGCAGGACCCCAAACATCGGAATGAATCATCTCAAGAGGAGCACCACATTTATTGTCCGAGCTAGAAAAAGACAATTGACGACTCTTTGCTCTTTGGCAAGAGTCACAAACCGACTCATGACTTTTATCAACCGACACAGGAAGCAAATTGTTTCTAATAACCTTCTCAACTATGGGAAGGGACGCATGACCCAAACGATTATGCCACCTCGAAGTGGAGGGGCGACCGACATGACACACTTGCTTGTGGTGTACTCCTGCTCCTTGAGGCTTCAAAGGATAAAGACCTCCTTCACATGTTCCGCGATGGAGGGTTTTCTTCGTGGCCCGATTTACAAGAAAGTGATGAGGATGAAATTCAACATAGGCATTGTTATCGGAAGTAAGACGATGAATTGAAACAAGACTTTTTCTGGCATTTGGAACATGTAGGACATTTTTTAGATGAAAGGATTTATATGGGGTATGTAAGGTTGCATGACCTATGTTCCTAATCGGCATACCTGAGCCACTTGCAGTATGAACCTAATCAGCACCATTGTACTTGTCCCTAATGGTCATCTTCTCGAGCTCTGCCGTGATGTGATCGGTGGCGCCACTGTCGACGTACCAATTGGTGTCAACACCATAGTTGGCTTTGGCGGATCCAGCAGTCTTGATCTGGGGCTGATAGTCTTCTTCAAAACGATGCCAGCAGACATCAGCTTCATGCCCCTTCTTCTTGCACACCTAGCAGGTGGGCTTGGCAGCTCCTTGTCCACCACCCTTGGGAGGCTGAGGATTGCCAGAGCCGCGTCCACCAAAACCGCGGCCAAAGCCGCCACGGCCTCGACCACGAGGCCCTCCACGTCCACGAGCAGCAGTATTGACGGAGGAGTTCTGGACGCCGTTGTAGGTGTTCTGCAGCATTTGGAGGCGATTCTCGTACGCAACAAGCTGTGCATATAGATCACTTAGAGAGATCGGGGTGTCACGCCCCAGAACGACAGATACCAGCGGGTTGTAGTCGAAGTCGAGGCCGGCGAGGATGAATGACGCGAGCTCTTCATCAGGGACCGGCCTCCTTGCCGCGGCGAGCTCGTCACCGAGTCCCTTGACTTTGGCGTAGTAGATGGCGGCGGTTTGGCCACCCGTCTTGCGGTTTGGCCACCCGTCTTGCAGTTTGCCAGCTGCATCCTCAGATTAGTCACACGTGCCCGTGACTGTGCATGGAACATCTCTCCAAGCGCAGCCCAGACCGCTGCCGAGGTCCTCTTGCCGATGACTTGTGCCAAGATCTCCCTTGATAGAGAGTTATTGAGATGTGTAAGCAGCTGCTGATCTTCCTTGAGCCACTTCTCGTACTCAGAATTGGGAGCGACGATCTTCGTGCCATCTTCCTTGGTCACTTCTAGGGTTTTGGCCGGCTCGACTTTGGTTCCTTCAAGGTAACCTTCGAACTGGGTGGCCCTGATCCCTGGCATGATCTGGGTATGCCATAGGAGATAGTTCTCCCGGGTGAGCTTCTCACTTATGGAAGGTCCAAAGATGGAATGGGTGGAGGAATTTGCGGAGGAAGAGGACGACGCCATGGCGTAGATGTGTTTTTGGAAGAGTTGCTCTGATTACCATGTAAAGATTACGGCAATCGTGGCTGCCTAACTTGGCTCACCACGTTTACATGTTGATCTATTTATATACTAGTACAAACTTAGCTTACAAGTCAAGCTCCCGGTTGGATAGATATGGCTCTAACTAACTATCGTGTATACCATGCATATTCCAACCAGAGATGCTAATCTTAGCATGCAAGTCACCAGGTCTATCGTCTTGGCACAATATCTTGCATGGTACAAGTTTGTTACATGTGTTTACACAATATTGACACATTACATATTTCAACAAAAGGTACACCAACCTCCTCAGCCACGCATTTACAGCTCCTTTTCTGAATATATAAAGGAATCCAGAAATCTCTCAACTATTCCTCCCAGAGTTACTGTTCTGTGGATTCTTCCCTCGAGTAAAACATGGCGACTAGCTGCTCCAGAGTTCGACGACAAGCCTTCATCGCCGTCTAGGTCGAGGTCATCGGAGCCTGATCATCAAGATCCACTCGCCGGTATCACCTTCAAATCCTTTGGTGAGTATGCCTTCAAGTGTCTTGGTGGTCCCCCCCTCCCAGAGTCTCTCACATTGCTTGGGCTCTAAAAACTCCAATTCTGCTATAGTGACTCCAAGGATGGCCTATCGCTTTGTTGATCCTACCCCATTCATGCCAGAATAGGGACAGAGAGTGATGATTCCCGGCCGCCGCCCGATGTTGAGAGTCGTCACTAGGCCGATACACAGGAGGAACAACAATGTTGCTATTGCTCACATCCACCCGCCGCCTCAGGACCCTCATAACTTTGATGAGGTTAATGACATCCTCCGTGACTTTCTGAATCTTACTGTTTGTATGCCTTATGAGTATATTCAGCCGTGTCCTTTTGGTCAAGCATACGTCACCATGAATCATTTGGCACACAGAGATTTTCCTGTTAATAATGGCCCCCATCAGTTTGGTAACAGAGGATGGAATAACAGTAACTACTATTAGGTGTGGTCGATGCTTTTGGGACTCAACTTAGATTTGTGGTCCTATCGTTTGATTGAAAAGGCGTTTTCGGATTTGGTTTTCTTTTGGCTTGGGATGAAGACCACGACTTTTCATCCACGTGCCTTAGTCAAAGTCGAGTTACTAGTCTTGAGGACATTCCTTGGTTCTTTAATTTTTTCAAGGTGACAACCCCGAATATGAAAGCCGGACGGTGCAATGTGAGGTGATCAACACCAGGATGCTTGGGGCTGTTGCACAAGATGAAGATTGCCCTCCAGAAGACCCTATGGATCCGGACCCCAATAGTTTTGAATTTTTTGGGTTTGGTCAGCCAGGACAAGGCCCATTGGATGATTTTCATAATGGCTTTTTCGTGGTGGTCCGGTCAATGATGGGAACAATCGGGCCCGACCGGGTCCCCTTAGAATGGTGATGACAATGCCAACCATTTGTCCAATCCAGCCCAAGAGGCCCAAGATGAAGATGTTGCCCCAACTCTCATCCCCATCAGTGGAAACCAACAGAAGATGCAGGATCAAGATGCTCCAGCTATTGAAGAAGTCATTCAGAATGTTATTGAGCTCCCGCCACTCCAGAGATTTTGCAGGGTCAGGTCTTAGCAATGGATGGTCTCACTGATTCTGACAGTAATGATATTGCTCCTACTGCTCAGCTTCCAATCCCACCTGTTGAGATTGTTCCTTTTCCAGATTTCAACAACCTGCAGCCAATGATGCCAGAGGAGATTAATGTGGAGGATCTGTTAGGATGGGTGGCCCCAAATGCTGAAGTTGATGGTCCCACTTTGAATCAGAACATTCAGGTGGGCTTTGTTGGTCGGGATCACCGGGTAGTCCTGATTGGTGGAGCCATCAGACATCTCTAAACCAACAAGGATTTATTTCCTCTCCTTGCCCTAATGCTATCAGATACTGGGTAAAGTTCTTTTCTAAACCCTCCCCTAATTAATCTACTGTTATTATCCCTGATCATTGGATGAACTTCATCAGTTTTATGTTGATGCAGTCTCCCACCTTTGACTGGGCTTCCTCCTTTCTTCAGTCTAATGCCTAGAGCTACATGACCCCTGAATCTGTTGAATTTGGTAATGCAACTCTTTTTCATCTTCCAAATGTTTGCCCCTCGAGTTCTCTGCATGTCTGTTCTAATTTTGAACCAACTTCTTCTGTCATCCTAGAACCTTCCCTGGAGGAGCAGGAGACCTCTGAACCTGTGGACACAAGCACCCCCAAGAAAAAGAAGTCAGTTTCAAAAGGGAAGGCTCCAATCTCTGATGCAGAAGTTAAGAGGAGTGAAAGGCTTAAAATCAAACACAAGGGCTTCAAAAACTCTGTACATGCCCAGGACTGCTCCAACTGTGTGGGTTGCAAGGCTAGACCAACAACAATCTCAAAAAAGGTGATTAAAAACCTGGGAGCCTCCTTCTATGGCCTGGACCCTATAGACCTATCCTCCCCAAAGCTGTCTACCAAGCATGCTAAGAAGAAATGTGTCAGCAAAGATGGTGCCTCCACCTATGTACACTAGCCCTCTCCTGCAACAAAGAAGACAAATAAGAAAGTTAGTGTTTCTACTGATAGTCCGAGCTCCACAGCTTCAGATGTCAGAGCTTCCTCTGCTACTGCCCCTCCTGGTCTTAACTTGCAGGGCCTCATTGTCTTTTTTGATGTCTATAATCCCTAACCCACCCTCATCTTTTGGTTTGCATGCTTCCTCCCAAGCTACTAGGCATCCACCTTTTCTGTTGATGTCTCCTTTGTCCCACAGACAATGTTTTTTGTAAATGTCAACTAAATGGATCACTTGTGGTGGGAATTTTAGACTGCACATGTAAAAGGTGGGTAAAGCTAAAAAAACTGAGTTCACAAGAATTAGTCTGCCATTGTAGTAGAGCATTTTGCTAATACCAGTAAGTCTTTTCTCCATCTTCGTTAGCATTGGG
The DNA here is from genome assembly GCA_015847255.1 of Hyparrhenia diplandra. NCBI lineage: Eukaryota > Viridiplantae > Streptophyta > Magnoliopsida > Poales > Poaceae > Hyparrhenia > Hyparrhenia diplandra. The sequence continues at coordinate 109,416 of JADLZK010007925.1, forward strand.
GAGAATTCCTATATGGTTGGTTTCGTGGTGCCTAGAGGTTATCCCAAATAAGTGAAAGGTAGTTGTCCTACTTGGCAGCCTAAAATGCTAGCTAAGAGTTGAGCCCTCTCTCGAATCCATGTTAATTGGAACCAAGCTTGATTTGGAGTAGTTGACATGCAGTCCGTGGAGGTGGAGAAAACCCGTAGTAGGTCCTTCAAGTGTGACAAACTTGATTCATCCCCTGGCATGATCAATAAAGTGTCATCAACATATTGTATTATTGGGTAATCGCCTGGAAAGTTCTCATTAATTGGATGGCTAATGTTTCCACTTTGCCAAGCATTGTTGACTATGGTCCGGAGGTGATCGGCTACCATGACAAAGAGGAGTGGTGAGAGGGGGTCTCCCCGCCTTACACCTCTCTTACATTTAAAGGGCTTTCTGGTACACCATTCAGTAGGACTGATGATGATCCACTTGATAGTATGTTTTTGATCCAATTAATCCATTTGATTGGGAACCCTTTATGTGTCATGATTTCCAAGATTACCTGGTGTTCAATCTTATCAAAAGCTTTTTCAAAATCCAGATTGAGGATAACTATTTCCTTTTTACTATGATGACAAATATGGAGGAACTAGTAAGCCCATGCCAAGCAATCTTGGATTGTCTGCCTTGAATAAATCCATACTGGTTTGTGTGGACTAGATCCAGGATCACCTTCTGTAATCTTGTGGATAGGATTTTGGTGATGCATTTTATGGAGTAGTTCATCAGGGAAATTGGCCTGAAGTCATTCACTGTTTCTAGGCTGTCCACTTTGGGGATTAGAGCTATTGTTGAGAAGTTTATGCTAGAGATATCTAAGTTGAGATTGCTGAAGTCATTAAGTAGCCTAAGAAAGTCATCCTTGATAGTATTCCAGCATTTTTTTTAATAAAAATACCATTGAAACCATCTGGCCCAGGTGCATGGTCATTTGGTAGGTTTTTGATGACCAAGTTGATCTCCTCTGTACTAAAATTGTCACCCAAATGGTCTAACTCATGTCTGGTCAAGATTTCTCCAAGATTGTATCTGATTTTAGTGAGGTCAGATTCCCCCATTCTTTCCTTAAAAGTTTGCCAAAGAAGATTAGCCTTTTGCTCATGGTTAGATAGTAGGTTGCCATTGCTGTCTGAGATGGAAACAATGAAGTTTCTCTTATGGGCTATAGATGCCATTGTGTGGAAGAAGTGAGTGTTTTCATCACCAAGCTTGACCCATCTGACTGTGTTTCTTTGTTTCCAGTAGATTCTTTTAGATTCCAAAAGAGTGTTCAGGTGAGTTTTGACAAGTCTCTTGAAAGATGCTTCTAAATTTGATAGAGATCTTTGATACTCTAGGCCATCTAGGAGCAGGAGTACCAGTTAGAGTTGTAGATTAACTTGTTCGGGTTTGATATACTTTTATTGCACTTTTTAGGCCAACCCTGGTTTGCTTAAATTTCTGTGATAGATTTCTTGCAGCATTGCCATAAGCAGGTGAGTTTTGCCAGTATCTGTCTCAAGAAAACCTGGATGTTGGAGCCAAAAATTCTCAAGTCTGAAACATTTTGATTTTGGGATGCAACTGGAGATGTGAAGGACATATGGGATGTGATCAGATACTGGTTTGGAGAGAGGTTGAACATAGGTGCCAGGAATGGCCAGGTTCCAATCACTAGAAGTGAACACCCAGTCTAATTTGATCAGCAGGGGTCTGCTTGCATGTTGCTCCAGGTGAAGTTCCTCCCACTGAAAACAATTTGTGTCAACTCCAAATCTGATATTGCTTCACTGAACATGAGCATTTCATTGAAGTCTCCTCCTAGTTTATTCCTATTTGCAGGTTCTTTATACACGTTGAAATCTCATCCAAGTACCCAGTCATCAAAGGAGGTTGTGTCAAGGTTCATTAGCCAAGTAATGAAGGCTGTTTTTTTATTAGCTTGGGAAGGACCATAGATGTTACTAACAAAGAAGGTTTTATTGCCCAGTCTTGAGTGTAATTTGACTGTCACTACATAAGAATTTGCTTGTATTATAGACCCATCAAACAGGCTACTATTCCATATAGTGATTATTCCTCCTAAGGCACCCACCGAGGGGAAGTAGGCAAAATGATCCAAGTTTCTAAGACAGAAATTTTTTAGATAGAAGCAGTCAAAGAATTCCCTTTTGGTTTCTTTGCAGACGGACAATTTGGCACCCACTTTCATTGATCTTATCTCTAATCTTTGTCCCATTTTTCTTTTCGAGTTTATACCTCGACATTCCAAAAGATAATTTTGCTCGATCTTTGATTGTTATTTGAGTTGTGATCCATTGGGAAAACAAAAGTTAGGTGGGTGACAATACTGTATTTACACAATACAGTCCAATAGCAGGTGCAGGTAAGCAACATCCTTGAGCCAAGGGCAACCAAAAGAATTTCCAAAGAGTTAGGTGGGTGACAATACTATATTTAAAAGGCACCACATGTATAGGACACACAACTAATATATATATATTAAGGATTGACATAAAGTTTCCACATCAACTGAAGCATAGAGCCGATAAAGGTTTCTCATGGTGATAGAGCACCAGAGGATTACACACTTGTTATTCAATGGCCGCATCTGCACCTTTGAGAGATCTGAAGGAAAAACAAAAGATAAGGACACTGTCATGAAGACCAGTGCCAAAGGTTCCACTTGTGACACTCTAATCATCGAGAACATTTGTAGCCAATAGAGCAGCAGTCACCACACATAGGTTGATCTGCAGGAACCCTTCTCCAATACCATGGAGGATGTCTTTTGTCAGGTGAGGGGCAGGAGCAGCACTTGCAGCTTTAGGAGGGATGACAACCAGTGGGGTGGGTTCAGCATCAGCTTCATAGGATGACTTCTTGCTCTTTTTGCTTTCTTTCCAGTCTTGGCTTTGTTCTCAAAGAGCTTCTTCTTGATGCTTTTGGACTGTCCTTCTGCAGTCTTGAAGCCCTTCCTCTTCTCTACCACTCTCTTGCTCCTCCTCGGAAAATTGTCATGAAGCTATTCTTTGATCTTCAAAGTCCTCTTCCTTTGAGGGGTTTTGAACACATCAGGGGCATCTAGTAGAATCTCCACATCAGAGCTTTGGTCCACCTCATCAATGAGTCCAGTGAGGTGGATGTTCATGTTGTTGGCTTCAGATTCAGTGTTGCTTGTCTTTTCTTCCTCATCACTCAGCAGCAGGATGCTAGCAACAAGTTTGAGTTGCCCAGGTGCAGCTTTCTTAATCTCTTCAGGTGCCACAGGTTCTATTTCTTCTGGTTCCACTTCATCAGGCTCTGTCTCATTGTCCACCATCATTGGTTCAGGTTCCTCATCCTCATCTTCATCAAAGTATGTCAGATCAAGCTTCTCGAGTGCATTGCCACCAAGCTGAGGATAAAGAATGAAGGCAAGGTATAAGAGCAATTTTCTGTCATCAAAATAGCAGGGGATGGCTATATCTTGAACTCCATCTAAGCAAGTGAGATTACTAAAGATAGATAATGGAGTTAAGATAGGGATTGACAAAAGTTCCTTCTTAAGCAGGGATGGCACCACAGTGATCATGGGATCAGAGGAAGAAGGGCCCCCCCCTGATGATTGACTGCATTTTCATTACAGAAGCAATAGCTTTCTTCATGAAGTCTGGGCCAGGGAGCATGGGCATGTCTGGAATCTCTGTCTAGGCCACTGGTAGTATAATATGATCTGCCACAAAACTTCCAGGCACTGGTGCTTCATGGGCCTCCACATTAGAAGCTGCTGGTGTAACAACTCCAACATCCAGGGGTGCAACATGATGTTGTCAGCTTCCCCTAGAATGACCTGCATGTCCAGAGCCACCTGCATCGACTTGCATAGCTGAGGGAATAGAGGGGTTACCAGTCAGGTCAGTAGAGCTGCCCAGGCCAGCATTGTTCCATCTTGGTGGGGTTGAGGGTCGAGGATGTAGTGGACCAACAGTAACAAAGCCTTCCTCATCCTTCAGTTCAGTGATACCCTGCCTTTTCAGAATGAAACAGGGATAGGTCCAAGATTAACCTCTTGGTGTTGTACCAGCATTGCATTTCACAGAGCTAGGAATTTTAGCTTCATCATTCATGTGTACTTTAATCACAATCCTAGCAAGATCATCAAGTTCCAGCCACTGAACTAGGGTACCAAACCAGCAACAGATTTTGCAATTTCAACTGTGTTCTTAAAATCTTCAGGGTAACATACTATCATGAGCCACACTTCTCTATCTAGATCTAGACTGCGAGCATTGTCACCATCATCATGTTTCACCACACTCATCATATAGGAACCAAAATGAAACACTGGACCAATGAACCTCTCTCTAACCAAAGGATCAGGAAATCTGACATAAGCAGCACCAAAAGGACAGGGGCAGATATCTCTGGTGCAAACCTGATGGACATCTCGGAATAATCTTTCCAGAGCGAGCTTGACCGGGGGGAAGTTGTCCTTGTGAACTAGCGGCTCAAGCTTGACGATCGCTAGATCTTCATTCAGGAGGGTGTAACAGCTTGTGAGGTAGGCCTCATGGCAAAGGAGCGGGTTCGGCTGGTGATCATCGAGCACCTAGTTGGCCAGCAGAAGGACATCGGATCAACCGATCAGTTCACCATGGTGGGACGGGGGTTTTATTGGGGAGGATGAATAGTGTTTGATCAGTTTGGGGGAACAGAGGATTCGAGATGTGCAGGTGGGCAGGTATTTATAGCCTTAGTACCTGACTCTTCGCCTTCCTGCCTTGATACTGGTCTGTAAAAGCGCTTAGCGCGAAAACGGGATAGGCAGGAACGGTAATCATGCCCGTAATTGTAGCAGAGATTGCAGCGCTTGGGCCTCATACATTCTTTCCCGTTGTGTCCATGGCCCAGACATCTTTTACATTGGGCCTCATTAAGTCTTTCAGGCTGCTCCAGTTTTGAATTCAAAGAGGGGGAAACATTTCCATGAATACGGCCCTTAATGGCATTGATCGGGCTTTCAATGGGCAGAGGCGTGGATTTTGGGATCCATTTTTGAAACAGTTTTTTCTTCGAGAACGAGCCAAAGAATTTGGGGGAGCCTGAAGATTTTGAATTTTATAATTAATAGCCTGTTGATCTGGCTTAGGATTATAGCAATCAAACAAATAATTCTCATGATAATTTTCCGAAAAAGATAACCTTTTAAACACATCCTTTCTAGAAATCTCATGGTGTTCCTCCCCAAGATTTTTGGAATCAAGCAGATAATTTAAGTGGTAGTTTCTTGGATAAGACAATCTTTTGAACACAACTCTTCTAGATTGCTCTTTGGCAGAAACCTCATTGCAAAAGCCCGATGAGCTCAAGCTTTTGGCAAGCTTTCTGAGAGGAGGTTTAGATTTCAAGACACTAGCATAGCTTTTAACTGGTTTTCCTTTTGGACCAATGTCAGTCCATTCATCATCTTGTTCAAGCTGCCAGCATTGGTACTCAAAGAGCCAATTCGGACCACCACCACTTCAGAGGTGGAAAAAAATGAGAAAGGACTTGCAAGTATAGGATTTGAGATTTTTGATCATAAAACCAATTTCTTTGCTAGAGACCAAAAAGCTAAACATCCATCCTGAGAGGAATTGCACGGCAAAATCTTTTGCTACTCCACCCATGCAAGATCGGAGAATGAGACTGACCATTTCTTTATTGAGGCGAATGGATGAATGACCAAAACTTGACACCAACTTGAAGCACTTCGAGGAAGGCCATGAAGAAGTCACCGATGAACCGAACCGTTCCAGCACGATGGAGGAGAATTTGAGACCTGGCTCGAAGCATAGGTCTGAGAGCTCCGCCATTGGAGATCAGAAGAGATTGTCATGGTGGTGGGAGGCTAGGAGGAGGAAAGCCGTTGGGCGGGGGAAGAGGAGAGCCATCTCGGTGTGGGTGTATATCTTGATGACTGCTCGGTTTGTCGTCGTCGGGCAACAAAAACAACCAAGCCAAACTTTGTTCTTGTGCGCGGGCCCATATGTGCTCGACAACTCTTTGTTTCATACTGATCCATCACCAAATTAATCGTGCGAGCAAAATGGAGAGGAAGGAGGAGCTAAGAACCATAGGAACGGGAGGCATCAGGAATGCGTTAAGCCAAATATCCATCTCCAATGCTAGAGAATAAACTAGGGCATTGCATTCCTTCATGTTCCCATTCCTAATGCTCCTAGGACCTCTCTTTATTCCTCTTCCATGCTCAAAAATTCTGATGGGAGTGATGAGAAGTTGTCATTGTGGAACACACTTCATGACTCAGGTATATATAGAAAGACCTTTGTTGTCTGTTGATGAAGCTCTGTGGACAATGAAAGGTGGATCCCAGTGTGGGACCATGTTAACCACAGGCCAGTAGTTCATGAATGGTGGGACCGTGCTACCTACGCAGCCAACTGAGAATTGAAAAGCACATGCAAGAGGCCTAGATGGAGATATTTTGGCTGTGGCGCATATCTGAATGGCAGACACAATCATGTCAGCCGATTGACCTGAGCTGTGAAATCACAAAAAGGAAATGAAAAGAACAAGAAGCATTCAAATGCATTTACTTGGATTTATCGGTTTTCAGACTTGTTAAAACATATATGTCCCCGAAGAAAATAGGTCACCTGCAATGCATGGCGACATTGAGATTTTTTCAGACATACGGCAAGTTGAAACTGTATAATTCAAACAGGGGAGGATTTTAGCGAAGCAGAAGAGATCGTTTTACTAATTTTTGAACTATGACTATAAACGACACTTAACTTGGAACCAGAGAAGTTCGTGCTACATGGGTTTTCCTTGATCATGCGAGCATAGATTCATCCTGAAGTCACAAGTCTGCTCAAGTCGTCAGGTGTTGCTGTGGTTTCATTCAAGACTGTTTGTTTCCTGCTACTTTACCTAGAGCTGGATGTAATCTAATCGCCATGTTTGCTTTCTGCTAGTTTACCTGGAGCATCTGTCCATCTGGTTGCTACACATTGCCCTATGCTTCTGTCAAATTGTTAGGAACCACTTGTTTATTCAGAATCATTTGGCACGTGGCAGAGTATTTGCCAGTTGGTGTTTGTGCTGTATATCCATAGATGACGATCTGTGCCGAGCTAGGTACAATTTCACGTCGTGTCTGCACATGCATGTTTTCATCATCCTTCTTGCTTTTTTAGTTTCACTTAGGTTTCAGCAATTCAGCTCTGCGTGTCATTTTTCTTTTGGCTCAAAGTAAGCAGAGTTGAGTACAGGCTAAGCCCACACAGGCCTAGCGTGATTGGCCATCAAGTGATTGTGATTTGCCTAAAAGGAAAACGACACGTTTCCAATCGTGGTGAACTACATGCTATCCTAAGTTTCCAATAAGCTCTTGTGTAGGTTCTCGACAAAAACAAGCTCTTGTGTTGTTAAGTTTTATTGTGTCCCATTTTACAAGGAGTGATTTGGCTTGACATGGTCTTGTAAGCCATACTTAATATAAATTACTCTTCCAATATACTAGATATAAAGTCATAATAAAAAAGAATGCATACTAGAATACAAATTTAATGGTACCATTTTTTGTATTACTAAACTCACATACTTTCAAAAAATTGTTAGTTAGAACTTTTGAAATTTGAATTTTCAAATACGTGTGCCTTATATTTTGCGATGGAGGGAGTAAATGTTTGTTTTTATTCATGTCTCTGGTCTTCTCTGCTAAGATGATCACACAAGCCAGCAGAAAAAGGAATGAGTGCGTAAGAACAAAAGGAACCAGCGTGCATAAGATCAGTGTGAATGACAAACATCGAGCAACCATCCTATACACTCTATTACTTCAAATTCTCTTCCTTGCTTGCTACCACACCATTAGGCACTACTCATCTAAATATTGAATTTCTATACTTTCTTTAGCAAGACATCAATATCTCATCGTGCTTGCGAAAGGGAAGAGGAAGGAGCACCTAAGAACTATAGGAATAGGAGGCATCAGGAATGTGTCATGCCAAATACCACCTCCAGTGCTAAAGGAGAAATCAGAGCATTCACATTCCTTGGTGTTCCTATTCCTACTGCTCTTAGGATACTTCTCTTCATCTTCCCTACTCACAAATTCTCATGGAATCATTCGTGCCTAAAGCGTGCAAATATATAAGACCTCTGCTGTCAACGAAGGACACCAATGCAAGAACATGGTGCTCACCTGGCGCCGTAGCATTTGACAAAAGTGGGACCATGTGACTTGATACTATCGGGGCCCATATCACTTCCAACATTAAAGGACATGTGCAAAAAAGGCCAATATGGGAGACATTCACATCATTGATTTTTTGTCCATTTGCTTGGATTCTTAAATAAAAAGAAGGGGGTGATTATGTAATGCATGGATGATAAATAAAACAATTTTCTTTTATCTACCTCGAGCTTTTCTGTTAAAAGAAGTGGGGTTGCTTATGTAATGCAACATCGAGAAGTGACAGGTTCGAAACTTTGGAGTTTGTGCTGCAAACATACATCAATTTGGTTTCAGTCCAACTGTTACAATGCACAAAGATGACTACTTTTTCTTCAAACAGAAGAGATTTTTTTATGAAACAGAGATTACTTCGACAACAGCTCGTTTGTTTATTTGGTTGTTATTACCTACGCATGGATGAACGTTGGACCTTTTGTCCATTTGGTTGTTGTTACCTACGCATGGATGAACTTGAACAGCTCGTTTGTTTAAAATATAATAATTTGCAGGCCAACAGCAGATCAGGGAGTGTTTGTTTGAAAAAATATAATAATTTGCAGGCCAATTTGTGTTTCTTCTGTAGATAGTCTGTGTTCTGCAGATACACAATAATGCTCACCTCCCTTGGGTCCCATCTTTGTCTGATATTCACTTTCTTTGCAATCCGCTGAAAGATGGTTTCCGTATGAAGATACACAATAAGTTTGACAAATTAATATTATTTGTGTTCTTACTGCAAGATTGTATATGTATAATGACTAAACGAGGTATGTTCAGGTTGAGCAGTTGCATCGTTGTGCTAGTGGAATCAAAAACTTAATTATGCGTGGATCAAAAATATATTTAGACAGACTAAACAAGTGGGAGCAGTTGCATCGTTGTGCTAGCTAGCATAGCCATAATCTTAACTTTACAAGGATTAAGGCATGCCAAAAAAAAAAGAACTCATTCCTAAACTCTATGTTTTACAAAGAAAGTACCACACTACCAAACACTGCAATGAGAGGATGCAATCAGTCATAAATATTCTACTCACCATGTTTGTTTCTTGTAATGTAAACTTACCTGGACCAAATGCCCATTTGGTTGCTATGCCCATGCCTTCGTTTTTTTTAACCAAAAACAGAGGGGGAGACACCCTAAAACCAAAAAGGAGCGGAGTTTACTTACATATGTTAGAGAATGGTGTTAGGGAGTAACACTCGGCATGAGGCCTGCTATTATTAGCTCCCTCATAGCCTATATGTAAACACTTCTATCACCATTCAATGCATTGAGTATTCCCTATTGCTATTATTAGCTCACTCATAGCCTATATGTAAACACTTCTATCACCATTCAATGCATTGAGTATTCCCTATTCCACTCTTTCATGGTATTCCCTATTCCCTATTCCACTCTTTCATGAGTATTCGCCACCGCTCTGTACTCCGCCTCTGCACTGGACCTGGACACAGTAGGCTGATGTTTGGACGACCAGGAGATGAGATTGTCCCCAAGGAACACGGCATAACCAGAGGTGGACTTGCGCGTGTCAGGACATCCCGTCCAATCAGCATTCGTGTAGACAATAAGATCAACCGGTGGCCAGCGGCCACCCCCGTTCCTCTACAACACGTGGGGGGCACGGTTCAGTTCTGGCCGAACCCCCCACAGCCCAGCAGTGGACATGGCAGTCACTATCGCTCGCCACAGCAGGCCCTCACGATGGTGCCCCAAAAGAAGGAAGCAGCAGAGCTCCACTTCCAGGCACCGTACGGGTACGGGACCGGATACGGGGCTCCCTCGTAGCTCGGCCCTCCTCCAGGCTTCGGCTATATGGGCAGTCGCCGCCTCCACCGCAGCAGCAGCCATGGAGCCCGATGCACGGTGGGTCCTTCGACATCGTCGCCGCCAAAGAACTTCGGCATCATCATGACGCCGACACCGCCTGGCCCGAGCGATTGGTATGTTGAGTCCGGTGCCGGGCGCCCACATGGTCAACAATCTTTGGTATAATTTCCTCCTCTCACCCTCCCTTGTCATCAAGTCCTTCATCTATCATTGTTGGTATGGAGCTACGCTTCTCGTTACCTCCGTAGGATCTCACTCTTTTATCACACCGTGACGTCCTTTAAATCTTTCTAATGTTCTAGTTTCCCCTGGCATTATTAAGAATTTAATTTCCGTTCGTCGGTTTACCATTGATAACAACTGTTCCATCGAGTTTGATCCTTTTGGCCTTTCCGTGAAGGACCTCCAGACACGGAGCGTGATCGCTAGGTGCAATAGCACAGGAGATCTCTACCCATTCTTTCGCCAAAGATCCACCCGGCACCACGCCCTCATCGCTACCGCCCGGCTCCACCACCCTATGGCATTGCCGTCTTGGTCACGTCAGTCATGAGGCCTTGTCCAAGCTCATTAGTTCACATGCTATTTCATGTAATAAGCGCGATGACACTCATGTTTGGCATGCCTGTCAGCTAGGCCGCCATGTGCGTCTTCCTTTTAGCATGTCAAATTCCCGCGCACCTCGCCCCTTTGATTTAATACATTGTGATCTTTGGACATCTCCAATTGTTAGTGTTTCTGGTTATAAATATTACCTTGTCATTCTTGATGATTGCGCTCACTTCAGCTGGACTTTTCCTTTACACCTCAAATCCGATACTTTTTCTACTCTCACTAATTTCTTCTCGTATGTTCGCACATAGTTCGACTCCTCCATCAAGGCAGTTCAGTGCGACAATGGCCGTGAATTCGACCATTCCCCGGCCCGCACATTCTTCCTCACTCATGGGGTCGTTCTTCGCCTTTCGTGCCCATACACCTCCCAACATAATGGGCGGGCTGAGCGCATTCTACGCACCATTAACAACATTGTGCGCTCACTCCTATTTCAGGCTAGTCTGCCTCCGGTTTATTGGGCGGACTCACTCCACACTGCCACCTACCTCCTTAACCGCCACCCCACAAAAACCATAGACGGCCGAACACCCTAACTCGCCCTCCATGACACACAGCCCTCTTACACTCACCTTCGTGTCTTTGGCTGTGCTTGCTATCCTAACCCATCCTCCACAGCTCCACATAAGCTCTCACCATGCTCCTCCATGTGTGTCTTCCTGGGGTACTCCTCCGATCACAAGGGCTATCGGTGTCTTGACCTTCATTCTAACCGTATTATCATCTCTAGACATGTCGTCTTCGATGAAGCGGTGTTTCCTTTCGCCAATATGTCCACCTCACCCCAGGATCCCACCACACTTGATTTTTTGGACAGCGCTGATGATTCCTCTTTGCCCCATGGGTCAAGAGCTATGTATGCAGGTTCTCGTCTTCCCGGCGGCATGGATGCCGCACCAGGCAGCCCTAGCGGCGGTGGTGATGCGCCCGCACCTAGCCCCCCACCGCAAGTGCCCCGGTGGCCTCCCACATGCCCAGCTCAAATTGCGCCCGATGGCGGTGCTCCCTCCGGCGTGACGGACCGGTTCACGCTGCACCTGCGGACGCCCCATCGGCTCGCCGCTAGCGATGCCGGTCGCCTCACCGGCCGCGACGACCGCCACGGTGCCCCGGGACGGTCATCCCCGTCACAAATGCACATGGCATGTGCACGCGTGGCAAGGACGGGACGCGCCACCCGGTCGACCGCCTGAACCTCCATGCGGTGACAACATCCCCGGTGCCATCCTCCGTCCGTTCAGCACTTGCCGATCCCGCGTGGCACCAGGCTATGCAAGAGGAGTTTGATGCTTTGCAGGCAAATGACACCTGGACCCTGGTTCCTCGGCCTTCTGGTGTCAACCTTGTTACATGGAAGTGGATTTTTTTGTCACAAGCTCAAGTCCGATGGATCTCTTGACCGCTACAAGGCACGGTGGGTCCTCCGCGGTTTCACGGCGCCGCGGCATTGACTATGATGAAACTTTCAGCCCCGTGGTCAAGCCAGCAACCATTCGTGCAGTCCTCTCTCTGGCACTCTCTCATTCATGGCCTATTCATCAACTTGATGTGAAGAATGCGTTCCTGCATGGCACCTTGAAGGAGACTATCTACTGTGCACAACCGACTGGTTTTGCTGATCCCTCCAGACCTGAGTTCGTCTGCCGCCTCAACAAGTCTCTCTATGGATTGAAGTAAGCTCCGCGAGCCTGGCACCATCGGTTTGCCTCTTACCTCACCTCTCTTGGATTCATCAAGGCCAAGTCTGATACTTCGGTTTTCATCTACCGTCATGGCTCCAATATGGCTATTTTGCTTCTCTATGTTGATGACATTGTTCTAATGGCCTCCACTACGAGTCTTCTTCAGCGGATTATTGTAGCTCTCCGCCGGGAATTCTCTATGACAGATATGGGGCCCCTCCACCACTTTCTTGGAGTTAGTGTTCAGCGCCAACATGATAGTCTGTTCCTCTCACAGCGTCAAGTATATCTTTGGAAATTACGGACCATCTTTGGTATGCTCAACTCGTAAGCCTTGCGGTACTCTGTGGATACTCACGCCGACATTTTGGCACGATGGTGTTGTCGTGGCCGACCCCACCTCCTATCGTAGCATCGCTGGCGCCTTACAATACCTCACCTTCACCCGTCCGGATATCGCCTACGCTATTCAGCAGGTCTGCTTGTATATGCATGATCCTCGGGAGCCTCATCTTGGTGCTATGAAGCGGATTCTTCACTATCTTCAGGGTACTTTGGACCTCGGTCTTCACCTTCACTGGACCACACCGGCTGATCTTATTGTCTACACGGATGCTGATTGGGCGGGATGTCCTGACACGCGCAAGTCCACCTCTGGTTATGCCGTGTTCCTTGGGGACAATCTCATCTCCTGGTCGTCCAAACGTCAGGCTACTGTGTCCAGGTCTAATGCAAAGGCGGAGTACAGAGCGGTGGCGAATGGTGTTGCCGAAGCCTGCTGGTTGCGCCAACTTCTGCAGGAGCTTCATCATCCTCTTCACCGCGCTACCGTGGTCTAGTGTGACAATGTCAGTGTAGTCTACCTCTCCAGCAACCCAGTCTAGCATCAGCGAACCAAGCATGTCGAGATTGATCTACACTTCGTCAGAGAGCGAGTCGCCCTCGGTGAGGTGCGCGTCCTGCACGTTCCCACAACGTCGTAGTACGTCAATGTCTTCACCAAAGGTTTGCCGACGTCCGTCTTCACCGAGTTTAGGTCCAGTCTCAATGTACACGGTGCTCCTAGTTTCCACTGTGGGAGAGTGTTAGAGAATGGTGTTAGGGAGTAACACTCGGCATGAGGCCTGCTATTATTAGCTCCCTCATAGCCTATATGTAAACACTTCTATCACCATTCAATGCATTGAGTATTCCCTATTGCTATTATTAGCTCCCTCATAGCCTATATGTAAACACTTGAGTAAAATCCACCCCGGATCCCCTGAACTTGTCCTCAAGTCTCATCCAGTCCATGTACTTAGGAAACTAGGACTCTAGGTCCCTCGAACTTGTTTAAGTGTGTCATCCGGTCCAAAACCGGGTTTGGCGGGCGGATTCACTACAGTAACAACGTGTTGCTACAGTAAAACAGTTTTTGTTCTTTTTTTCTTTTTTTTTGTTTCGGTTGTATCTTTGAAAAATCATTGTAAATTATAGAAAAATCATAAAATGAAAAATCCAACTTTTTTTTTTTTTTTTTTTTACTCCACATTAGTATATCTACAAGTGAACATATAATATGATATGCTTTAGTACAAAAATTTTGCTCTGAAGCTTTTATCTTTTTTTTTTTTTTATTTATTTGGCTGAATCTTTGATAAAAGCTTCGTAGCAAAAACTTTGTACTAAAGCATATCATATTATATGTTCACTTGTAGATATACTAATGTGGAGTAAAAAAGTTGGATTTTTATTTTATGATTTTTCTATAATTTACTATGATTTTTCAAAGATTCAACCGAAATAAAAAAAAAAAAAGAAAAAGAACAAAAACTGCTTTTATTGTAGCAACCCGCGGTTACTGTATGAAACCGCTTGCCAAACCCGGTTTTAGACCCGGATGACACACTTAAAACAAGTTCGGGGACCTGGATTCCTAGTTTCCTAAGTACATGGACCTGGATGAGACTTGAGGACAAGTTCAGGGACCTGGGGTGGATTTTACTCTAAACACTTCTATCACCATTCAATGCATTGAGTATTCCCTATTCCACTCTTTCAACATAGACAAGAAAACAAATAGACAGTGTACTGCTTTGTAGTTATCCTCTGCTGTTGTCACATTTTTCTCTCGTGGGTGTAGTCTGCTAGTTTGAACCTTCTGGTTATATTTAGTTTCTCCATAGAGAAACACCAGCATTGTTGGATGGTCTTGGCAAGCGCCTGAGGGCAGCTAGTCTGCTAGTGTTGTAACCCTTTCGAGAATATTTTCCTTCTTAATAGAAAGGTACACGGCTCTCCTGCATGAAAAAAGTGCATTTCGTTCAAATTGGGCAGGGTGGTTGCTAATTTTCTTTTTGCTAGAGTCAGAGTACAATGTCCATGTCAAGCTTTCACCATGTTTGTTTCTCTGTACTCTCTTCGCAGTCCTTAGCTAAAAAGAATTCCGCCAAATTACCTTTTTGCGTCCCTACGTTAAGTTCGAGGATGTGCTAGCCAGTTTTCTTACTTCATATGCTAGCTGATAAATGTTGGTGTAAGACGTGTTCATGTGATACCCAGGGAACTGTCCTGCATTCTAATTGTAGAGCACGTGTAGGTGATCTTCTGCATAGTGCATATTCATATGTTGATATCTTAAAGGACCAACCAAAAGCAGTATTAGAGCAGGTTTAATAGTTTCGTAGGCTACTCGCCGACTGCGGGCGACAACGCACAAGCGATGGTTGTGGAGCCCACTACTATTTAAGGCATAGCTGCATGCGGAGCCAATTGCAGCAAGTGCATGGCGTAGTCGCCGGCCGCAGCGGGCGTGTCGTGAGACGCCTATTTTCTTCTCTCTCTTCACTTCTCTCTCCTCCACGTAGATATGAGCCGGCTAGTCGCTCATTATAGTACTTGCTCTTAAGCACTACAAAAACTGGTGAAGAAACTTGCAATTAAAAACAAGAGGATTGGGGAGAAAAAGAGGATACCTCATGCAGAATTCGGGTTTTGGGGTTAATATATCAACTACAAAAGGATTATAAAGAAAACAAACAAGATGGTACCAACTACCACGGTTGAAATCTTGAAACAAACCCTACAGGTAATTTGAGACAGGAAATGCTCTAGAACATTCACTACCTGAAAATGGATGTTTCGGGAGAGGGACAATTGTTTCGTGAGAGTGAAAAACACACTCTCATGAAAATATTATTTTCGTGAGAGTGATGTAATTCCATCTTAAAAAACTTATTTTTTATGAGTGTACTCCACACACCATCATGAAAATTAGTTGTTTTCGTGAGAGTATTTAAATACCCCCATGAAAACTTATTTTCATGAGAGAGTGATCATTTTCGTGAGAGTTAAATTCCACCGTCACGAAATATGGGTTGCTGGTTTTCAGTACAAAAATAATTGCTCAAATACTAAAATTCAAGAACATGAACATACATTTTCTTCTTCTAATAGGATCATTATGAGGTAGTGTCAACACTTGTTTTCTTGTCAAAGGTCCATCTCTCTTAGAAACCGCACCATGAAAATTTGTATTGTCCATGGAATTGTGCAGCAACCACTCGTGTCCATTCGATTGGGCCATTGGAGTGAACAGACTCGCCGACCCGGCCAAAAGTTTGAGTTGAGTCGGACACGGCCAAGGCCACGCGACCAAGGGCTATTTTGCTGGCGCGGATCCATCGCAACCCCATCCTCCAAACGACCCGTTCTTCACCATCGAGTCATCGACCGCAGCCGCAGCGCCAAAACGAAACCCAACCTGTCGTGTTCTCGACCTCCCCGGATCGAGTCGCTCTATGTTCCCCTCCTCTGCCTCCAGATCGGCCGCCACTTCCTGCTTCTCGGCGTCGTCCAGCGGGCCTTCCATCGTGGAGGCGGACATGCGTGGCAACGGCAGAGGGAGGTTCAGGTTCATCCACTGGTCGTCGTTCCCGGGCTGCTCACCACGCGCCCGGTCGACGCCGGAGTACACGCCCCTGGCGCCGTGGCCGCGATCTGCGTCTCCAGACTACACGGCCGCCACTCCGGAGTACACGCCCGAGACTCCTTCCAGGAGTTCTTCACCGAGCTACTTCGACGTCATCAGCGACGGGGAGATGTTCTGCTGCCGGTCGTCGTCTCCGGGGTACTCGCCATGTGCCGCGTCGCCGGAGTACACGCCCCTGATGCCGTCATCGCAGTGGGCCGTGCCTCCACACTACACTCCGTCCAGCCCTTCGCGCCGTGCCACGTCCCTGAAGTACACGCCACTGACGCCAGTGAGTCCGTCACGGTGTTCTCGATGGTGTGGCCGGCGCGTGGCCACTCCGGAGTACATGCATAGCAGCCCAGAGTACTCACCACTGAGTTCTTTATGGTGTTCTGGGTCGCCAGACTACACGCCTGAGACTCCTTCTAGGTGCGGCCGGCGCGTGGCCACACTGGAGTACACGCCTGGCAGTCCAGAGTACTCACCACTGAGTCCTTTATGGTGTTCTGGATCGACGAACTACACACCTGAGACTCATCCCAGGTGTGGCTGGCGCGTGGCCACTCCGGAGTACATGCCTGGCAGCCCAGAGTACTCACCACTGAATCCTTTATGGTGTTTTGACTCGCCGGACTACACACCTGAGACTCCTACCTGGTGCAGCTGGCGCGTGGCCACTCCGGACTACATGCCTGGCAGTGCAGAGTACTCACCACTGAGTCCTTTACGGTGTTCTGACTCGCCGAACTACACGCCAGATACTCCTCCACTGCGTGGCTGGCACGCCGCCACTCCGGAGTACACTCCCAGCACGCCACCTCCATCTCCGCCAGTGTCCGACGCCGAGTCACACACGTCTCCACGGCACCGCCGCCATCACCCGTACCAGAGGAGCCAGAGCAGCTGGAGCCGGATTCAGCGTGCCTTCTACTGACTGCAGCTCGATATTAGATATATCTGTTATCTGTAGACCGTAACAGACGACTTCTTGCTTATTTTGGGAGATCAAGATGTTGCCTTTCTATGTATTTTTTAAAAACGGAGTTTATTGCCTTTCTATGTATATGACGCAAGTAATCAAGTGATTTTGCCTAAATTTGGCAAATGTGGTCTTAACTCTGCATGTAATGATGTGCACGCTTTTTGATTATAGAATCGCCTAAATGACATGATTTTGTTTTCCAATTCCTTGCTTCTTCACCGCTGAATTGTGTATTTGAGACGCTTACAGTTTCAACCCCTCAACTGGCTCTTCTGGTGGGATCTTAACTGCTTGGTCAGGATCTCATTTCCGGTTGACATCCACCCATTCCACCCCCCACAGCCTCTGCGTTCACCTCTCACCGACCTCCTCCCCCTTCTCACTGCTCACTCTACATTACCAACGTCTACGCCCCCTCCACTCCTGAGGACAGGCCCCAATTCCTGGACGAGCTCAAGGCTGTTTCTCCTCCTCAGGCCACCCCCTGGATGATCGCGGGCGATTTCAATACGGTGCGGTATGCCCATGAAAAAAATAATAACAACTTTCGGCTACCTGAGGCTGAGGCGTTCAATGATTGTGTCAACGAGATGTGCCTAATCGAGCTCCCCCTCCTTGATAGATGTTTCACCTGGTCCAACAAGCAGGAGTCCCCCACCCTAGAACGACTAGACCGGGTGTTCATCAACACTAAGTGGGATGAGTCCCTGCCTGACACCACCCTGGCTTCCGTCACCAGATCCACCTCTGATCTCGTCCCGCTACGTGTCAGCATCACCTCCATCCCTCACGCATCCCTGTTCAGCTTTGAAAATTATTTGGTTAATTGTCTTGAATTATGGACGCGGTTGCCTCAGCCTGGACGTGCCGGACCATGAACAGTGTTGCCGCTGTTGCCGGAAACTTGAAACAAACCCGGGTCTGCCTCAAACGTTGGAGGAAACAATTCTCGCACATCTCACAGCAATAAAAGGACTGTAGAATCGTTATTGATCTTGTTGACACTCAAAAATATCTAAGAGAAGTTCGAGTGTCATAGATGACAGCTTGGCGGCCTCCTCGGCGGCTGCCGGACCGCTCCATACAGTTTGCCGACCATCGCCGACCACTTCGTGCATTCTGAGCAAGCTCACCGACCTAGGAGCACGTCGAGTCCATGTGCATTAGGAAGATGAAAGCGGTACTGTACCGGTTATTCACGTCCAGGAGCAAAGCCACATATAAGCAGGAGCAACATGCTTGCTTGTTTCATGTACATGAGATATAACAAGTTGTCCGTGCGGCATACGTTTCTGCACGGGCCAGCTTGACAGGGAGTCCAAGTGTGATACGTTTGATATCTACAAACGGAGAAGCAAGCAAAAGAACCTAGCAGAGGATTCGGCGTATCAACGTGGCCGGCAAGTCCTATGCCATAACATATATGGCAGGTGGCGTCGCTAGAAGATCAAGAGAAGCAAGGAAGAAGACAGCGAGCCACGCAAGCTGACTGGACAGCTTAGCTGTTATGCCAGCCGGCTAGGCGGCCTGCCACTTTCCACACGGGTAAGCTAGCAGCTAAGCTGCCTGCCTCCTGCTAGGCCGGCTAGGCTGGCAGCTAAGCCGGCTGCCCATATGGACACGGTTTAGACGGCATCCAAGACAGCTAAGCCGTCTATGCCTGGAAACCGACTTATTCTCGAAGTAAATCGGGTTTTGGGTAATTTTGGTGATTGGAAATGTATCTAGATTGTTTCCTAAAAGGATAAGATCACCCTCCTCTATATAATGAGAGGTTTATGGCCGATTTGATCCCATCTACATCCAATCGACAAATCAATCTACTACCGTCTTCCTTGTAGGTCATCGTCCCCTCCTTCTTCTTCGCCGCCGATGCCATGAACGGAAGTTCGACGACAACCACGCCCTAGAGCCGCCAGGCCGGCTAGGGCAGCCCATAGCTGCTGCACGCCCTCACGGGGTCCGTCCCGGGCGTGTGGGGTTTCGGGTTTCAAGAGACTTCGCCGGCGTGTCTTGCGTACCGCGCTCCCGACGAGGCTCCTTCGACGACGTGTCTTGCGTATCGCGCTCATCGTTGGAGGCACACGGTCCAGGTGCGGACATCACTAGGCGCTTGCCGATCCCTCGATTTCGGCTTGCCCTTCGTAGAGCGATCTAGCTCTTATTTTGGTGTGTTATCGATTTTATCGTCAACAGATCTACTGGATTATGTGGATGAAAGGCGCACGCTGAATGTTCATGAGCTCGCCTTACGCACTGTCATTGTCAAGCTCCTGCACTCCACTGTCAAGAACAAACTCACCCTCTGGCGACAGCGTAGCAAGGTGAAGTATGCCATCGAAGGTGACGAGAACACGCGTTATTTCCACGCCGTGGCCACTCAGAGATGCCGACGCAACCATATTCAGGTCATTGAGCATGAGGGTCAGGAATTTTTCAATCACTAGCACAAAGCTAGTATCCTCCACGCTTTCTACCGTGACCTGATGGGCTCCGTATGCCCGACCACCTGGACTGTGAGCCTGAACTCCTTGTACCCTGAGGCTTTTGTGGATCTAGAGCACCTTTGCGTGCTGTTTGAGCACGATGAGATCAGAACGGCCATCTGCCGTATGCGCAATAACTCTAGTCCTGGGCCGGACGGCTTTGGCCCCTATTTTTTCAAAAGCACCTAGGCGCTCACTTCTCCCGCCATCCACCAGCTTTTCCATGATTTCTACCACTGCACAGCTGACCTTGAGCGCCTTAACCGCTCCTACCTTGTCCTCCTGCCCAAGAAAAACGAAGCTCGCAATGCCCACGACTTTAGACCAATCGACCTCCAAAACACCTCCATCAAATGCCTGTCCAAAATACTCACTACAAGATTACGGCCTCTTATCCCCCAGCTTGTCAGCTCTAATCAAGCTGGATTCGTCCTTGGTCGGTGCATCTCCGATAGCTTCGCCTATGCCACCGACCTTCTTCACTCCGGTCACCGCCGCCAGGCACCGACACTCGTTCTGAAGCTGGACTTCCACAAAGCATTTGATTGTGTTAACTGGGAGAGCCTGCTGCTCATCCTCCACCACAGAGGATTCCCAAGCCTATGGTGCGACCGGGTCCGCACCCTTCTTGACACCGGAAAGACCGCCGTGCTCCACAACGGGGTTCCTGGGAAATGGATTCAGTGTGGTAACGGCTTGAGACAAGGCGACCCTCTGCCGAGTGCCGCCCTATCTTTTCATCATCGTTGCTGACGTGCTACGCCGACTCCTCCACCACCCCTCCTTGTCTTCTTCCCTCACCCGTCCTCTCCTTCCTAACTCCCCCTGCCCGGTTCTTCAATACGCCGATGACACCCTCATCTTTCCCAAATGCTCTCCAGAAGCTGTCCATCAGGCCAAGCTTGTCCTTGGCATTTTTGAAGCAGCCACGGGGCTCTCCATAAACTACCACAAAACTACTTTCCTCCCAATAGCTGTGAACGATGAAACCATGCACGCTTTTGCCTCAGCTTTTGCCACCTCGGTCTCCTCCTTCCCCCAACCATGTCTGGGCCTCCCTCTCTCCCCCAACAAAATTGGTGTTGCTGACTGCCTCCCTCTAATCTCACTCGTGGACAAGCACCTTTCCGATTGTAGCGTGTCCCTCCTCAACAAGGCCGACAGACTAATCCTCTCATCTGTTGTCCTCACCTCCATACACCTCCATTACATGTCGCTATGGAAATCCCTAAAACGGTCATCCGGGCCGTGGACAAAGTGCATCGTGCATTCTTCTGGACTGGGGAGGACATGTGTCATGGCTCCAAATGCCTGGTTGCCTGAGATACCATGAAGTTGAGCAAAAACCAGGTCGGCCTCGGCATCAAAGGACCTGGAAATTCAGAACCCACTACTACAGAATGGAACTTCCGTGGTGGGCATTTTTCGATTTTCCGTGGCGGGCATTGGGTCCGCCACGGAGCTAGGGTCACGGTTAATCGAACGATTAACCGTGGCGGACTCTATGCCCGCCATGCAAAATCGATTAACCGTGACGGACTTTTAACAATGCCCGCCACGGAAAATAGAGATTAACCGTGGCGGACTTCTTACAATGCCCGCCATGGTAAATAAATTAAAAAAAAAATAAAAAAAAAGAAAAACCCGATCCGGAACCCTAACGGGCCCAGATCTGGGCCGCGGCCCGTTAGGGGTTTCGCCACGGGTCGAAGCTCCTTCGCCGCCGACGCCGACCGCCGCCACCGCCACCGGATTCGCGCGGCGGGGCCGCCGCCGTGCTTGAGGACGATGGATCCGGTAGGACGCCGGATCCGCCGCCGCCCGCGCGGATCCGCCACCGCCGCTTCGAGATGCCGCGACTCGAGGACGCCGGATCCGCCACCGCCGCTGGAGGATGCCGCGCTTCGAGGACGCCGATCCGCCACCGCCCGCTTCGAGATGCCGCGCTCGAGGACGCCGCATCCGCCACCGCCTTCGAGGATGCCGCGCTTCGAGGACGCCACATCCGCGCCCCGCCGAGGATGACGCACATTCGCCACCCGCGCTCGAGGGACGCCGGTGCTCGTGGGCCGCGCCGAGCCGGCCGCGCCGCCCGCGCCTCCAGCCCCCGAGCCACCGCCGGAGTAGGGCCGCCCGAGGGGAGTAGGGCCGCACCCCGCCGCCCCGCGCCCTCGGGCTCGCGTGCGCGCCGCCGGTTGCATGGGAGAGGGGGCCGGTCGCCGTTGGGGCTGAGAGAGGAGGGAGAGGAGTGAGTGGATACGGGAGGAGACGAGTGAGAGGAGAGAGAGGTGGGCTGCTGAGAGAGAGATAGGTGAGAGTGTTTGGAACCCTAGCTCCGATATATATATTTGTGGGCGGACATTAACCGTGGCGGACATTATAAAATGTCCGCCACAGTTAATCCCTTTATTAACCGTGGCGGACATTATAAAATGTCCACCACGGTTAATAGGGATAATGTCCACCACGGTTAATCGATTAACCGTGGCGGTTTTTTCCCTGGCCGGAGGGGATGCCAGGCCACCTATTTTCCGTGGCGGTTTCTCAAATGCCCGCCACGGAAAATAAAATCAGAACACCACGTAAAATCAATTTTGTAGTAGTGACCGGTGCTTGCTCATGAAATTCGTAGACAAACTCTTCTCCTCTGCTGACTCCCCTTGGAAGGATTGGCTTCTTGGCGACTCCAATGCTCCGGACTTGGTTGGCTCGGGGAGTAATATCTTCTTTTGGAAAATTGTCAACGATGAACTTGCCACCTATCGTTCGCTCACCACCTTGGTCGTCCATGATGGTGCCTCCACTTCTTTCTGGTTCGACCAGTGGCTTCCTGATGGCCCGCTCTTCATCACTCATTGTGCCCTCTTATCGCATACCACTCGGCCTAACGTCTCCGTGCAGTGTATTTTCAGGTCAGGTTTTCATTTGTGCTTACTAACGCAGCTAGCGCCTAGCTAGACAGCCTGCTTTATTGTCTACACGAGATCCAGCTCGATGAGGAACCCGACCACCACCTAATGAAGCTCACCGGCAAAAAATATGCCACAAGAGATGCTTACCATGCACTGACGGCGAACGACATCGAACCTGACTTACATGGGCAGTGCATCTTGGCGTCCAAGGTCCCTAACAAGGTGAAAATCTTCTCGTTGCTATATTTTAAAAATCTCCTCAGCACGCGTGAAAACCTCCTGGCCAGGCACATGCTGGATCATGCCCGCTGTGAGCGATGTGACCAAGGCATTGAGGATCGACGTCACGTGTTCTTTGGCTGTTCAACCAGCTCTGAAGTGTGGGCGCGACTACGGCTGAACCATGTTCCTACCCTCGACGATGTAGACATCTGGAATGCCAGTGTTCCACCCGGCCTGGATGCTGCACTTTGGCCCTTCATCTTTTAAACTATCTTACGGAGACTTTGGGACACATGGAATGGTGTCTTCTTCAGAAAGAAAACCCCACACCGCGCTCTATTATACACTACAGGAAACTGGGGCTTCGCCGACAGTACTATGTTTTGCCGACAACCCTAAAATAAGACATTCGGCAAAGAGTTTCTTCGCCGACAACCGCAGTCGGCAAAGAAAAACGTTCGGCGAAGCCTTCTTCGCCGAGTACCAGATTCTCGGCAAAGAAGAACCTTAGGCAAAGCCTGGCTCCGACAGTCGGCGAAGCTTGGCTCCTGTAGTGATATCTGTAATTTGTGATGACCTTCTAACCTGTCGTGGTAGGCTTAGGCCTCACCAAGTAGCCAGTTTGAATGCGTGGCGCCTGTACCTCCTATCTTGTAACACTTGAAGCTGTGGTTTGAATGCATAGATGTGGAAATCCGTTTCTGAAATTTTAATGTGCTCTGTATATCCATGCATCTCAAAAGGAACAAAAGCTTGAACCGACAGTCCCATGAATCAGGCTGAAACTGCAGGGAGTTCTAGCTTCAGTCCATTGTTCAGAAGCCAAACCACACTCTTCTGAGTTCTGACGACAATGGTTGCATCACGAAAGGCATGTTTCCTCCGGTACTCGAGCCATATGCTCGGACGTTCTGCCCCAAGCAGATTTGGAGGTAGTGGATGACAAAGTTATCATTGGTCGCTCCACCAGCCCGGCAGGCAAGCCGGTGCCCGGTGGTCATGAAGCCATAGCGGGTCGGAATCTCCCGTATACCTGGCGACATTGCTTTGCGACGTTGCTAGGTGGTCGGAACCACTGTGGGCAGCTCGCGCCCTTGATGTGTCGACCGAAGGCCCGCGGTCCGGGGCCGTCCGGGCGGGGGCTGCGGTCGTTGCCATAGTCGATTGGTCGACCGCCGCATTGCAGGCTGGGCTCCCTCTCCATTCCATCAGCGTGGTCATGGTCCGGCGCCTTTCCAGTGCTGTGCATGGTACGAATCAAGAGTTCACAAACTACTGGAAATGTGTGTGGCACTCAGAAAAAAAAAACAAGTCGGTAAAGAGTGCTTTTGCCGAAAGTGCCGAAAAACACTCGGCAAAGAAAATATCGAAACAAATCGAGCATGGTCCGAACCAAGAGTTGGCATACTATTGGAAACGTACGCGGCACTCAGCAAAAAAAGTCAGTAAAGGACGCTTCACCGAGTGCCAAAAACAACACAAAAAAAAAAAAAAAATGAAAAGAAGAGCAAAAGAAATATTTTTCGGAGGAGACCCCAAACGGCCAACGTCCCGCCCGTGTCTGTCAGAGTCACTTTTTCAAGAATTTTTCGCGGCTTTGTGGCCACTGGGATTCGAACACCAACCTTTCCCTCGCATGTTCTCTGCCCTACAGGGCACCACAATGTCAGTTGTGTCTATATTTTGTTTCAGCTCTCCAAATATTGTACTAAACCGAGTGTAAATTTCTTTTTTGAGTCCCTAGACAAATTCAAATTTAAAAGTTATCAACCTCAAGGTTTCATAACTTTTCGAAATCTATAATTTTCTTTTAGAAAGTTTCTCCATCCGAGGTCATTTGCAAAATTTGTGATATTCAAACATAGTTTTGCAAGATGAGATTATTTCAAATTAAATAGTTGTCAACTAGAAAGTTTCATAACCTTTAGAGATCAACAATTTTCATTCATAAGTTTTCTCCATCCGAGATCATTTAAAAAAAAAAAAAAATTTTGAAATTCAAACGTAGCGTTGCATAACAAGCATGATTTTAAATCAATCAAAATGTTGCGACAACAAGTTTCATAACTTCTCAAGATCTACAAAGTTCATTTCGGTCACTTGTTCATCCGTCATAGTGGTAGTAACATTGTATACAGATCTTATATATCTCTCTTCTAGTTTCATAAAACTATGCGAGATATATGAGAAAGATGTATATTACATGAACAATGTTACTATCGCTTTGTCAAACCAGGAAATTACCAAAATAAACAATGTATATCTTGAGAAGATATACAGCTTTGTACTTGAAAACTTTTTCAATTCAATTCGTTGAAGGCCTCAAAATGCTTTGAAAAACTGATTTACCGAAAAAAAAAAAAATACACACGGCCAAATGCCTCTTTGCTGAATGCCAGAAAAAAACTCGACAAAGATGCATTTTGCCGAAAGTGCTAAAAACAACACTCGGCAAAATACATCATTGCCGAGTGTGACTTTTTCGAAAGTGTTTTTTTTTTTTGTATGTTTTTGATTTGGGACTCGACAAAGATGGTCTTTGGGCATCGATCGCTGCGTCGGCCAAGTCAAGTGGATGCAATGGCAAGCTCGAAGTAGATGGCTTGCGTGGAGACAAAGCCACAAAGCGGTCATGGTTGAACGTTTCAAGCGAGTCATGATGCGTGTGTTTAGTCGATGATTACTTTTGTCTTGGGCCTTGTAGATAAGGTTGAAATCGCCCAGTACTAGTCATTGCTTCTTCCCTTGGTTTCAAATTCTTAAGATCCTCTCCCAGTTCCAATTCAAACCTTAATTAATCACGAAGGTAAAAAGAGCTTATTAGATACCTACTCCTTGACACTTTCTCTTGTGACGCGCGCTCACACATGACAAACATGACCAAACCAGGACTTGTTTTTTAACCATCGGTCCAAATTTTTATTATTACGCGCCAGGTTCAACTTGCTTCAGGTGAAACTCGTTTCTTCATTAGTCAGTGGTGTATCTACGTCCTGTCAATATTGATATGACTTGCAGAAGATGCTTTTACTCAATTATTAATCGTCTTTTCTATAAAGGCCGGAGACAGAATCTGACAAGGGATAATGGCAAGAGAGTGACACCGGAACCACTATTTGTAAAGTGTATCAGTATTATTGTACAGTACGTCTATATAAGACTGTAACGAACTTACCAAGGATATTGGAGTTGTACTCTCTTTAGATTATTGGGAGTTTTTTTAATTACTCGACGTTAGAAACAAACACATGGGACTCTATTCTTCATCACGTGGCCCTGTGGTGGCCTCGGCGCTACTACTTTGCTTGTGCATTCTCTTCTCGGGAGTACATGGAGGATCTCGCAGGGTAAGCAAGAATGCATGCCTGGCAACTCAATTCTTTGATCACTAGCAAGAGAGGTGTACCTTAAATACGACTGATTGATGTTTCTTTAATCTCGTGCTTTTTATTTGCAGCTTTATATCGTATACCTAGGGGATGTGAAACATGGACACCCGAATGATGTCGTCGCTTCCCATCATGATATACTCAGCAATGTTCTTGGAAGGTACGTGTGCTTCATTGTTGTTGTTGTAAGAGTTCATTTCAGGTGAAAGATACGCAAATTGATCATGGTTTATCAGCTTATATTACGCAAATTGATCACGGTTTATATTCCTCGAAGATCGGTAGCAATGCTAAGCCATCAAGAGATTAATTAATTGTGTTTTTCTCGTATAACTTTTCAGCATGGAGGATTCTTTGGCTTCCATGATTCACAATTACAAGCATGGCTTCTCAGGGTTCGCAGCCATGCTTACTCAAGACCAAGCTAGCAGCAGGTTTCAGAGTTTCCGGACGTGCTACCAAAATCGAGTGTATACAGCCTCTGTGCCCAGCAGAAGGTGCAGTGTGAAACCCAGCAGAACCACGGCGACAACCACTGGGATTTCCTCGACGTGAACTACCATGCCCAAAGGTCAAATATGGTGAGGACGTCATCGTCGGAGTTGTAGACATTCTGGTATCTGGCCAGAGTCGGCAAGCTTCAGCGACCAAGGGTACGGCCCCGTGCCGTCACGGTGGAAAGGCGTGTGCCAGCTCGGACAGGCCTGGGGCAGCGGCAACTGCAGCCGCAAGATCATCGGCGCACGGTTCTACACCGCTGGAGTGCCCGAGGAGGACCTCAAGCTCAACTACCTCTCAACCCGGGACATGGACGGCCACGGCACGCACACGGCCTCCACCGCAGCAGGCTCCTTCGTGGAGGGGCCAGCTTCCATGGCCATGGCCTCGCCGCCGGCGTCGCGCGAGGCGGCGCGCCCCACGCCCGCATCGCCGTCTACAAAGTCCTCTGGCGCGATGCCGACGGCGAAAGCTCTGGCAGCGACGCCGCGCTGCTCGCGGCCATCGACGACGCGATACACGACGGGGTGGACGTGCTCTCGCTGTCGGTTGGTGGTTTCGACGACAATTCCTTCGGCGCCCTGCACGCGGTTCAGAGAGGGATCACCGTCGTGTACGCGGCCGGGAACGATGGGCCTAGTCCGCAGACTGTCGAGAACACGTCTCCCTGGGTCATCACCGTTGCGGCGAGCAAAATGGATCGGTCGTTTCCGACCCTGATCATGCTGGGAAACAAGCAACGGATCGTGGTACGGGCCGGGATACAAACAGCAAATTCACAAGCCTGCCATGCATGGTTTGATTTCTCGCCCCTGAGCAACTTTTTCTATTCCTTTTTGCAGGGACAATCGCTCTACTACCAAGGGAAGAACATGTCCAGGAGCATCTTCAGAAGTCTTGCAGACGGAGGCCTGTATGTGAAAACCATTAATTTTACTTGATTTTCTGCAAATGTGGCATAAATAAATTCAGGAACTGATCAGCAATTAAACTTCTTGCCATGTGTGGTCAGGTGCACGGCAGGTGATCTAAATGGTACCGATTTCAAAGGGAAAATGGTGCTTTGTGCAACACCAAATTCACCCACGGAGTATGGCCCGTCCTTGAGATTCGCTGTAGCCGTACAAAACGCCCGGGCTTTAGGGGGCTCTGGTGTTATTTTCGTTCAATATACGACAGACAATCTCCAAGCATGTGTAAGCATTCCATGTGTTCTTGTGGACATTGAGGCTGGTAAAAAGATCAGGAAATACGTCGACACCGCCAGGTATATATATCACTTTCAGAATCCTAATCAAGACTATACTGATTACTGCACAATAGAAGCAGCTCTAAATCATTCTCTGCAGTCAGCTGAACATTTTCTGAGATGAATTTCTGGTTGTTCCAAGCAGCTCTCCAGTTGCAAAGATTGATCCGGCCCGAAGCATTACAGGTAAAGACATTTTGGCTCCAAAAGTGGCATCATTCTCTTCGAGGGGCCCATCACCCGACTATGCTGATATCATTAAGGTAACACAAGGGCAACCTAACATAAGACACTGCGCACTAACAAGCTACTAGCCATGACCTGCCATCTCATTCTGCTCTTGCTTCCTCAATAGCCTGACATAGCTGCACCTGGAGCCAGCATCTTAGCAGCAGTGGGGAACTCCTATGAAATTTTGTCAGGGACATCAATGGCTGCCCCTCACGTAACCGGCATCATCGCTGCTGAAATCTCTGCATCCAAATTGGTCTCCTGCTGCACTGAAATCCGCTATAATGACTACAGGTACTTAACAGCTTTAGAAGATAACTTCTAAAGTCATGGCTTATTGCTAGGCATGTGTCTTACCCTTGTTTCATTTCGCACGGTGAAGCATCTGTAACTGACGAACACGGAATGCCGATACTGGCGGAAGGATTGCCTCGAAAGATCGCCGACCCATTTGACTATGGAGGTGGGCACATAAACCCTAACAGAGCAGCCGATCCCGGCCTGATTTATGACATCGATCCGAATGATTACAACCACTTCTTTGGTTGCACCATCAACAAGACTTCAGCAAGCTGCAATGAAACACCAGCACCAGGGTATCTCTTGAACCTGCCATCCATCTCGGTTCCAGACCTCAGGTATCCAATTAGCATACCGAGAACAGTTACAAATGTAGGCGAGGTCGATGCAGTTTACCATGCTGCCATTGAGAGCCCAGCTGGAGTCAAGATCGAAGTTGAACCGTCCGTTCTTGTATTCAATGCCGCCAACAAAGTTCATACGTTTCAGGTCAAGATATCACCTATGTGGAGGTTACAAGGGGATTACACATTTGGCAGCATTACTTGGTACAATGGTGAAAAAAAACAGTGCGAATTCCAGTAGCAGCCCGGATCACAATTCATGATTTCTTTGCCGATGTTGCATAACAGAGTGCAGCAACCTCATAATGTTCTTGTACCTTTTGAAATAACACTATCATAGTGTTTCAAACACTATACAGAAACAAAAATAAGAAATACCAAGTTCCATTATGGTTTTACTTGTATAATATTCTTTTTTTATTGGGATCAGACAAACAACTACCAGAGTTCGATCATCATCAGACAAAACTTTTTTTTTTTCTTCTGATGATGATCGAACTCTGATCACAAAAATAAGAAATACCAAGTCCCATTACCGCTAAATCTGAATAAATTATGTTCCCTCAGAGTTCGATCATCATTAGAAGAAAAAGAATGTTTTGCTATGTTCTTCTGTACGAGTTTATACCAGCACACCAATTGGCTCCATTTGGTTACCCCAGAACACGTTCCAGCGTTATAGAAACTTGTCTGAGGGCGCGCATTTGCGCCGCCGACCTTGGTGTCGGGCAAATTGCTAAGATGTAGGAATGAAAATTAGGGTAAGGAAGTAAGGGAAAATTGCACAACAATATGTGCGTCGATCTGGGGCTGGCCGAATGCTCGAGGAAACAAAAAATAGTACAAATAAGTATATTACAACAATATGCATATCAGTGTAGGAAGGTCGTTAAATTAAATAAGGAGTTGATAAATGTAAATTAAATAAGGAGTTGATAGATGTCACAAGCAGTTAGTAGTTAATATTTTACATATCTAGAGTATACAGAAGAATTATTAGTTACTGCACGGAAAATTTTGATGTCGAATTACCAACCTCCATGACTCCAACCTCTGAATTCCGCTTTGATGTCCAATTATCATTTTCAACTCCATGATTCAAAGCTCTGGACTTCTGCTTTTTGATTCGTCCACAGAAGCTGAGCGCTTCAATAAAAGCTTTTGCAATTTCAGTAGGTGAAGAACCAATGCACCTATAGTGGCAATAAAACACAAGGTGAGAGAAAACAAGAAATCAAGCAAAAAAAAAGTATTATTATTTATATATTGCTTAAACAGTTCATGTATAACTCTCCGGTCTCCAGCACACCCTCTGTTTTTTTTTCTCTTGAAAACGCAGAACTGCACTTTATTATATTAAGAAGAGAAAAAAGGGCAAGAGCCCACACACACACTCTCAAGCCCCAATAGATGCTAGGATTACATTCGCGCCGGTGGCACCATTATACAAGATGACCGCATCTGAGTTAAACCACTAACCACTGGAGAGGATGGCAGCCAAGGGAGACAGTCCTCGAGCCCCTGCCATAGACCACAAGCGGTGTTCCTCACTGGCTAAGATAAGGGCAGCAGCTAAGCTTGGAGCTGCTCCATCAAAAACACACCCGTTGCGGTGGTTCCAAAGAATCCAAGCTCCCAAAATAATAAGTGAATTAACTCATTGCCTTATCAATCCTTCATTAGTGCTATTGCTAGTGTTCTCCCACCAAGCAATGAAGGATATCTCTTGTCACACCCTAAAATTCCTATTTTAGGATGTGACATAGAAAACACTAAATAACAACAAATGATTTTATTAGTTCCTAAAATTAATAAACTTTAGTTAAGTTATTGATATTCTAGATAGTGGAAAATATGAGTTTCTAAAATTTTTGCAACTCAATTTAATGGTTTGTTGCATGCATGCCTTTGCATTGTGTTTATGCTTGGAAAATGAATTTCAATGGTTTCAAGATACGACTAGTGTTTGATCCTAACTTCGTCTCTCTAAATACCAATTCAATATCTTAAACTCCAATCAAGTCTTTTGTTGTCAATAATCTAGCATGACCTGTTTCTCTTCTTTCTTTTCTTTCTCAACCTCTCAGTCAATTTGGTGTCAATGAATTCTTTGGGCCAATCTTTTACCGCCTCCCATTCATTCATACAAAAGAATCTTGGTTAATTTTGGTTAAGTCTATGCTGATCTACTTTCTCTCTCTTTTCATCACGAATAGCAGGTAGGTACTGTTGAGAATCGGCCTATTCACGGATTGTTGAATCCGTTATCCCGTTCCTGATCCAAGAAAGAGACGTGTAGGAGTTGTAGATAGATCCCGTTTACCTTGCCCAATCCCCAAAAGAATACACAGGAGACACGGATATATGAGGGGAGTCATCTCTTCATTAGTCATCATAGGTACACACAGTCTCTTTATATAGATGTAGCCATCAGGGCATATTTGGTAGCCTCCAAGGCCCATATGATATGAGCCCATCATTCCTCTAATTGAGGAATTCTTAACACTCCCCTTGGGCGAATACCATGACAAATATATGCCTCGTTAAAACTCCAAAACCCAATGGGAAAAATGGAGAAAGAGTGCATTATTGTCGTTAAATGCATTTGCACATTGTTGCCTCATTAAAAACCTTACATGACAAACTTCAGGAAAACTCATTAAGAAAAAAAAGAGTACAACAGATGTATTCGGGACAAATTGTGACCTTCTAGATCATATCATTTTGAATTCTCTAGAATCTCGATCAAGGGTTAATACTCTAGGTGAGTTCTCCCCCCGAACCTTGCGTAACTACCCCCGCTATGTCAAAAATGCCTTCTACAGAAGCATATGCACATAGAAACTTAGCAAGTATATTGCATGCATAGTCGGGATCGTTTCATATAACCTTAACATCACGTTACTTCTGAAATCCATGAGATAAAATTATACATAAATAAACCCATACTTAAATGGCGTCATGATAGAGGCTTCAATTTAATAGAGCTTTCAAACTCGCCCTTTAGAATAACACCACCAAGGTATATTATTTGAGATCTTCAAAGTCTCATGAGTTACACGATTAATATCATGTAAATACTTGTAACGTCCCGCCTCCTCGAGGCCGGGCCCGCTACATCCGACTGACTCTCTAAGGATCAAGACCGCCCTCACGGACCAACACCGGTCTTTTTCGCGCACTTTGTCCTCACTCATGCGCACCCGGGAAGGACTTCGGTCGGTCACCCATCGCTACAGGCCAAGCACGCTTAACTTTGGAGTTTTTAAGAGATGGGCTTCCGGAAAAGAAGTTGCAACTTATTGGTATGAGTATTCTATCAACCTTATTAAGCCCCGAGCCGGGGTGTCACATACTCACCCCTTAGGAGACCGACGTCCTCGTCGGTCAACCCCGTGCCAAGATCGCCCCTCTTGGCCACGTCCGTGTGTTCAGTGCCAGCGCATGTGCCATGTTGGATCACACACCACCCATGCGCACCATGCCTGCGCAACTGACACACGCGCCCGTGAAACCACAAGGGTCGGCTTTGATACCATTTTTAACGTCCCGCCTCCTCGAGGCCGGGCCCGCTTACATCTGACGCCTCTCTAAGGATCAAGACTCGCCCTCACGGACCAACACCGGTCTTTTTTCGCGCACTTTGTCCTCACTCATGCGCACGGGGAAGGACTTCCCGGTCGGTCACCCATCGACCCAGGCCAAGCACGCTTAACTTTGGAGTTTTTAAGAGATGGGCTTCCGAAAAGAAGTTGCAACTTATTGGTATGAGTATTCTATCAACCTTATTAAGCCCTGAGCCGGGGTGTCACAATACTCCCCCTGATGACAACATTGATTGAGGTCATCCATTGCCACGACATTAGTCGTTATTAGCAAATAAACATAGGCATGAATAGTTCAAGGGAGATTACAAGATGTGATTTCACAATAGTTAGTCTTCATGACATTTGTTTCACTGCTCTTCAAGAACAATAAGAATAAAGAATAATGCTAAGAGCATTGTCATACATATATTATAGTGCATATTTGTGCAACGCAAAGTTGCAAAGACACACCTTCAAGATGTGATTAATAATCATTATTTCTTATATGATAATTTTCTCTATTCATAATAGTCGTGAGTCCTTCAGGGGGATTGGCTACAGATTCTTCAAGAATATTTAATACATAATAAGACATCACTTTGTTCACAAACTAGCTTAATGGGGCGTATTGCTAGTTGCACCAAATATATCATATAACTTTTCAGAGAATATTTCAATTCCAAATCTTCAGGTGGACAATGCTATCTATCAAGCATATACATGCATAGCAAAAGCTCATGGAATGCACATGTTCTTATATGGTATACTTTTTGTTGCTTTTGGTTCCTCCTTTTATTATCTCACTTGGGTCATATATGGGCCCTTTATCCCTTTCAAGGAATTCACATATTTTGGTGTATTTGGACTTATAACCATATTCCTTCAGGGAAACATCCTTCAGGGAGTTGTTGTCTTTATGGAGAGGTTATTTCACATAAAGGACAATATTGGTACGAGATTTTAATGTTGCTTTCCATGGATTTTCATAATCCCATTCTTCGCATATTTAATTCATGCCATTAGCCGATTCATTATACGGAACATATTTTACACAACTTATGTCGAGTTGGTCTATTATGACCTTTGAACCATCGCTTTTCATCACACATTATTTCAATAATGACCCATAATTATCTCGAACATTGGGTTCAAGATATTCACCTAGCGATTTTTGGTTCAACCTCAATTGCACATTTTATTTGACCCGATATGAGAGCTTCAAGCACTCTTGCCATGGACTTTGTTCCGGATCCGGATTCGATAAAGAGACTCATTTAGCAATTATAGAGGTAAATAAGTGTCGACACATATTTTCTGACTTTAAACATCTTAATAATGATCTTCATTATTTCCCAAAACGATAGATCAATTGTTGTTCCGTATTCCTAGCATTATAGTACGCGCGCATTGCAAGTATTTTCATCTCCGTGACGAACCTCATCATGAGGTAACTCACCAACAAGGTGATTTCTCGACTGGAGTATGAGAGGAGTTTTATCACATACAATGTGAGCTTGCTTCATGAGCATATGCTTGTGACATAGGCCACTAGATCTTATTTACAAGCGTCCCCGCATAATTTGATCAATATGCCAATGTCAAGTGGATATGAAATTAATCCCGGGTATATCCACATCTACTTTGGGTAGAAGCATTCATTTATTTATTAACCAATTTGGTTGCTCCTCATCAATACAGTTATGTGGCATAACTCCGTGCTATACAACAGAGTATAACTAAACAACTAGTTTAGTTTGGATTTGTCGCGTTTTGATTCATAATTATCAAGGCATTCCGCTAAATGGGCATTCATCTCCCCCTAATGCCGAGATATTTAATAGCATACTAAAATCCCCAATCACCAACTTCAAGTGGTGTATGTATGCTTTAGTGGTGATTTATTTGGGAAATATTACGCACAGGGGGTATATTACTATTTTTATATGCAAAGTGAGCTTGGACTTTATTAATGCAGTTGCATGAATCTTTGCATTGCATGTAATTCCTTCTACGGGGGAGGAGTATATATCCTCAACTTCTTGTTGAGGCCATAACTTCTCGATCATGTATAAACTATTCCTCCGCAAGTTCTTGGTTTCAACAAAAACATATGTAGCCATCCAGACTTAACACCTTTAGTTACCGACGTAACCCATAACTTAGACAAAAACAATCCTTTAGGGTCTAATGCTCACCAATTGTTATACAATTGACAAATCGATCGATCTCATCCTTTGTGTATATTGACCTTCTAGGTCATATGCATGAGAAAAACAACTAATGGTGGCATTGCTTTTCAGCGCCAGCGTTAGCTTGGTGTGCATAGGAGAGCAAGAATGTGGCATTTAGCCATGGTTGCAGAGCAAAAAGCCTTGGATGTAGAGTTAGTTTATAGTCCAGCTCTTTTTATTGCCCAAAAAAGTGACTCAATTACTCGTACCATAGAGAAAAATTGAGTCATTATATTTATCGCAACATATTTGTATTCTATATAAAGCATGGCTTGGATCAATTCATTTTTCAGCATGAAGAGAGAAGCTTTTAATAGAATAGATAAGACCAAGATTTTTTTTTTTATCTAGGAAATCTTATTTTTGGCTGCTTGGCGAGAGCAACAAAGACCGATATCCTTCTGGGATAGACTCTCAAGTCTCAACTGATAGCGAAAATTTCATATGGCAAAAGATGCATCAAGGAAACATATGTAGTTATCAAATTCCATATGGCACTTCAGAGCCTAGGATAACTACTATGATTGATAATTGATTAATATCAAAGTTAGCTTCCTGCTTTATTGTGATGTGGGATTCATACTTGTTGCCCGATTTCCATCTTCTGGCAGTTGACGAGTCGATGTTAATACATTTATTTAGGTATGGCATATATAGGGCTACTAGCCAACATATTGTTGCATAAAGTAGTCACTCCACCGTATCATTTGGCTTACTTTACTGGTAGACAATGATTTCCCTCTATGATACCCATTGTCATTTCAGGGACTATGGATACCTCTAAACTGAGTCCCGATATGCACTTCAGGGCTTCACTAGTCCATGAAAGGACAAACGGTTTTCTTCATCATGAAGAAGTATTATGTTTTCACACAAACTAAACTCAGAATATTAATTCCTCTGGTATTATTGAAGCAAC
Organism: Hyparrhenia diplandra; assembly: GCA_015847255.1. NCBI lineage: Eukaryota > Viridiplantae > Streptophyta > Magnoliopsida > Poales > Poaceae > Hyparrhenia > Hyparrhenia diplandra. Next base: position 145,084 of record JADLZK010007925.1, read on the forward strand.
TTCATGTTGCCTAGCAACTTCATGTTGCCAAGGAAATGTATTATCTATCTATTACCTTAAAGTCAAGAAACGTTGGTTTGAGACAAACCTCAGTTAGGATGAAACCTCATGCTGGTTCAAGCAAAGATAGAGACAAGGGCAACATGTTGACTTCAGATCTTTTGTTAACCCGAATAGTGTTGTAAGCCTATATGATCATGTTTGAAAAAATATATCGACCACGACGATATATAATCTCCCCTCGGGGGAAGTTACAAGTGAATCCCAAACTCATGCGTCTGCTATATCAACAAGTCTCATGCAATGGTTTTTTCTTCAGGTTACTTCGGGTAAATAAACCAAAGCATTAAAGAGAACGCCAGAGAGAGAGAGAGAATGGTCTTAGATATGGCCATACATGTTTCTTTTTTATTTCCAAGAATTTTCCAAGCATATGTGCTTTTCTATGGTATTTATATTGGTCATAGGCTAATACTTCGGGATTATATAGCCCATAGAAAACATAAGAATTCATACACATTGCAAGGAAAAAATAATAATACAGACCATATGAAAACTCACGATGGGTCAAAATAAATAAGTGGAAGCTCATAAACCTAGAAAATTCAGCTTCTAGATATACTATAGAACTTGCATCAATATATAAAGCATATATTGCAATTTGGAGAGACATATTACAAGATCTTCAAGATCTAGCGGCAACGGAGTTTGCAATAATGGGATGAGCCTTTAACATATTTAATTTGTCTAAGACTTTTTTCGTGTAGGTAGATTGGTGTACAAAATTCCTTCAGGGAGATGCTCGATCTGCAGGCCTAAGCAAAAATTTGGCATGAGTCCAAAATTTTACCGTTCAACGGCAAACTCTTGGAATACAACGATGATGGATGCAACATCATGTCTTATTGTTGCCTATGCTCTGTGGACGTGGCGGTATAGCAGCTTCAGGCCACCAGTAATATGACGCAGGCATACAGTTAGACCAGCTCAGTAGCCACCATTTCAACAAAAAAAAAATTTATTAATGCAGCAACACCTTTGTCATGCAAAAATAAGCCCCGGAGGGTATAACTATGATCACTGCAACTCTCGGTGTGGCTGCAGGCCACTGAATCCGTGATAATGACTAAACATTGGTAGCATCATGTCATTGTGCATCATCTTGACGTAAACAAAAAAGGAGCATGGCAATAAAAACTAGAAACCATTCTAGTGGCATGCGAAGGTCTAGTATGCTAGCAATAAAATAATCTATTGATTGCACAAGCTAGCAGAAAGAATTACTAGATAACCAATCTACTAGACTAATCTGCAGGATTATACCAAGTAGATTAAAATTGTAATCGTGAAGACATACCGAATGCTATGTGGAGCAAGGCCGGCAGACATAAATGTTGCCTGTGTGCCACTGAGTCGAAACCGAAGGTTGTTGCCTAGTCTCTCAATCTTGAGGAGGAAGCAGTGCAGCTGAACATGCTGATGCAGGCACGTCAGTTCCCTCGACCTCTATGACACATCGTCAGGCATCTTCGTGAAGCTACGTCAGGCGACACTTGAGGACCACCACCTACGCTGGATAGCCCTCGACGTCACTACGGGCATTGCCACTCCGGCGGGGATGCTGGAAAATGGATTCCACCTATTTGATGGTCGCTTCTACCTTAAAGCATCCTCAACACTACTATTGTACCTATTGGGCGCTCTACTTCAAGGTGGGATTCGTCGGACCAACTACCTCACTCTAGGCGCCTACACCGCACCACCAACAACCGCAGCACCGATAGCCATCGTGTTGGTGGCGTGTGGCCACGGCACCACCATGTCGGTGCAGCCCGTGTCGTCTTCTTTGACAATATGGATTGTCAGTTCTTCAGCGTCGTTAACGTCTACATTCACTACCATGCCGACAAGGAGACACACCAGCTCTCTTCTTGTATGTTCGACATCGGCTCCTTCATGTACGGTACGATGCTCAATCTTGTAGCTTCCCCGTCGACTCGCCGCAATGTTACTATCTAGCGCCTCATGCCCGTCTTCATCACACCACCACCGCTGGATCGCTGCATGTTCTTGGAGAGCCCCCCTTGTGACATGCTCCATCAGCACCTAGAAGCTAGAGTCCCAAGGGAGCTTCTACTTGCGGCTCATAGGGAGAACATGATCCTTGCCAGTCCAGCTCTTGGATGTTTGGTTCTACGCGTCGAGCTCATCATGCCAGGTACCCCAGATCTTGCTGCAGGTGTCACAGAATGGACTTTTATCCAGCGCCAGTCGGAGAAGGGGGAGATGTCACACCCCAGGCGACAGGGCCCGGAAGGGGCGGCCCAAGGGGCTCGCAGCCGGCCGGGGAGTTTTTGGAAATTAGTGCAAGAGTTTGGTTAGGGTAATTTGGGACTTTTTGGTGTGAAGGAGATATTCTCAATCTATAAGGGGGTCTCCTATTAGGAAAATGATAGGAGATTGCTTGTAAAAGGTATTCTGGAAATATTCCTTTAGAGATTGTTTGAGATACAAGTACCATAGGAGGGCTATATAAGTAAAGGGTCTGTAATCTTTTAGGGGCAAGCAATAAAGAAAATATTTCCCTTCTCTCCCGCCCTAGCCGCTGCCCCCCCCTCCCCCCTGCGCCATGTTGCCCCCCCTCCAGCGCACGCCGCCGCCCCACGCCACCGCCACGCCGCCACCCGGGCGCGTGGGCCCTTGTCGCCACCGCCTCCCGTCGTGGGCCGTGACATGCGCGCCAATGAAATTTGAACCCCAAACTCTCCCTCGCGTGTTCCTGCTCTAGCAGTGGCACCACACTATTACTTGTGACTACGTTCGTTTCGGCTCCAACTAGAAAGTTTCATAAGTTTTTTTGAGATTTACCATTTTTATTCACAAGTTTTCTCCATCCGAGATCGTTTAAATTTTGAAATTCAAATGTAGCTTTGCATAACATGGATGATTTTAAATCAAAACATTGCCAACTATAAAGTTTCATAACTTATCAAGAATTACAAAGTTTATTTCGATAAATTGTTCATCGACATAGTGTTAGTAACATTGTTCACAAATTTTATATATCTCTCTTGTAGTTTCATGAAACTATATGAGATATATGAGACAGATGTATATTATATGAACAACATTACTATCCTTTATTAAATGAATGAATTACCAAAATAAACAATATTGATTTTGAGAAGTTGTACAACTTTGTAGTTGAAAACTTTTTCATTTAAATTTGTTCATGCCATCGAAAAAGGGCTTTGAAAAACTGATTGGCAAAAAATAGACACATGGACAAATGGCTCTTTGTTGAGTGCCAAAAACAACTTCGACAAAGATGCATTTTGCAAGTACCAAAAAAACACTAGACAAAATACATCTATGTCGATTGCAAAAAAAAAAACACTTGGCAAAGATGCATTTTGCTGAGTGCCGAAAAAACACTCGCCAAAGCCATCTTGGCCAAGTGTGGCTTTGCCGAGTGTGATTTTTTTTTTGTTGTGTGTTTTTTTTTGGCACTCGGAAAAAATGGTTTTTGTCGAGTGCCTCATAAAATACACTCGGCGAAGATGTTGACACTCGGCAAAGGGCAAGATTCTAGTAGAGGCGGGGCCACGCAAGTCAGTGTTAGGAAATAAAAGGTGCCATTCAGGCGATGCAAATATGCAACCAATTCTGGTGAATGTTGGATCACTTTGTTCGTTGCTCCACGTAAAAATTTTGGACGTGCAGAGACGAGGAACCAAGGTCGGTTCGACCGTTGAGTGATGTGTGATTGACAACACAATTTCGTGTGATATGTTTACCTTAGCTTGTGACATCCACGTGATGAAGGTGACATGGAGAAGGCTTGGTGAAGGGCAAGCCACGGGCTTGGCATCCAAGGACCCGTTGGAACGTGCAGCGGCATGTTTGTCTCACACGGTGCTACGTCTGAGCAAGGAATCTCGCACTACTACAAAAACGATTTGTAAGAACTAACCCCATTCCATTGTAGGGGGGCTGGTGATTGAGCCGCCCCTATAGCTGCCCTTGAAAATGCCATTTGTATGGTAATACCATTTGTAAAGGCGTTTGGATCACCGGCCGCCCTTTGCACGTATTTGTAAGAGCGACCGTCATGATCCGGGGAAATAGGGCCTGAAGGACAGGCCCGATAGGCCTAAGGAGCGCCGGCGCCGCCCGGGGCCCTCGCGCGCCCCGCGCCTCCGTCCCCTCCCTTCCGCGGATTCTTCGGCAACTAATTCGGAGAAAAAGAGGGAAAATATCTAGGATTATCTTTAGGTGTTTTGGTGTGCAAGGGGATATCTTATCTATAAGGGAGGCCCTTATTAGGAAATAAATAAATAGGACATGCTTGTAAAAGGTATTCCAATCTATAAGGAAACCTTTAGAGAGATTGCTTGATATACAAGTCCCACTAGCCGGGCTATATAAGTAAGGGTGCAGTAATCTTTCAAGGCAACAAGCAAATAAAGAAATTTTATCCCAATCTCTCCTCCCTCCCCTCCCCTTGGCGCCCCTCCCTCCCGCGCCGCCCCCCCGCCGCCCGCCAGAGCGCCGCCGCCCGCCCACCACCACCACCATCGTTCCCGTCCTCCTCCTCTTCCACCAACCTCTCAATCTACGTGTCGGTTCGGCCCAATCTAGCTGGTTCCCGACGGTGGTATCCGGAGACCACTACGATCCACCCACCACCATGGACGCCGAATCCAAGAAGCTGGCGAAGAACTTGGGAGACGAGTTCGCCAAGATCAACACCGGGATGGACAAGATCGATGATAAGCTCTCTATCCTCAGGGCGACGATCCAAAGAACGCCGGACACCGCCAACAACTCCATGACGCCGAGATCGAGATGAGGGCGATGTTCGAGACAAAGACCCGCGACTTCATCAAGAAGCGGATCGATGGCAAGCGAGAACCAGGACAATCAGGTTACAAAGGCTGATCCGGAGAACCCGATGAAGGGCTACTTGAGGCCGAAGGCCGCGCCCGGCAGGCGCCGCCATCGTGGGCGCCATCGGGGCGCATCCGCCGCCCCCTCCACCTCCGGCCGACACCTTCTCGGCCGGCTCCTCGTCCGCACAAGCCGTCCCTTCCCGACCTACGATGGCAAGGAGGATCCCCTCCCATGGATCAACCGCCGTGAACAATTCTTCGAGGGGACAAGGTACGCCCGGCCTACTGAGCAAGTCCGGTATGCTTCCTATCATCTCACGGGAGGAGCACAGCAATGGTACATGAGGTGTCGGGTGAGAAACCGGTGGCGGATTGGGCAAGCTTTGCTCAATATGTCAACGAGCGCCGCCCAGCTTGAACGGCGCAATCCGCTGGGTGAGTGGCATCACTAAGGAAGACAGGCGGCGTCGGTGAGTACACCGGAGCAGTTCCTCGGCACACGTGGGCGTCGCAAGGCAACCTCGACGACCAGCAAGCAAGTCAACATCTACACAAAGAAGCTTGGGCGAACCGCTCAAGACGGACGTCGAGATGCAGAACCCCAAGGACATGGAGGCAGCCATGTCTCTCGCCAGGGCTTACGAGCGACGCCTCGCCATCCTCTACAACACCGGCAAGCCAGCACAGGCAAAGGGCAGGGCCCCGCGTCCCCCGGCCCCCTGGCCGCCCCCCCAGGCGTCGCCCACGTCGGCAGCAACGACTCGGCCGTTCAAACGGTTGACACCGAGGAGATGACGGAACGACGCAAGGCTGGACTCTGCTTCAACTGTGACGAGCCGTTCTCACGGGGTCACAAGTGCAAGCATCTCTTCGACATCACGATCTTCAACGACTACACCGACGACACAACAAACGCCCCACTAGCGGACGTCAAAAAGGAGCAGCCTGATCTCGAAGCTCCTCACTTTGGGGACCCCGACTCCCGATGCGTGGTGCTCATTCTCTCTACCTCGTCGGTATGATCTCAGGCACGGGCGTCAACATCATCGTCGACTCGGGAGCAACGCACAACTACATCGACCCCCGCGTGGTGACCACGGCAGGCCTCCGGACTCAGCCAGTGCGTGTGCTGATCACCACTAGCACCGGCGCCCGTCTACATGCCGCGCCGCCACCTTCGGACGTGCCACTACGCCTCGACGCCAGCACCTTCGACATCGACGCCTACGTCATGCCACTGGGCGAGGACGTCGACGTCATCCTTGGCATGCCTTGGCTGGCAAGCCTGGGACGCGTGACGTGGGACTTCGCGACCCACGAGCTGCGATACTACCGTGAGGGTCGCCGAGCATGTTCACTTCAGCTCCACCTCGGCGTAGGGGCGCCCCCGGCCCCGCCTCCTCCGGTCGCCATCTTCGCCGGCATCCGTACGCCGCGACCGGCTTGGGAAACGTTCGAGGCATGCGACCGCCTTGGACCCTACGACACATCCGCCGGAGTCTTCGTCCAGCTACGCGGGCTACATTGGAGGATCAGCACCTCACGCCGCACCGCCCTCGACATCACCACGGGCGACGCTGCTCCAAGCATGGACACTTTCGAAGACAGCCTTCTCCTCTTCGACGGCGCTTCTACCTTCCGGCCTCCTCTCCACTCTTGCCGGACTTATCGGGAGGCCTTGCCAGGGCGGAGTTCGCGGGGCGAACTTCCTCGCCTTGGGAGCCTACACGACGGAGCCAACTTCAGCCGCACCGACCGCCATCCTCTTGGGTGGCATATGGCCCTGGGGCGCCACCACATCGGCCCAGCCATGGTCGTCTTCCTCGGCGGCATGGATCACCTCTTCCTCACCGTCGACAATGTCCACATCAGCTATGATCCGGAGAGGGCCGCTCACCAGCTCTCGCCCTCCCTCGATTCGACGCCGGCTCCTTCATGTGCGATGCGATGTTGAACTTGGTCGCTACTCCTCCTCCTACTCGCCGCGACATCACTATCGGGCGTCTACTTCGCTCTTCGTCAACGCTCCACCCAATGAGCGTTTCTTGTTCTGGAGAGCCCCCCACGCGACATGGTGCACCAAAGACCTAGATGTGGGCGTTCGAGGGGAGCTCCATCATGGCAGCCCGTCGTCGAGCGGCTTCACGCAGCGAGGGGCGTGCCGTTCATCGGTACATCTACCACGGCTACATCGGCAACCTTCACTATCTTCCGGAATTTGACCCCAAGCGAACCGGGGAGAACATGATCCTCGGGATGTGCGGGGGTCGTCTCATGCTGCAGTTGAGCTCATCCTCCCGGGGCAGCCGATCCCCATCCAGGTGTCACTAAATGGACTTTCATCCGGCGAGGACGCCGCCGGCCGGAGAAGGGGGGAGATGTCATGATCCAGAAATAGGGCCTGAAGGGACAGGCCCGATAGGCCCTAAGGGGAGCCCCCCCCCCCCCTCGGGCCTCGCGGCGCGCCCCCCCCTCCGTCCCCTCCCTTCCGCGGATTCTTCTAAGCAACTAATTCGGAGAAAAAGAGGGAAAATATCTAGGATTATCTTTAGGTGTTTTGGTGTGCAAGGGGATATCTCATCTATAAGGGAGACCCTTATTAGGAAATAAATAAATAGGACATGCTTGTAAAAGGTATTCCAATCTATAAGGAAACCTTTAGAGAGATTGCTTGAGATACAAGTCCCACTAGCCGGGCTATATAAGTAAGGGGTCTGTAATCTTTCAGGGCAACAAGCAAATAAAGAAATTTTATCCCAATCTCTCCTCCTCTCCCTCTCCCCCCGCGCGCCCCCCCGCCCCCGATCGCCGCCGCCCGCCGCCTTGCCCGGCCAAGGCGCCCCAGCGCCGCCCGCCGCCACGCCCAAGCCGGGCCGCCCGCCGCTTCGCCGCCACCACCACCATCGTTCCCGCCCTCCTCCTCTTTCACCAACCTCTCAATCTACATGTCGGGTTCCGGCCCAATCTAGCTGGTTCGACAAGCGACTCTATATTGAGCCCACCTACAAATAGACGCCGAATATTAAAATCAGGCACAAAAAGTTAATTTTTTTAAAATGGCCTCCGATGGAAAAAAAATGGCTTATATAAAATGTAGATCTTAAAAAGTTATAAATTTTTGTTGTTAACAACTTTTTAATTTGACTTTACTTGATGCCTCAAAATTTGGGGTCCGAATGTCTAAATTTTGAAATTTAAATTTTCCAAACAATCTCGAATGGAAAAACTTCCTAAATAAGAGTTATAGATCTAAAAAGTTATGAAACTTTGTAGTTAACCACTTTTTAATTTGATTTTATCTTGTCATGCAAAAACTATGTCCGAATCTCTCCAATTTGAAATTCAAATTTAATAAACGATCCTAAATAAAAATTATAGATCTTGAAATGTTATGTAACTTTGTAGTTGTGATCTTTTGATTTGAAGTCGTTTAGGGCCCTAAATAGTCAATTTTAACTCGCATTCATATAATATGTGGGGATCCAAAATGAGTTATACACATATATGAGTGTATAGTGTAGTGGAAGGGGAGGCTTCACGTGAGGAGGAGGTTGCGGGTTCGAAGTCCGTCAGCCGATGTCTAGTGGTGGTGGTTGGTTCACCGTATGGGGCTTCTTGGGATTAACATATTTTTTTGATATTTATTTTGAATTTTGAAAAATGAAATCTAAAAATAATTTGTAAGAGCGGTTAGATCACCAGCCACCCTTAGATACAACCACCCTTACAAATACTATTTCCATAAGGGCCAACCACCCCTAAAGTGAGCTGATTTATAAAAGCCCCATTGAAGGGGTGGTAGGGCCACCCGCCCTTACAGTGGCTGTAGATCTGCCCCTAAAAATGCTCGTTGTAGTAGTGTTGAAGTAGATGGCTTGCGTGTAGACAAAGCCACACAGCGGTCATGCTCTAACGTTTCCTTGAAGTGAGTCGAGCCATCATGAGTATGTTTAGGACACCTCCAGTGTTCCGCGGATGGCACTCTAGTTTGGTTCGGCAGCCGTAGTGTAGATGTCGCTTTTGTGGGACCCATACGCTATAAACAGTTACTTTCATCTCATCTCAATGGCACGCAGAAGCCACAAGATTTCCCTCCTTTCGTTTCACGCGTGTACGAAAGTATTTCTTTACTGCCTCGGTTCGACGCGTGGGCAAGGTTTGCTTCTGACAACGACGGTTCGAGTGCTCTAGTTTCCATGGTTCGATCGAAGAGGCCCATGGTTCGCTTTAAACACAAGAGGTTCTCTTAGTCGATTATTACTCTTGGCCGGTACTAGTCATTCCTCCTTCCCCTTGGTTTCAAACTCTTAAGATCTTCTCCCAGTTCCAATTCAAACCTTAATTGACTACCAAGATAAAAGAGCTTAGATGCCTACTCCTTGACACATTCTCTTGTGGCGCGCGCTCACACGTGCACATGACAAACCAGACCAGGCCAGACACTTGTTTTTAACCATCGGTCCAAATTTGTTATTACCAGGTCGTGAGCGCGCCAGGTCAACTTGGTTTAGGTGAAACTCGTTTGGACGAAGTATCACTCTGGTCCGAGCTACGCCTCCTGTGTTTGCAGCTTTAGTGCATGTACAACGGCCTTAGAGACTAGAATCAGGCGTAGAGACAGTTAAAACGACAGGTCATACAACCCATAAACAGAGTCTAAGCAGTTTAATGCTATCTCTATAGCTAAGATCAATCATGAATATATATGTGTATACTACTTTGTGGCCGTTTGATAAAAGATTGTCCAAGCATAAATAAAATGCACATAATTACAATATTTTAGAAACATCAATATAATAACACTTTTCCTATCTGTCTGTTGAAAGAAAACTCTGTTTGTTTTCTTGCGACACGCGTCGATGCTACGCGAGCAGTTGTCGAGCATCAGCTGATAGTCGACGCCTCCGTCCGCCTACTGTTGCGGTTGTTGGGTCCACCCTTCCTTTATCGGGTCCAAGAATGGAGAGCGCACCCGCTACAGCCATACGGACCTGAGCCCAATCGGGACACGGATAGGACTCGGACCACTCGGTGTTAGGGGAGCTCGTCGTGGCAGTGGCGATTCTTCTTCCCCATCCTTGCTCCTCCCCGTCCCGGCGAGCCGTAGCCTCTCTTCGCCGATTCAGAGGCTTGGTCGCGGCCGCCATTGCTAGATGTCGTCAGGTACTTTCTTATGGCGCATCTTTGTTGTTTGAATTGGTCTCGATCCGAGCTCGTTAAGTAGGTCTAGGGTTCGATTTCGTCGAGGATTGAGTGTGCTTGCTTTCATTTCACATGGACGGATGCTTCTATATGTAGCGCATGGCAGTTTTCCTTGTTCGTGCGTGGTGGAGTTGGCGTTGTTCCGTGCATTGTTGTCCCTCTCTGTTTCCTAGCGCTCGCGGCTTTCGCGATTCTCGGTTTTCTCGGCGTCTTTGCGATAGCGGCGTGTCACCTCAATCCGGTGCTCCCGGTGGCTCGTGGTTCTCAAGCGAGTCGTGCTTGCTTCTCCTCACTACCGTAAACCGGACATTTCGTGAGAGGGGCGATTTTTCATGAGAGTGGAAAATAAACTCTCACGAAACTAATATTTTCATGAGAGTGATGTAAATCCCGTCACGGAAACTTGTTTTCGTGAGAGTACTCCACGTACCATCATGAAAATCACCTTTTTCGTGAAGGTTACTCTCACGGAACTACCAAACTCTCACGAATTCCATTCGTGAAGGCTTACACTCACGAAATTTCATAACAACTAGTCATGAAAACTGCGATGGAAACCACGGTGCCAACATCTACACGTGAAGATGAACTCTCACGTAAATAGCAAACTCTCATGAAATCCATTCGTTAAGGTTTACTCTCACGAAAAATCATAAAAGCACTCATGAAAACACCAATGCTAACATGATGGCAACATCCATTCGTGAAGGTGAACTCTCATGTAAATAGCAAACTCTCACAAAATCCATTCGTGAAGGTTTACTCCCCACGAAATACCACAAAAAAAACAGTCATGAAAATACTAATGCAAACACACGGTGGCAACGTCCACTCGTGAAGGGGAACTCTCACGAAAATAGCAAACTCTCACGAAATCCATTCGTGAGGGCTTACTCTCACGAAATACCATAAAAAACACTCATGAAAACACAGATCCAAACATGAGTTGATATTTTTCAATAGAAAAAATTCTTAAAATGCTAGAAAATCAAGAACACGGACCAAAGTTTTTTTTTTCATTTTAATGCGCAATGAAATTTTGCAACAAGTCTTTCTCTATCATACTAACTCCAAATGCAAAGTGATTTTTTTTTTCTAAATGTTTCTAAAATCATGCTCTATCAAATGGAATGTTACTAACACTAATTTGAAACCATCTAGATTTCGAAAACTCGACTCGAAGGTGCCATTTTAAAATAACCAAGGTTTGACCAAGTCAAACCTCTATCAAATGGAGCACTAAATGACCTCTGCTGAAAAACTTTTGAATACAAGGGTGTTAGAACTCATCAAGATCTACACTTTTTATACAGGTAATTTTTGCATTTAAGAAAGTGTTAGTGAACGCTAGTCGCAAAACCATATATCACACAAAGAGTTTATGAAACTTCGACACACTAGTGATTTTTACAAGTACACTTTCTCGGATGCAAAAATGACCTAAATAACAAATGTAGATCTCGATGAGTTATGAATTTTTAGTATTCATGACTTTTCAAATCAAGACCGTCTAGGGCCTCCAAAACTCGTCAGGAGCCGTAAAAAATTCAAAATTTAAAATTCGAGGCGTCAAAACTTGAAATATGAAAAGTTGACTCTTATACCAAATGTAGATCTTGAAGGGCTCTACAAAACCGGTATTTATGACTTTTCAATTTGAAACCATCTAGAGTTTCAATAATTGGCTCGAATGCGCCATTTTTAAAATAACGAGTTTGACTTGGTCAAACCTTGGTCAAAGGAGTACTAAATGACCTCCTTTGAAAAACTTTTTGAATACAAGGGTGTTAGAACTCATCAAGATCTACACTTTTTATACAGGTCATTTTTGCATTTGAGAAAGTGTTTTTAATTTATTTAATATCTCAAAATTTGTATAACATATTTGGTCTAAAAATAGAAAAAGAAAAAGCAAATGAGCGTTGGGCTACATTGGGCTTCAAAATAAGCATTACATTCGGCCCAAAACTAGTCCTGCGACATGCTTAGCCATTAGATCTAAATGGACGGCCAAGATGCCTCGGTTCTCAAATAAAAACTACTCGAAACCCTACCCATCCCTCTCCCCACACCCACTCCACGCTCCCTTGATTGCCAGCGGCGGCGCCATGGCGACCGCCCCAACTCGTCCTCCCTCTTCTTGGTTTCCTCCCCATCTCAACTGCGTCACGCCCACGTACCTAATCTAGATGGGCGTGTTCGGAACGTGTTCGGAACCCGAGATGCTCTAAATGGCTCCGCTTAAGCCTATTGCCCTGTTCTCTCTTATCAGATGGATAGATCTCAAGCTTAGTGTTTAAGACACTTGATGACAGATACGAGGCCTTCAACGGCTCATCGTTCCGTCCATATTTGGGACTCTATGTTCCTCGGATTGATCGTGATCCCGGGACGGCGTTCCATCGTGATTGGGAGCGGCGTTCCACATTGTTCCCCGTACCACGAATTGGAGCGTCGTTCGGGGACGGGGAACGTGGCCATGTTCCGTTCACGGCTTCTAAGGTCACGACCCTAGCTTCCTCACTCTCTCTTCTCCCTCACACGCGTCCTCCACAACCCTCGCTCCCGTCCTCTGGCGGCGCAGGCGCGGCAGGTACCAACGAGGCCCATAGGCGCGCCCCTCCGATGGCTGGCTGAGCGAACTTCGGAGAGGCACGGCATAGGCGCCGGAGCCCTCGACCGTGCGGCGACCTGGACCGGGCAGCGGCGTGGACCTCAGCACCACGACCGGGATGATGAGGCAGAAAGCAGACCCACACCGCACCCAGATGCAGAGGCAGCGTATTATTTTGGTTTCCCCTCCGCCTTCTTTTTTTTCTCTCTCTCTTTCTGTGTTAGATTATTTTGATTTCTCCCGGTAAAGCAACTACTGATTCAGAGCTATTACATAGTCTAGCTGTCACGGGTTACCCACTAGCATGTAGATCTGATGACATTGAAGGATCCTTAACCAATAGCATGTAGATCTGATTTCTTCATACACTCTTTTCCTAAATCGCTTTCTAGCTTTTTCACTTTAATTTATGGATGCCATAGAGACAATCCTTAATCAATATCCTTAAGCATTATGTTTGTAATTTCATATGCTCCTGTGATGCAACATATCACTATATCACAGTTTTTACCTGTTTATAAGATAATGAAAAAGTTGCAACGAAAGATTCTTTCAGTTATTTAAGTTAACTCATGAAGTATGTATATGACACCTTTATAGGTCCAAACATGATGCTTATTGTTGCCTTTGCTACTGCAGGCCACAAGAGTCAAAACAACATGGCCAAAAACAAAAAAAAGAATACATAGATTTATTTGGGGAAAACAAAGGGACACACAGCAGGCAGCTCCTGTGTTTGTCGATGTTCTGACTAACTGGGAAGAAGCAAGCTAGGAAGCTTGAGGCAACAAGTACTAAGAAGAAAAATATTTTTTTCCTCATGGCTGTGACTTAACAAGCTCCCACACACCTACTGAGGTACTATTTCTGTTCCAAAGTGCAAGATTAGGTTTTCAGTTTTGCATTGCATTGTTCTGTATTTCTTTGAGGTAATTAATGCAGCAACTGGTTTGTAGGGGCTTAAAGATGTTTGCTAAAGAATACCGCCTAGCTGATACTCTGTATATGCAATTTCTAAATGGTTAATTTTACCACTTCAACCACTACAAATGTCTTGCTAGTGTAGAGTATTGGACTGTTTGCTTTAATGTGCTGCAGCCTATATAAGTGACTGAACTCATATTTCTACTGGTACAACAAATATTGTCTTGGCATGGACAGATTCTTTTTTGGTCTCTTGACTAACTGGAAGAACATGTAGCATCCATACATAATATGTCTGTTAGAGATTGCTTCAGTTATTCAAGTTGTAACAAGCATGCCTTCTTTTTTTCATTTCCTAGGCAAAGATTATAGAACTCTTCTTTGTTGTGCCTACTGATGCCATGGTGTACCATCTTTGCTATGCCTATGTTACTTACATGGTGCAGAGTGTGAGGAAGTGGCCTCATGTTGATTGTTTTATAGCTACTGAAGTGAATTTGCATGGCTACTTAATTGATGTTACTAATTTATGGGTTCAATCTTTTTTGGCAGGTAGCATAATGGTTAAAGCAGTCTAGGATGCATATTAATTCCCATATGTAGTCATACTTGCAAGCACAGGATGTTGCCAGAGATGAAAGGTACTGAGTTATCACTACTTTGATCATTAAAAGGCAAATTTCTTAGAATACTAGTTCTTTTCTTGTTGTCTAAAAATATATATTTACATAACAGGTAGAGATGGAGTGCATGGTGTGCTGAACATATAGATAACCAAATATATGTGTGAGATCAGACCGACTCTATTTTTAGCACAAGTGTTGACTCCATTCATGATGGGCTACTAATTTGTGTATTATTTGGATGGATCTTTTGTCTGTCATGCACAAAGTGTATTTTTATATGTAGTTGCCATAGTGCATTTGAAATTTGGTTTGAGATGCCTCTGTTATGTAATTTTTATCAAGGCATTGACTCTCGAGAAAACATCCTGTTGTGATGATCCGAACATATTTTCGTGATGGTGTGCTCTCATAAAATCTTGTCACCTTTGAAACTCTCACGAAATTTATTGTGTGACTATGACTCTCACGAAATATTACAACTCTCACAAAATAATTTCGTGATGGTAAACTCTCACAAAATACAACAACTCTCACGAATTAACTTCATGACCGTGAGCTCTCACGAAATATCATTCCTCTCAAGAAATAGTTTCATGATGGTGAGCTCTCACAAAATACCCATCCTCTCACGAAATGGTTTCATGAGGGTGAACTCTCACGAAATACATCAACTCTCACGAATTAACTTCACGACGGTGAGCTCTCATGAAATACTCTTCCTCTCACGAAATGATTTCATGATGGTGAACTCTCACGAAATACAACTAAAACCATCATGAAAATACCGATGCAAATCGGTGGTAGCGTTATTCTCATGAGAGTGGCCGTCACGGAGAACTCTCATGAAAATAATCCGTGGTGGTGAACTCTCATGAAAATGTGTATTTCGTGAGTCTAATACCGTGAGAGGTGATGCGTGACGGGGTACTCTCACGCATTGTTTTCATGAGAGTAAAACCGTTTTTCGTGACTTTTTTGCACTCTCACGAAATGTCCAGTTTCTGGTAGTGCCTATGCACGGCACGACGGCTTCCCCCCCCGCCCGGTGGCCCCCTACTTCTCCCTCTCGGTCCCGGCCTCCCGGTGTGCGTCCTTCCCCTGCTGGCTGTTGACTATCGCGCTAGCTAGCTGCGTGGTTGTGGGGGTTGTGGTAGGAGTAGTTATCTCGAATTCATTACGATCTGAACCACGGGACGGGGAAAAGAACACAAAGCTGCGCAAGCTAGCTGTAGGCACCAAGTCATATCATTAGCTGCCCTAGTCGAAACTGCGGCATTATTTTTTAAAAATTTTGTTGTCTTGTGTTGGATCGATCTTTTTTGTTTTCTG
Source organism: Hyparrhenia diplandra (assembly GCA_015847255.1). NCBI lineage: Eukaryota > Viridiplantae > Streptophyta > Magnoliopsida > Poales > Poaceae > Hyparrhenia > Hyparrhenia diplandra. The sequence continues at coordinate 160,671 of JADLZK010007925.1, forward strand.
AACTAAACACATGCTCTTGGATTATATTATATGTATGTTGATTAGATGAAACAACAATCAAGCGTAGATTATATATACTACGACTCCTTTGTAAAAGCAAGCAAGCAAGCATGGGCCAATGCTCAATTTATGACTGAGAGTGATTGATATTTTCCTTCTCAAAGCTGTTGGATGAGGACCCATCATGCTGAAATTTGGCTAGTTAATATTAGTACTACCTTCTCCGTTTTTATTAGGATCCGAGAAAAAAATGTGGCTAATCTTGCTTTATCCTAGATGTGGCTAATTTTGCTTTATCATTTTTAGGATGTGGAAACAGAGGGAGGCGAGGTCGCATTTTGCTAGGGCTGCAGAGCAATCACCGGGAACAAAGGAATGAGCGTATATCCTAACTCCTTGTCAAATTTGTGATGTTCTAGTTTAAGGAAAAAAAATTCTAGAAGTACAAATATTACAACTAAATTGAAACTTCACTAGTGTACTTCTAAAGCTGTTGCAAAGAGTAGCATTTGACATGCTAATGCTACTTTGCTCTACAATTATTTCTTGACCAGGCCAATGCCCCAAATCTATTCAACGGCATTGTTCAGTAATTGCGTAAGCCTCATTATATAGGATCCTGCACCAACTTGCCCTTTGTCTCACTTTGTCGGACATGCCGAAGATTAAATTGTAGTTGTAGGCTATTTCCTAGCACCTTCCATTCCTATAGCAACTAGGATCTTTTTTTGTTCTAGAGCGTAGCTTGCAAAGGAACAAGGTGATTGGGTTTGGACCTGAGTGGAGATTGAGTTGTTTGCAATCCGAACAAAAGGCTTTGTGTAGGCTGTAGAGAGGGTTAATTGTTCTCTCATGAAAAATCTATTGAAGTGCATCTTGTTTATTTACTTTAGCTTGTTTTTCGTGAGTGCATCTTGTGTCTGTTCACGCCTCCTAGCAAAGGTGCGGGAGTTGCGACTTGATCTTTTCAACTTTTTCAAGTAGTAAGGTCATTACGTATTTTAGTTTTTAGCCTCTAGCTAGCTGACAATGCATCTCAAGCCTAAAGCTTAATTTAATTGCTTTACCTAGCATGCCCTAATTGTAGCTCTTGGTTTAATAATTCACATGTTATTTGGATTTCTACCTACAGTTTGGGAAGGTGCAAATTTGCTTTTTACACGAAGACCTCACGGTTGTTTTTGCCTATGTGTCTTTCTTTGTCTTCAGTCATGGAATTTAAATGGACAAGTATCATTCTTTGCTCTATCTGAGGTAAGCGATGAAATGATTGTTGCTATGATTTGCATGATTACGTATCCTTGCTTTTGAAATGATTGTTGCTATGACTTAAAATATTTGTAACTTCCCATTTTTTCTACTTGTATTCAGTCCAATGACAACCTGAACTTAGGAGGTGTAAAGAATATCCGAATTGTTTCTTGTCCTAATTTGTATGTTTCAGTCCCCAAAGCTATCCCTATAAATTAAAAGGAGGTTATCCTTTTGTGTCGAAATTATAGCGTCTCGATTTGCATCTTAGTGATTAGTATCCATTTCATGATTACACATTTATAAGTAGTAAATTGCACACTTAAATTTCTGCAATTATGGTGTTTTGCATGTGCAATATCCGGTCTTTATAAGTAGCTTGCATTTTTGTGTGCACATTTTTCAAGACTGCTAAGTTTTAGTTGTGGTGTCTGTTTAGTAGGCTAGGATTAGTACTTGTGTTAGCAAAAGCTGATTTGGCTTCTACTTCATCTCAACATTGGTCGTACATGGATTGAGTTTATGTGTTTAGACTTTAGTTTTGAGTTTGAGATTTCATGCTTGAATTGTTTCAATTCTACAGAACCCCGATTAGATCCCACCGGGTGAGGATGGTCCAAATTTGTTGTGGAGTCCTCATTTGTCTTCAATGACAAGGACAAGGCTGCTGAGCATCTGAAGGTATACTCATTATGACGGTCGCTATTTGGACAATCCCAATAGGCTTGATGCCATAATCGGGTTGTGTTTACTCGAGTTTTGTTTTTGTTTTCATCATGTTTTATTTAAGCGGCCAAACCATTATCGGTGCCCGATTCAAGGAATTTAATCATTCTGTCAATAGGTAATTCCAAAGCCCGAACCTGAAAATTCACAAGATCTCTTTTCAAGATAGTCCTTCAAGCAATAGGTATTGCTAAATAATCTTGTTTGGCTTCGGTTCTACTAGATGCCCTTGAATTGTTTCAATTCTACGGGAACCCCGATTAGATCCCTTTGGGTGAGGATGGTCCAAATTTGTTGTGGAGTCCTCCGCTGTCTTCAATGACAAGGACAAGGCTCGCCTGAGCATCGAAGGTATACTCATTATGACATTCGCTATTTGGACAATCCCAATAGGCTTCGGTGCCATAATCGGTTCTGGGTTTACTCGAGTTTTGTTTTTGTTTTCATCATGTTTTATTTAACTGGCCAAACCATTGCGGTGCACGATTCAAGGAATTTAATCATTCTGTCAATAGGTAATTCCAAAGCCCTGAACCACGAAAATTCACAAGATCTCTTTTCGCATAGTCCTTCGGCCAATAGGTATTGCTAAATAATACTGTTTGGCTTCGGTTCTACTAGATGCCCTATGGGAAACTAGATGACCTATGGTAATTATTTGTTTTTTGTGCCAACACGGCTTTCGCAAGATTTTTCTTTGCTCTGTCTTGCAACGTCCTCGGGTGACACGTGTGGCTTCCATCGGTGTCCCGTCGGATGTTTGGTATTGGGTCTGGCAACACACCCGTTAACACCCTTACCATCGAGCAACCCCGTTCCTTCCTCCCTGCCTCTCACTCCCTCTCTCCCAGTCACCCATTTCAGACCCATTCTAGATCTAGCCACTCTCCACCGTCTCCTCCAGCCCCATGCCCGTGGCCTCGCCGACTCCACGCCTCCGCCAGTCCATTGGCGGTCGGTCGAATCTTAAATCCATCGCTGCCCCCGCTCCAAAGATTGGCCCTTTTTTTATTTGGCGACCGGCGTCGCGGCGATTTGCTCTGGCGGTCGCTCTCCCCGGTGATTTGTTCCCTTCGGCAAAGCGGGAGATGAGGTGACCTCGCCGCTCCGCCCTACCACCGTGGCCTCCGCCTCACTGAATCGCTTGTTGCTCCTTGTCTGCCATTTTTGGAGCTCTTTAGGTATTTGTGTTCATCACTTTTCTCCCCTGATATGAAGTTTGCCTCATCGTTGCCTGATGGATTGAGATTTCGGTGGGGGATTTTTTTTTGATGTAGATGTGGGATTCACCTTGGATTTTGGGGGATTTTGGTTTGTGGTCGTGGATTTGGTTGCAATAGGGGCGGGTTCTTTGGTGTGTCGTCGTGCGTGGCGCATCAGCTTTTTGTTCGTTGTTCCTTGCTCCACGGTAGGCACGGCGAGTGGGCGAAATGGGATTGGTGGTGGGGCGGCGTCGTGGCATGGGTGCTTTGTTCTGCGGTGGTTTCTAGCGATATGGCGGTGTTGATGAGGCCGACAAGACCCGCAGACGGTGCCGCGGGGGGTAATTTTGCAGCCCCATGTTCTACATTTTTCTGAACTATAGTTAGTTAGTGTTGTCTGTGGATCTCGTTTGATGTCACGCACATGCCCTTGCACCTTGCTGAATCAAAGGTTGCATGATTTGTTGTTATGAGAAAAAAAAAAGGTTGCATGATTTGTTTTTTAGTGAACACTACTGATGCTTTCAAATGCTCGCTTCTAGCTGGGTCAACAGTTATTTATGCACAAGAATACATTGTTAAATCCATCTATGTGGCTTTAATCTCCAAAGTATAGGTTACTTTTTACTCTTGATTGTGTTTTTGGGGACGACTCGAATAGAGCTTGTTCTTACTATTCACTCGAGATTGCTTATAGGACGTGAAACACTTGGGGCTATAAATACTTTTTCTTGTGCACGATAAGAGACTAGTTTATGCCTAGTGTCGTAAACTTGATTTATACTAGTTTTGGAGGCTCTTGGTACCGCACATGCCCTTGCAATCATGTTTGATTTTCTTTTGCCTTTGTGACTTTGTGCTATGCCTTGGTACCGCTATACATTTGGACCAGCAAATTTGCTTGAACAATAATGTTCTAAGCACATGTTCGTTGACTTTATCAGGTTTTGTGTGGCATCGGTAGTGGAGCTACTCCATCAAGATAGAGTAAGGTAATCCATACCTTGTATACTGTACTACTAGTTTTGGAGGCTCTTTTCATTGTAGGTCGGAGTGGATAGAGCTTTTGCTTGTACTTCATCGTTATCATGTAATAAAACATGGTCTAAATGTTGGAAACAATAATCGTTTGGGATGAGCTACATGATTGTGCTAATTTTCTACTTGGTTTGGTTTAATTTTCACTGAATTTATCTTTGTCCATATTGCCAATATTTGAACCATAACAAATGGAATTTTCACTGAACTTGGTTTATACTGCATGTTAGATTTGTTATTTACAAATAAGTATATGCAGTTTACTTTAGCTTAGGAAATTGGTCTTCAATTGATTAGGATAGTATAGGTTCTTTGGGAAACACGAAGCCTCTCTTCGTAAGCACTAGGCGTAAGCCTAAAATACCACCACCTCTAAGCTCTAGCTCTCTCAATTTCTGTTTTCGACTGTATTTTAGCAAGAGCTATGTCTTTTAAGATAACGTTACTTTTGCACCCACCTATACTTTGAGTATCTTAGTGGTTACAGTAAAAATATTAGGCAGCTGACCTTAGACACATAAAAATTGTCATGTCCTTCCATAGTAAAAAAATTGTCACTTGTCATCTGTGATTGTTCTTGTTCAGATAAAAATTGTCCTATGTTGTCATTGTGCTGGTTGTCTCCCCTCTCTATGATTGTGCTAGCATGAAAAAAAAAATTGTAAATTGTCTTTTTTTTTTTCTGTGATTATGTAGGTATTGGATTTTTTTGTAAATTGTCCCTAAGAATTACAAACTAGAATTATGTAAATTGCAAACATTTATATCTGCAAACATTTCTGTGAGTATGTGCAATTTGGTTTTATGAGCTTGTTTATTATTTTTAGTTTGGAATTTAGCCTAAGAATAACCAACTTTCCCTGCTCCAGAAAGCATCTTGGTGAATCATGGTTAGTTGAAAGAAGCCCGTCCAGGACGCAAGATGTGCTTTGAAGATGTGTTTCTCACATGAGGTTCTCTCTTCTTTCTTGTGTTAAAACATTGATGAATGAGGGTTCTCTCTTCTTGTGTTTATTACTTTTGCAGCACATTGATGAATGAGGGTTCTCTCTTCTTTCTTGTGTTAAAACATGTTGACATTTGGTGATTTTTGTGAGCACAAACCTCTCATTTGTGTATTTGATTTATGTTTGTTGGTTACTACTGTAAAATTTAAAGGTCTATGATGCAAACACAAGAGATAATTTTATTGTGATTTGTGCCTACCCAAACCAAGTTTTTGTCCTTGTCATTTGTGTCAACTTGTTCTTTGCATATTGTGATTTGTGCCAACACATGACACATAGTTGTCTCTTGTGTTCTATGATTGTGCTTAAATAGAATGAAATTTGTGGTCTGTCCTTGCATAGAAGAAATTGTGCACTCTATCATTGTGCACTTTTAGCCTTACCTAAGATCTATCATTTGGGACCATAAAAGCTTTGTTGATCCTCTCATAATGGCCTATTTTAAATTCTGATCTTGAATTGTCCAAGAAATAGGTTTATGGCAAACACTAAACCGGGAAGTGTCAAATAGACTTACATAATGACCAAAAATCTGCTCTAGTGTAAATTGCAAGTATCGTCGGGCAATCTGCAATTCTTGTTGTGAGCATATGCAATATGTTGTTGTTGATTCAGGAGTAGAGACTAGGACAATCTGTCTTTTTCTATGCATTGGTCTAATATGTTTTTATTGCTAATTTCAGGTGCCATCTTACTATGAATCCTTCATATGTTGTTCCTTACAGCAAGTATCATTCGAGCATTCTTGTCCAGGTTAGTGCTTCTTAGAATATGGTTATTTCGATAGGTTGGTATTGTACTAACCTAAAATCACTATTCTTGCTCCTAAAATAATTGTGCGAAGTTGTTTGTGTTAATGTGATCGACAATAGTTGGATGTGGTTGTGGCAACTCACTGAAATGCTAAAAATGGTCTTAATAGTGTGCTATTAGGATCTACTTGTGTAGATGTGATCATTCTAAGGTCTTGCATTGATAAGCATGTTGGATTAGTGGTGTAGATGTCATCCAAGCTATTTAGTTACCTAGTGATTATTGCAACTTCACATTTTTTTTCTCTCTATGTAAATACAACAAGGACCGATAGATTTAGAGATCATTGCATAATAGTAGCAGAAGTAGGGTTGCCTTTCTCTGTCTAAGCCTGTAGGCACAGATCATGTGGCTCTCGGCTATATCTAGCGAGTTGGTATTGCCTCTCTCATATATTTTGACTGTGTGTTGCATACCTTTGTACAAAGAAAGATGTGTTTAGTATCCATTTCTTTATTGCAAATACATAATTAGTAAATTGCACACTTTAATTAATGCAATTATGGTGCCGAACATGTGCAATATCTATTTTAGTTAACTTAGAGGATGCAATTGTTCTTGCTTTAGGGCCTTGATATTCTTCCTGTCTAGGCTATTTTGGGATGTAGCCGGGAGATTCGAGAGCATTGTTTGAAATGTCTTGCGAAAGCGCGTTTGAAATGTCTTCTGCATATAAAAATTCTCATGGATTAGCAAAGACCTAACTAGTTTCTTTGAACATTCAATGGCAATAACATGAGATTTGTGAAATGGAAACTAGTTTCATTATTTTCAAACCCGTTACAATCTGTGGTAGCTATTAGCTCGGACAATTGAGTAAGTTGGATGGCATTAATTATCATCACTTCCAAGACCATTACGCATTAAAGAATCTGGTTCTTCCATTTCATGAACTCCTTGGATGTGGACCTGCAATAACAGAAAAATTGTTAACTCAGTAACCTTGTTTGTGTCGATGTTTTGTCCATGTATTGTCCCTTGTATTAAAAAACAAATTGTTTAAAAACAAGCGAGGGACCTGCGATCTGATACAACAAAGTACAAAATGACATCGCTTGATTCCCTATATAAACCTTGCGTTGAAGACGCCTTTTGAAAGTAACACTTTCGCCGAGGGCCGAGTGGGCCGTTAGGCCCTCGAGGCCGAGACTGAAATCAGTCATCACGAGGATCTGCGAATTGTGTTTTGATTGTCCCTTGTAGGTGTACTTTATATTGTATTTTTTGTTGATTGTGTTGTATAGTCCCTTGTCATGCCCCCTTGTATTGTGCCTTCTATTTTTCCTTGTATTGTATTGTATTGCTTATCTTTGTTCCCTACCCTTTGTTTTTATCTTATATTTTGTCCTTTGTGCTAGGTCATGACTCTTATTTGTTCTAGGACATGTCACGGTAATTAGGTGATTTCGGTTAGGTGAATTGAGCTCAATTAAGCTAATTGAGCTCACCACGCTTTCCGCGCCGAACAAAGCATGAAGCTAGCGACGCCATGCTGCTGATTCGATTGAAGTCGAAGACCGCGCTTGTGGAGGCGGCCTCTGTTGAGGCGTAGTTGCCATCGCCAAGTAGCGCCCGTCGATTTCGTAAGCGCATCCGCCGTCTCCACTAACATCGCCTTTCCTTGCAAGGTCTACTCCCTGACGATCATCCATCTGTTACTGAACATAGAGCATCTCATTATGATTTGTTTCTTGAGAGCATCTCATTATGTGTGACTAAATATTTTTTTTAGAACATGTCCTCATATTCATTGTGATTAAGTGATAAGGTCATATGCCATTCTATGGTCCTTTGTAATTAATTACAATCACCAACAATGCAAATTGCAAGTGCCGAGCACCGCAATTTTCTTTATGAGGATATGTAATATGTCCTTTTTTTGTTGCAGGGGTTGCCTGTTAGTAAGGAAATCTTTCTTTCATAAGAATCCTTACAACTCTATTGATTTGGGTGATGTTGTACTTTATTGTACGTGGTTTTAATTGTAGTTTTAGAGCAGCCACTGCCTTGTCACCACCCTCTTTTGCTTTATGCTAGGACACTACCCTCTTTTGTCCTTGTTTTTCCATAGAAAAAAATTGTTTATTGTCTCTTGTTTGCTATCTTAAAATTGTTAGAATCAGTATGTTTTCTTTTTGTGCTAGGACACCACCCTCTTTTGTCCTTGTCTCGTCCATAGGAAAAAATTGTTTATTGTCTCTTGTTTGTTGTGTTAAAAATGTTAAAATCTTTATCTTGTCCTTTGTGCTAGGACATCACCCGCTTTTGTCTTTGTCTTTCCATAGAAAAAAAAATTGTTTAATGTCTTTGTGTTATGGATATTGATGAGGAGCCTTAGAGAAGCTATGATTATTGCTATGATTTAAAGTATTTATATTCTCCATTTTTTCTACTTGTATTCAGTCCAATAACAACTTGAACTTAGGTGTTGTGAAGAATATCCTAACTGTTTCTTGTCCTAATTTCCATGTTCTAGTCCCCAAAACTATTCCCCTGTAAATGAAAAGGTTGTCCTTTATCTGAAACTATAGCTCCTAATTTGCATATTAGTGGTTAGTATCCATTTCTTGATTGCACATTTATAAGTAGTAAATTGCACACTTAAATTACTACAATTATGGTGCATTTCATGTGAAATCAGTTTTGTATGGTAATACTTGTGTAGCATGTAACAAGGCATGCATCAGGTTTCTAAATCTTGTCATAAAGACACTTTTTTTTGACCGAACTGTCATAAAGACACTTTGATCCTAAATTGCTAGCACCTTTGTTCTTTCACAATCTCAAAAATTCAAAATCCATTTTCTTTTGCCAAGCATATGCTCACATTATATGGTTTATCAAGTTTCCCATACCAGTGTTTTTGAAGTGGAGCTCTATGTTTACAGGTTTGCTCTTATGGTTGTAGATAGAGCTACAACCCTATACAGAAATGATTTCTCTGGTAGAGGGGAGCTATCAACAAGGCAGATGCGTCTGGCTAAGTTTCTTAGGAGCCTTCAGAAGTTAGCAGATGAGGTAATCAGCTTGTCCTTTGATCACTCATGAATTATGAAATGTTATATATATTGCAATACATACATTTGGTCGTCGTGCAAACATTACTGCTACCAAATTACAACAACTATTGATTCTACTGCAAGTTTTTTGATTAGTTAACCATGTGTAGAAACAACATATTGAGTCATAGTCAGACGCATCTGTGTTTTGTCTCTTGGAACTTTATTGCTGTCATAGTCTGTTGGATCAGAGGGGGAGGTAAGGTCAACATTTTTTTTTTGAAGTCAGCTCAGCATTTCATTGTACTAGGTTTGTAGCTAGCATGTACCCTTCATATCTTCTGTTTCTCCTTGCACCTATGCATTTACTACTCTGATTGTACTTGACCTGTAGTTTAAGTACACACAAATGCTAATTTTTATTGCATTGTTATAAATTTAGCTCATCAGACCTCTAAATCTTGAATGTTTATATGCTTGCAGATTCCAAACTATTTTTCCTGACCACCATCTATGGTATGCTTGGCATCCCTTTGTCCTACTTGACGTGGTATAGACCTCTATACCGAGCAATGAGGTATATGACAATTGCTTGATGCTTCGTGCCCTAAATACTGATTTAATGTACACTAGTTGTGAAATTCAGAGGTCAATCTTGAATGTGCATATAGATAACTCCCATTGACCTGTATGTAGATTACATGTCCTAAATGTGTTGCAGACCCAACAGAGGACAAGTAGGAACGGTGGGCAAGAAGCAATCAAGGAGGAACAGTGGGCAAGATGCAATCAAGGACAGAGGACAAGGACAAAAGGAGGACAAGGACAAAAGCATGTGACAGAGGAGGACCATATAAACTTGGTTAACGGGGGAAAGGAAATAAATCAGTACAGAACTTCACTTGGAAGCCAAGCAGGCGTGCTGCCTTGGGCCAGCGGCCTGGCAAGCAGCGCAGCACGGAAAACAGCCAAGCAGCAAAGCCGGCGGGGTAGGCGCGGATGTCAAATGAGCACTGACTTGGTAAACGGGTTAGATCAGAAACCCGTTACTGTAGACGGGCCTGTTACTGTAGTGTCTACTCAGTTCTCAACTCAATTGAATGGATGACTAGTCTGACTGTTGGTTTTGAAACGTACGGTCCAGGTTGTTGCAAGAAATCTTGGTCAAATTTCTTATGAAAGAGATATAGCAACTCCCATATAATAATAGCAACATATTTTCTAATTTTCTTTGTTTCCATAGCGCTGCCATATGTAGCAATAACATTTCAGGAAGCATCCAGATTGAAGTAGCATTCAGACTGAATTCAGGTAGCAGTAATATTTCTGAAAAAAAGACCAGGGAAGAGATGGGTTGACCCGACGCGATGTACGTGCCCTTAGGTCATGAGCGCGCCATGTCAACTTGGCATCGAAGGACCTCGGAGATGTGAAACATGGACACCCGAATGATGTGGTCGCTTCGCACCATGATATACTCAGCAATGTTCTTGGAAGGTACGTAGCCCTCGATCTTTCAGCATTAGACCGACCATTCCTCGAAGATCGGTAGCATTGTTAAGCTATCAAGGTCGCTTCGCACCATGATATACTCAGCAATGTTAAGATGCAATTTGCTGAGTGCTGAAAAACCACTCGGCAAAATACATCTTTACCGAATGCGAAAAAAAACACTCAACAAAGCCATCTTTGTCGAGTGTTTTCTTTCCTGTTTGTTTTTGATTTGGCACTCGGTAAAGATGGTCTTTGCTGAGCATCCGATAAAATACACTCAGCAAAGATGTCGACACTCGGCAAAGAGTGGGATTCCAGTGGTGGCATGGCCTGTAGGTTAGTGTTAGGAAATAAAAGGTGCCATTCAGGCGATCCAAATAGGCAACCAATTCTCGTGAATGTTGGATCATTTTGTTCGTTGCTCCACGAAAAAATTTTGGACGTGCAGAGATGAGGAACCAAGGTCTGTTCGACCCTTGAGTGATGTGTGATTGACAACACCATTGCGTGTGATATGTTTGCCTTGGCTTGTGACATGCAGGTGATGAGGGTGACATGGCGAAGGCGTGGTGAAGGGCAACCTGCGGGCTTGGCATCGAAGGACCTGGAGGACCGTGCAGCGGCATGGGCGGCTCACGCGGTGCTACATCAAAGCAAGGAAACATGGAGGGCATCGATGCGTTGGCCAAATCAGGTGGAGGCAATGGCAAGCTCGAAGTAGATGGCTCGTGTGGCCAGACCATGAAAAGAGTTGAACGTGTCAAGCTTGGCAGGAGGTCGGACTCACCCTGGGCAAAAAAACCTGATACCCGATACGCATACCCGAACTGCCCAACTCCGGACCCGAATTACCCGATCCTAAGTTCGGATAGTGATTTTAATTACCCGAAATTAGTTTGGGTAATTCGGATCATGTACGTCAGTACCCAAATTACCCGAACTACCCGAAATTTTGCCTTCGACTACGTATTTATCATGTGTTGTTAGTTAAACACTTGAAATTATCACTTTATTTTAATATAATTCTCTTAGTTTCAACATGTGACTATAATATATTATTCTTCACCATTTTTTTTTGAAATTCGACACAAATTACCGGTGAAATTTTGTTTGAATTGTTACTAAAAATTTTGTGTACTTTTATGTTTCCTATAAATTGGGTAGACCGGGTATATCCGAACCCGATTATTGGGTACCCGAAATTTCGGGTAATGTTTTTTTGGAACTAATATCGGGTAGCAATTTTCATTCCCTGAATTTTGAATTACCAAAGCTACCCAAACCGAAAAAATCGGGTATCCCGAATGCCCAGGGTGAGGTCGGACACATGCCATGTCGGTTTTCTGGGGTTTTCACTGCAAAGACCGGCAAGGAGGGTTTTCCGGTTTGGGCCTCAAAACCCTGGGCTGGCGCGGACTCGGTTCGAGTCGGGCGCCGGATCGGAGGACACCTGCGTGGAGACCAAGCGGTCATGGTCCAACGTTTCCTTGAAGCTGAGTCATTATGCGTATGTTTAGTCATTGATTATTACTTTTGTCTTCGATCAGCCTCTTGTAGATAAGGTTGAAATGCCCGAGTACAAGTCATTCGTCCTTCCCCTTAGTTCTATATTCTTAAGATCCTCTCATTTCCTATTCAAACCTTAATTAATTGGGAAGATAAAAGAGCTTACATACCTACTCGATCCTTGACATATTCTCTCGTGACGAGCGCTCACACGTGCACATGACAAACAAGACCAGGCCAGGCCCCTTGTTTTTAGCGACGAAATAGCACGAGGGCTACGTCGGCCCAAATTTCTTATTACCAGGTCGTCAGCGCCAGGTCAACATGGTTCTCTGTAATAATCAGAAATATCCATGTTAACCCCGTATCATTTGGATTATGCCCTATCGGTTTGAGGAATTAGCTAGAAGGTGAACGGATCATCTTTTTTTTTATCACACCTCAGGCACGTTTTAATTAAGCAGAAGCAGTTTGGGACATTTATAAAGCTAGGTAACAAAGATGTTACCAAAGCCAACACAAACCCCATAACCAGGCTTACAAACTAGCTCGGAGGTTTGAGTCGACACTCCTAGTTTCAGGAGGAATTGCTTGATTCGTCAAATCAACATAGTTGTTCTAGTGAAACTAGCTCGTTTGGACCAAGTATCACTCTCTGGGCGGAACTACACGCCTTCCTGATGCTTCAGAATTAAGTTACAGACCGTTTCTTCTTAGTCAGTGGTGTGTCCCTGAACCACTTCACGGGGTTTACGCGTCTCTCTCATTTTTTTCAGAAAAGGACGTGTCTCTCTCATAAAACAATATGTATTTGTTGTAAGCAGGTGGGAAAGAAAGAGGCGTGTGCGTGTCACAAAAAAGGACTCATTAGAATTCTCTGACTCTTTCTACACAACCTTCCTACAGGTTGTATATATAAGTATACCTGCACTAATGACACCAATGAACAACACAAATCATCGTAGAGCAAAACACATGGGACTCTATTCTTCATCACGTGGCGGCCCTGTGGCCTCGGCGCTACTGCTTTGTTTCTGCATTCTGTTCTCGGGAGTACATGGAGGATCTCGCAGGGTAAGCAAGCATTGCCTGCCTGGCAACACACTTCTTAATTTGATCACTAGCAAGAGATCGAGGTGTAGCTTAAAGACGATTGATGTTTCTTTAATCTCTTGTGTTTGCAGCTTTATATCGTATACCTCGGAGATGTGAAACATGGACACCCAAATGATGTGGTCGCTTTGCACCATGATATACTCAGCAATGTTCTTGGAAGGTACGCGGCCCTCGATCTTTCAGCGTTAGACCGACCATTCCGAAGATTGGTAGCATTTTTAAGCCATCAAGAGGTTAACTGTGTTTTTCTCGTGTAACTTCAGCATGGAGGATTCTTTGGCTTCCATGATTCACAACTACAAGCATGGCTTCTCAGGGTTCGCAGCCATGCTTACTCAAGACCAAGCTAAGCAGCTTGCAGAGTTTCCAGACGTGATCAGTGTGAAACCCAGCAGAAGGTGCAAGGCGACAACCACTCGAAGCTGGGACTTCCTCGACGTGAACAACCAAATGCCCAATGACCTCGTCAATAAAGGCAAATATGGTGAGGACGTCATCGTCGGAGTTGTTGATTCCGGCATCTGGCCAGAGTCGGCAAGCTTCAGCGACCAAGGGTACGGCCCCGTGCCGTCACGGTGGAAAGGCGTGTGCCAGGTCGGACAGGAATGGAGCACCAACAACTGCAGCCGCAAGATCATCGGTGCACGGTTCTACACCGCCGGAGTCTCCGAGGAGGACCTCAAGCTGGACTACCACTAAGCCGGGGACGCGGACAGCCACGGCACGCACACGGCCTCCACCGCAGCAGGCTCCTTCGTGGAGGGGCCAGCTTCCGTGGCCATGGCCTCGCCGCCCGGCGTCGCGAGGCGAGGCGGCGCCCCACGCCCGCATCGCCGTCTACAAAGTCCTATGGCGCAGTGCCGAAGGGGAAACTCTGGCACCGACGCCGGCCTGCTCGCGGCCATCGACGACGCGATACACGACGGGTGGACGCGCTCTCGCTGTCGATTGGTGGTTTCGACGACAATTCCTTCGGCGCCCTGCACGCGGTTCAGAGAGGGATCACCGTCGTGTACGCGGCCGGGAACGATGGGCCTAGTCCGCAGACTGTCGAGAACACGTCTCCCTGGGTCATCACCGTTGCGGCGAGCAAAATGGATCGGTCGTTTCCGACCCTGATCACGCTGGGAAACAAGCAACGGATCGTGGTACGGGCCGGGATACAAACAGCAAATTCACAAGCCTGCCATGCATGGTTTGATTTCTTGCCCCTGAGCAACTTTTTCTATTCCTTTTTGCAGGGACAATCGCTCTACTACCAAGGGAAGAACATGTCCAGGAGCATCTTCAGAAGTCTTGCAGACGGAGGCCTGTATGTGAAAACCATTAATTTTACTTGATTTTCTGCAAATGTGGCATAAATAAATTCAGGAACTGATCAGCAATTAAACTTCTTGCCATGTGTGGTCAGGTGCACGGCAGGTGATCTAAATGGTACCGATTTCAAAGGGAAAATGGTGCTTTGTGCAACACCAAATTCACCCACGGAGTATGGCCCGTCCTTGAGATTCGCTGTAGCCGTACAAAACGTCCGGGCTTTAGGGGGCTCTGGTGTTATTTTCGTTCAATATACGACAGACAATCTCCAAGCATGTGTAGGCATTCCATGTGTTCTTGTGGACATTGAGGCTGGTAAAAATATCAGGAAATACGTCGACACCGCCAGGTATATATATCACTTTCAGAATCCTAATCAAGACTACACTGATTACTGCACAATAGAAGCAGCTCTAAATCATTCTCTGCAGTCAGCTGAACATTTTCTGAGATGAATTTCTGGTTGTTTCAAGCAGCTCTCCAGTTGCAAAGATTGATCCGGCCCGAAGCATTACAGGTAAAGACATTTTGGCTCCAAAAGTGGCATCATTCTCCTCGAGGGGCCCATCACCCGACTATGCTGATATCATTAAGGTTAGACTTGAATGTAACACAAGCTAGACACTGCGCACTAACAAGCTAGCCATGACCTGCCATCTCATTCCGCTCTTGCTTGCTCAACAGCCTGACATAGCTGCACCTGGAGCCAACATCTTAGCAGCAGTGGGGAACTCCTATGAAATTTATTCAGGGACATCAATGGCTGCCCCTCACGTAACCGCATCATCGCTGCTGAAATCTCTGCATCCAAATTGGTCTCCTGCTGCACTGAAATCCGCTATAATGACTACAGGTACTTAACAGCTTTAGAAGATAACTTCTAAAGACATGACTTATTGCTAGGCAGTGTTACATTGTCTTACCCCTGTTTCATTTTGCACGGTGAAGCATCTGTAACTGACAAGCACGGAATGCCGATACTGGCGGAAGGATTGCCTCGAAAGATCGCCGACCCATTTGACTATGGAGGTGGGCACATAAACCCCTAACAGAGCAGCCGATCCCGGCCTGATTTATGACATCGATCCGAATGATTACAACCACTTCTTTGGTTGCACCATCAACAAGACTTCAGCAAGCTGCAATGAAACACCAGCACCAGGGTATCTCTTGAACCTGCCATCCATCTCGGTTCCAGACCTCAGGTATCCAATTAGCATACCGAGAACAGTTACAAATGTAGGCGAGGTCGATGCAGTTTACCATGCTGCCATTGAGAGCCCAGCTGGAGTCAAGATCGAAGTTGAACCGTCCGTTCTTGTATTCAATGCCGCCAACAAAGTTCATACGTTTCAGGTCAAGATATCACCTATGTGGAGGTTACAAGGGGATTACACATTTGGCAGCATTACTTGGTACAATGGTGAAAAAAACAGTGCGAATTCCAGTAGCAGCCCGGATCACAATTCATGATTTCTTTGCGGATGTTGCATAAATGATGAGGTGAAACATGCAGTAACCTCATAATGTTCTTGTACCTTTTGAAGTAACACTATCATAGTGTTTCGAACAATGTACACAAATATAAGGTTTTTGGAGCCTCGAATGGAGTTTTTTCATTAAGAGGTTTTAAAAGGGTACGGCCCAATGTTCAAGATTAAAAGGGTAAGTAAGGAAGTAGGCAAGTAGCGTACGATTGCCTTCTGAACAATGCATGGCATCACCCCTATTCTATACAAGTTGGCTTCTCTCATGATTTGCTTGTAGGGGCTTGTTTGCAAATGGTGCAGGTAGCTTGCTGGTTGTCTTTCTTGTAAGCACATGGATGACAATCAGTACCCATATTATTTACTAGTATGTGTGTGCGCTTGACATAAACTTTATAGACTGTGTGCGTCCAAATATGCTGAGATTGGGAGTTCGTTTAAGATGACTAGCAAGTGAACTTAATGAGTCCGGCGGTTGGGAACACGAGCAAGAGGTGAAAAAACGAAAACATAAAAAATAAACAGATGGCTGGGAGCTCCGTGCAGAGCTTGAGCACTGGAGCACAGGAAACCGGCAAGTTTAAGCACTCGGGTGCTCTGACAGTGATGAAGATCACCGACGTCCTGCCGGCTCACCTCTCTCCGGCCCAGCTTTGATCACCTTCCTCAAGTGGCTGCCCCTGTCCTCAACCTCCACCCTGGAAGGGTGGTCAGTCAAGAAATCTACCGGTGCTTTGGCTCTACGGTTTCCTTCGATCCCCCTCTTTTTAGCTAAGCCTTTCTTTCTCGTCATCTCCATTGGTCGTTGCTCCATTCGTCTGTCTGAAAAATCGGTCAGTCTAATCCTTCAAGCTGTGCTTGGGGGCTCACCTTCTGGTTTTCACGTTCTTCAGCGTAGTGATAGAGTTTTCAGATTCTCTGTCTCGTGCCATGCTGTCGGTTTCCATATCTTCAGTCTAAAATCTTTCGATTGCTCTCATTTCAAGAGCTTCTTTCACCTTTGGCATGGTGGTGGCCCAAATTTTAAAGTTGAATATAGCAATTGGATTAAAGAACAAGATGCGGGTTCATGTTATTTGGAATCGTGGTCATCTACAAAATCTTCAGCTATCTGGTGCTAACTCCATCCCCATTGGTACTGTCGTGAACTTTGGGAAGCTAGATCCATGGCAGCTTCAAATTTCAAATTTCCAGCTTGAAATCAGAAAGTTTTTGGAACCCTCGATAAGGAGGTTACTATTACGGGGGTTACTACTATTTTAAATGGCCATAACCACTAGACAGGTATTCTAGGCCTAATTCCTAATTTAAATATCCTCTTTCCTGGTTCTGGGCCGCCCCAACGTCTCCGTGCCAACTGCCTCTCCTCGGCCCATCCCTCTTTCCTTTGCCGCAACCAGATCCGTTGCCTCAAATGCCTTCGACACGGTCACATTTCTTCATCGTGTAATTCATCACCTCAATTACCGCGCCTCCCTAATGGGAATTTTGGCCCTTCAACTTCTTGGCAATATCGTCACAATGAGTCACTGATCAGTGGGGATCAATAGGTACACCAACCTCCTCAACCGCGCATTTATAGCTCCGTTTCTGAATATATAAAGGAATCCAGAAATCTCTCAACTATTCCTCCTCGAGTTAATATTCCGTGGATTCTTCCCTCCAGCAAAACATGGCAAATAGCTGCTCCAGAGTTCGACGACGAGCCTCCGTTGCCATTGAGGTCGACATCGTCGGAGCCTGATTCTCAAGATCCACTCACCGGTATCACCTTCAAATCCTTTAGTGAGTATGCCTTCAAGTGTCTTGGTGCTCCTCCCCCCAGAGTCTCTCACATTGCTTGGGCTCTAAAAAACCCCAATTCTACTATAGTGACTCCAAGGATGGCCTATCGCTTTGTTGATCCTACCCCGTTCATGCCGGAATGGGGACAGAGAGTGATGATTCCCGGCCGCTGCCCGATGTTGAGAGTCGTCATTGGGCCGATACACAAGAGGAACAACAATGTTGCTATTGCTCACATCCACCCGCCACCTCAGGACCATCAAACCTTTGGTGAGGTTAATGACATCCTCCGTGACTTTCTGAATCTTACTGTTCGTATGCCTTGTAAGTATATTCAGCCGTGTCCTTTTGGTCAACCATACGTCACCATGAATCACCGTCACCAAGACTTCAGCAAGCTGCAATGAAACACCAGCACCAGGGTATCTCTTGAACCTGCCATCCATCTCGGTTCCAGACCTCAGGTATCCAATTAGCATACCGAGAACAGTTACAAATGTAGGCGAGGTCGATGCAGTTTACCATGCCGCCATTGAGAGCCCAGCTGGAGTCAAGATCGAAGTTGAACTGCCCGTTCTTGTATTCAATGCCGCAACCAAATTCCATACGTTTCAGGTCAAGATATCACCTATGTGGAGGTTACAAGGGGATTACACATTTGGCAGCATTACTTGGTACAATGGTAAAAAAACAATGCGAATTCCGGTAGCAGCCCGGATCATAATTCATGATTTCTTTGCGGATGTTGCATAAATGATGAGGTGAAACATGCATGCAGTAACCTCATAATGTTCTTGTACCTTTTGAAATAACACTATCACAGTGTTTCGAACAATGTACACAAATGAAAGGTTTTTGGAGCCTCGAATGGAGTTTTTTGATTAAAAGGTTTTAAAAGGGTATCGCCCAATGTTCAAGATTAAAAGGGTTGGATCAATGTATATCTCCTACTTGTAAATCACCCTCACCAAAGATGAGCATGAGCAGTCACAAGGTGATCGAGCAATGGTGGTGGCGCCATAGGGTGTGGGTGGTGTTCGGAGGGGGTCGTTAAAATTCTGTCTGCCGTAACATGGTTCATCTTTTTGTTGAGTCGGATGCTCCTTTGTTTTGAAATAACCAAGTTGGATCTCGAGATAGTTCAATCCATAGCTATTTAGGAAAACATCCACGATAGTTTAATAACACTATGCTAAAATATCAAGCTAGGTTTCAGTTTACATAGGGTGTGATTGGTTGCCTTGCACCTTCTCAGCCGAGATGAAAGGGGGATCCAGGCCCCCTTGATCTAGGCCAGAGTCATGCAACCACCTCTGCTTGGTTGCACTTTGGAGGTTCATACAGGATGAGAGCATTTCTGTTTGGTTGCCAGGATGTATGGTTTATTTGAATGAACTGATACAGGTATTCATGTTTGGTTGCTTGCGCAACAAATGGTGCCAATACCCCTATACCGATATGGTGAGTTTACCATGAAAAACGTGACCAGCCAAGAACAAGAGCAAATGTGCCTCAGTTTCAATGCAAATATGACATATAGACAACGACCTTGGAGCATCTAACGACATAAAGTTAACCGTACACAATTCCACCAGTTTAACCGACATGACAGATACATCAGTAGTCCCTCACAAGGTCATTGGCGGTACAATTCATGTTGGCAGATTGATAACATCACAAGCGCGAAAACAACAAGATAATGAGGTAAACTAACACCACCACGAGAATTGAAACCACAACAGAAACAACAATCAAGAAACGTGGCCCGAGAAACCACTTTAGCCCGAGCCTCGACCACATGGGACCTATCGGAGGTCTTTAGAGGTCGTCTTTAGGTTAGAATCTCCGCGTTCTAGCCTTAAGAGGTCCTCTCGAGCGTTTCTTCGCCCTTGTCGGATTACGTAAATGCGCTGCTAGTCACTTTTGACTTTCTTTGCTTTGTGTTAGGGGAATTTTCCTCTTTATATTATAGAGGATTTTTACATTGGTCCTGCTTCATTAAAAACCTCACCTCCACTAGGAGTTCCCCTATGAGTAAAAGAGTGCAGGACTTGTTTGAAAGCGGTAAATTCTACTTTTTGTCTTCTGAAAAAATAAAAACTGGCCGACCACCACTTATAGTCTGCGAGAGGTGGTCCTACAGGTAATATTTGTGGAGGTTATCAACGTTCCAGGAGTGGTCAGAGATGTTTCCTTCACCATCGACGAGGCGGAAGGCCCCTGGCCTTGCAGCCGCTCTTGCAATGAATGGACCGTCCCATTTTGCTTGTAGCTTACCCACATTGGACGCGTTTGGTTTTCGCTTGAGGATTAGGTCTCCGTCTTCGATACTTTTCTTATGGACCTTATTATCTCTCCATTTTTTGGTCTGGTCCCTGGTATTTGCATATGGTTTCCACAGCCTCTAGCCTTGTGTGTTCTAGAGTCTCTTTGGCATAGCCTTCGTCCTCCGCCATCTTTTGCTTTATGACGCAGAGGCTTTCTCGTTTCAACTCCTCTAGGAGCATCGCCTCTTCACCGTACATGACTTTGAATGGAGTGAAGCCGGTTGCTCGCGGGCTGTGGTGTTGTGTGACCAGATTACTTTTGTCAACTCATCAGCCCATTTACCTTTGCGGAGGTTGAACAATGTCTTTGATATCACGGAAAATATTATTCCATTTGCTCTCTCAACGGCCCCATTAGACTATGGGTGATATATAGAGGCGAAGGCTATCTTTGTGCCCATTTGGGTGCAAAATTCTCTGAATTTGTCAGAGTTGAACTGTTTGCCGTTGTCAACTATGATCAGTGGCGGACCTAGGATTCTAGCATAGGGTGTGCGCCACAAAAAAAATTCTTATACAATTCAGTAAAACGACAACAAATCTTAATATGATTTGTTCAAAAATCAAGATGGTTGAAAAAAAATACTTCAGCAAATAGTAAAACCAATGATCGGACGACACATGATCAACAATCAGCCTAAATCATTTGTTTTGCATTCACAATTTTTTCACAATTTCTATTTTGGGTGTATGACATGTCGCACACAGGGTGGTCGGTGGACCACCCTGACCACCTCTTAGATCCGCCACTAGCTATGATCATTCTAGGCACCCCAAATCTGCAGATTATGTTTTGCCAACAGAATTTTCTGATTGCTTCTGACGTGATCTTCACCAACGGTTTGGCCTCTATCCATCTGGTAAAGTATTCAACGGCTACTACTGCGAATTTGTTTCCCCCTTGGGAAGTTGGTAGAGGACCAACCAGGTCTATTCCCCACCTTTGCAGTGGCCATGTCGGAGGTATTAGCTGCGTTTCTGTTGAGGGGTTCTTCTAGTGTGGTGCAAAGTTCTGACAAGCTTCGCACGTCTTGACGATTTGCTGGGCGTCTTTGATGTGAGTGGGCCAGTAGAAGCCTTGTCGGATGGCCTTTGCTGGCAATGCTCTTGGTCTGATGTGTGGTGTCGGCGTTTATTTCTTTTAGGAGTTCCAAGCCTTCGCTTTGAGAGATGCATTTGAGCATTGGTTGAACGACTCCCCTTTTGAACAGAGAGCCGTCGATCAAGGTATAATTTCTTGCTCGTCTTTGCCGTTCTTACTGCCTCCGCTTCCTCTTCCGGGTAAGCGATATTGTTGAGGTTGTCAACTATTGCCTGCCTTCAGTCTAACATTACCGACTTGAAGGCTTTGTTCAACGTTTCTGTTGCTGGCTTGTATGATATGTTGTAGAAGGTGTTCTGTGGCATGCAGAGGTTGTTTGCGGCTGCTTTGGCCAATGTGTCGGCCTCGCTATTTTGTTCCCTTGGGATAAATTTGACTGTGAATCCTCGAAACCTTCGCTCTAGAGCTCTGACCACCGCCAAGTAGTTTACCAATTCTGGTTCTCTGGCCATGCATTCTTTTTCTACTTGCCCTGCCACTAGCATAGAATCTGTTCTGACTTCCACTGTCTTTGCTCCATAGGCCTTTGCTCTGGTGAGGCCCAGGATGAGCCCTTCATACTCGGCAGTGTTGTTTGTTTGAGAGCATTCCAGTCTTGTAGCAAAGTAGGACTTGATTCCTGAGGGTGACATTATGACCGCGGAGGCTCATGCTCCTTGTCTGCCCCAAGCTCCGTCTGTGTACACTGTCCACAGTTGCGAGTCTTGAGCTTGTTGCTTCTGTTCGTGCGGTGTCCATTCCGCCATGAAATCTGCCAACACTTGGGATCGTTTTGTGGATCTGTGAACGAATGATATTTCGAACTGCGAGAGCTCCACAGCCCATTTTCTGATTCTGCCTGAGGTTTCCTTGTTTCTCATGACCTCCGCAAGTTGTTGTGTTGTTGGCACTATCACTTTGTATGAGTGGAAGTAATGCTTGAGTATTCTAGATGTGGTTAAGAGGGCGTATGCTATTTTCTCGATCTCGGTATAGTTGATTTTTGCTCCCGATAATAACGAGACATAGTAAACTGGGAGCTGTATGAGTCGATTGGCTTCAAGTTTCTCTTGAACTGCCTCGGTGCTGATTGCGTGGTCGGAGGCTGCAAGATATAGGAGTAGAGGTTTTTCTTTGTTGGGGACCATTACCCTCAACTAATCTTGTAGGTATTTTTTGAGCTTGGCGAAGCCTCACGCCTGCTCCTTGCCCCAATGGACCTGCCCACCCTCGCGGAGGGCTTGGAAGAATGGCAAGCTTCTCTCTACTAATTTTGATATGAATCTGTTTAAAGCTGCAATTCTTCTTGTGAGTTGTTGCACTTCATTCTTTGTCTTTGGCTCGGCCATGTCTCTGATTGCTTTTGTTTTCTCTGGGTTGGCCTTTACCCCTTCTGAGCTGACGATATAGCCGAGTACTTTCGCTTTGGTTACTCTGAAGACACACTTCTCAGGTTCAATTTGAGCCCAGATTTTTTGAGGTTGGCGAAGGTCTCTTGTAGGTATGAAATGTGGTCCTGCTCTTTTTTGCTCATGACTATAAGGTCATCCACGTATGTGATCATATTTCTAAGTAGTTGTCCTACCAGGACTTTACCTGTCATCCTGGCGAAGGTTGCACCGGCATTTTTCAAACCCTCTAGCATTCTAACAAAGCAATATGTACCGAACGGGGTGGTAAAGCTTGTTTTCTCTTCATCTTCTTTTCTCAGCCAAATTTGGTGGTATCCTGAGTAGCAATGTAGTAGTGAGAACCTTTGGCAACCGGCTGCTTTATCGACAGAGGTGTCTATTCTTGGTAGGGGGAAATTGTCCTTCTTGGTGGCCTTATTGAGGTCTGTGAAGTCTATACACATCCTCATCTTGCTGGAGGTTTTCTTTGGTACCATAACTACACCAGCCAGTCAATGTACTTGACTTCTCTGATGACCTTGGCGTCGAGCAATCTCTAGACCTCCGCCTGAGCGGCTAGTATTCTGTCTTCGACATCTTTTGTTGTCTTTGTTTCTTTGGCCTTGTGTTTGAGTTAATGTCAAGGATGTGCTCAATGGTGTCCCTATCGACACCCCCGAGGTCCGGCAGCCGACTAGGCGAAGATGTCTTTGTTTTTTATTAGGAGCTCCGCTAGTTCTTTTCTTCATCTGCGGATAGGTTGGCAGCGATTGTTACCGTGTGATCAGGATATTCATCTATCCTTATCTTTTTCACCTTCTCCTGCCCCTTCACACTTGTCTGGCCTCTGATCATGTCAGGTGGCTCAGGGTCTTCGACTTCTATTTCCACGGAATTGACATTTCTGTGTGCTCTGTATATGGCCTTCTCTATATTTCTGGCCTCCTTTTGGCTTCTGTGCACTGTGATGATTCCATGAAGGGCTGGGATTTTCATGCACAAATAGCCCATGTGTATCGTCGCATTGAATTTGTTTGTGAATCCTCTGCCGAATATTGCATTGTATGGCGAGTAGACATCGACGATGTCGAAGGTTATGTATTCCGTTCTGGCGCTTTCTTGATTACCAATGGATACTGGAAGAGTTATCTTTCCCAGCGCCTGAACTTGTCTTCTGCCAAACCCTATGAGGGGTGAGTTTGAGGGTTGCAGTTGATTTCTGCTGAACTGCATTTTGTCAAAGGCGTTGGCGAAGATGATGTCGGCGGAGCTTCCGGTATCGATTAGCACTCTGTTTATTTCCCATGTTGCTATGTTTGTTTTGATCACCATCGCATCCACATATGGATAACTCTCCAATTTGAGGTCTTCCTCTGAAAAGGTGATCGGGGTTTTTGACCGCTCACCAAATTTGACTGCCGGCTGAACGGCTACATTGTTGACCAAGCGGAGATCATGATCCCTGTTTTGCCTTTTGGTCTCATACTCTATCGATGAACCACTAGCAATGGGCATTATCGTTCCGATGGTTGGGAGTGGAGTATGAGGATTGTACTAGTTCTCTTGATTTGGCTCGTTTTTCATGGGAGCGCTGGGTGGGGGGCTCGGCGGAGGTGGCAGGTGTGTGTTGGAAGCTTGGCCATTGAGCTGCCTGTTTGCTTGTTGGGGCTGTCTTGTTTCAACATAGGTTAGATGTTGCCTCGGGTTGGGGTAAGACATGCTGGACTCGGATGAGTAGTTTGGTGTTGGTGGTTGAGGCGAAGGTCTCTATGCTGGTAGGAAGTTAGGGTAGTATGCGCTTGCGATTGTGGAAGGGCGTACTTGGTTTGATGTTAGGGATGGGTAGACGGGGCAATATTGTTGGTGCTGGCTTTGGGCTAGCGGAGCCTCTGAGCGTGGGTAAGTATAAGCGTTGTTAACCTCCCTCTTTGGTTGTATTGGGTGGCTGGGTAGGGGCTGACTGTTTGTTCCCTTGTGCACTCTGTCTCTTTCCTGCTGGATTACTAGGCAATCTCTTGTGTAGTGCCCCTTTTCTTCGTCGTGTACAACACAAAACTGCTTTCTCGGCTTTCTGTTCCAGCCTTTCTGTGGCCCTTTGCCCTGGCACGGTTTCTGGATATTAGGTGGCCTTGCACCTTGAGGATTTTGCTGTTGATCAGGCTCCGCTTCCTGATCTAGGGCCAATACGTGCTGCCCTTGGCTCTGCTTATGTGGAGGTATCGGCTGTTGGTTTCTTTTGGTTCCTTTAGGTTGCTTTGCCTATCTTGGTTCTGCTCTTCCACCTTTTTCGGAAGTTGTCATTTGAGCGGATCCAAGTTTCAAATTTTTCTGAGCTCTGCATAGTCTTTGGTTTGTTTCTTGCCGTTTCCCGAATGGCCCCAAGCGGAGGCCTCTGATGGCTGCATCTATTGCTACTTGGTCCGGAACATCTGGTGCCTTCGCCTTGAGTTGCAAGAATCTTTGGAAGTAGTCTTTCAACGGCTCGTTCTGGCTTTGCTTGCACTAGAACAAGTCCATGGAGGTGAGTGACTGGACTACGAGCCCCTTGAAATTCTCCAGTATTTTGTCGCAGAGGTTTTCCCAAGAGTATATGGTGCTCGGCTTGAGCATGGAATACCAAGCTAGAGCATCTCCTTCGGCAGCTATAATGAAGGCCTTCGCCAACACGACGTCATTACCTCCGGCCGATACTACTGCAACTTCATAGCTCACTATGAACTGATGTGGGTCTGTTCTTCCATTGAACCTTGGGAGTTGGGTGGGTTTGTATCTGGCTAGCCACAGTGTCCTTTGTATTCCCTCCGATAGGGGGGACTTGGGGTTAAAAGACCTCCCCTCGTCGAGGACATTGTGGACAACCAAAGGGTTGGGTTTGACCTCCGGTGTCATGGTGATCGCAGCATGGCTAGATATGGGTATGGTTGGGATGATTAGTGGCGGCTGGGCTGGCGGGGCCTGGCCGATCGCCTGCATGCTTTGTATCTCCGCCTGCAAAAGTGTGATTTGCTGCCTGATCTCCCCTGCCCGGGCGGAGGCTTGCTGCGCTTTGATGATTTCAGCATATGCAGCCGCGGTCTGATTGCTTTCCTCCTGTAATCTTTGGAGGGTGGCCTGAAGCTGCTGCAGTTCTTGGGACTGGGTGGAGCCCCCGCCTATAGGTGCGCCTGTCGGAGCAGTTGGTTCTTCTTCTTCACCAGCGGCTTCCTCATCTTCGCGATCCTCGTCTCGCGGGGGGTTGTCCCTTTCCGTTGCGTAAGTGCTTCTTGTGTTACGCCTGGTCGGGTGTGTTTTCGGGGGCCTTGGTCTTGGTAGTAGCTGTCTTTTCTTCGTGGAGCCATGGTTCTCTAGCCGGGCCTCATGGTGGGCGCCAATGTTGAAACCGGTGTTCACAACATGGGGGTAGGGCCTCCGCCTAGACGAGGCTCTAGGGGAGGATGGTGAGAATTGGAATACAAAATGCAAAGATACTCAATAATAAATGGCCATAAGTGGTATTCGCCAACCAACCAAAAGGGGTGGTTAACCCCTACTTATAGTTTACATCATGCAAGAATTTAAGATTACAGATTTGCCCTCAATATTCCTAGCATATTCCTTCACTTGGCTTGCTGCCCTAGGGGCCTTCGCGTACTTCTTCAGCCAGCGCGCCGCCTTTCAGTGGGCCTCCGTCCGGCCCATCGAGCCCGATCGCCGAGATCTCCGCCGGCGCCCTCGAGGTGGTGCAGGTGCCCCAGAGCGAGGCATCTCCGCCACCCCGGCGTCGATCCGCGGTGCCGGCGGAGGTCGTTATCTCCGCTCCCTTGGTGCGAGGGGGAGGGGCATCCGCTGGACCGAGAGGCGGTGGCTCCCGAACCGACGCTTGCTCTGAAAGACGTAGACACAAGATTTGGACAGAGTTTATCCGGTTAGCGAAGACCTTCGACCTGCGTTCTATCGCCAAGTTAAACACCTCCGCCCGCCAGCTCAGGGTCATGTCCCAACAATAGTGGTAGTAACATTGTATACAAATCTTATATATCTCTCTTCTAGTTTCATGAAACTATATGAGATATATGAGAGAGATGTATATTACATGAACAACGTTACTATCACTTTGTCAAACCAGAAATTACCAAAATAAACAATGTATATCTCGAGAAGATATACAACTTTGTACTTGAAAACTTTTTTCAATTCAATTCGTTGAAGGCCTCAAAAGGCTTTGAAAAACTGATTTACCGAAAGTGCAAAAAATACACACGGCCAAATGCCTCTTTGCTGAATGCCAGAAAAAACTCGGCAAAGATGCATTTTGCCGAGTGTCAAAAAAAAAAACACTCGGCAAAATACATCATTGCCGAGAGTGACTTTGTCGAGTGTTTTCTTTTTTGTATGTTTTTGATTTGGGACTCAGCAAAGATGGTCTTTGGGCGTCGATCGATCGTCGGCCAAGTCAAGTGGATGCAATGGCAAGCTCGAAGTAGATGGCTTGCGTGGAGACAAAGCCACAAAGCGGTCATGGTCGAACGTTTCAAGCGAGTCATGATGCGTGTGTTTAGTCGATGATTACTTTTGTCTTGGGCCTTGTAGATAAGGTTGAAATCGCCCAGTACTAGTCATTGCTTCTTCCCTTTGGTTTCAAATTCTTAAGATCCTCTCCCAGTTCCAATTCAAACCTTAATTAATCACGAAGATAAAAAGAGCTTATTAGATACCTACTCCTTGACACTTTCTCTTGTGACGCGCGCTCACACGTGCACATGACCAACCAGACTTGTTTTTTAACCATGGGTCCAAATTTCTTATTACCAGGTCGTGAGCGCGCCAGGTCAACTTGCTTCAGGTGAAACTCGTTTCTTCATTAGTCAGTGGTGTATCCCGTCCTGTCAATATATGACTTGCAGAAGATGCTTTTACTCAATTATTAATCGTCTTTTCTATAAAGGCCGGAGACAGAATCTGACAAGGGATAATGGCCAGAGAGTGACACCGGAACCACTATTTGTAAAGTGTATCAGTATTATTGTACAGTACGTCTATATAAGACTGTAACGAACTTACCAAGGATATTGGAGTTGTACTCTCTTTAGATTATTGGGAGTTTTTTTAATTACTCGACGTTAGAAACAAACACATGGGACTCTATTCTTCATCACGTGGCCCTGTGGTGGCCTCGGCGCTACTACTTTGCTTGTGCATTCTCTTCTCGGGAGTACATGGAGGATCTCGCAGGGTACGTAAGCAAGCATGCATGCCTGGCAACTCAATTCTTTGATCACCAGCAAGAGAGGTGTACCTTAAATACGACTGATTGATGTTTCTTTAATCTCGTGCTTTTTATTTGCAGCTTTATATCGTATACCTAGGGGATGTGAAACATGGACACCCGAATGATGTCGTCGCTTCCCATCATGATATACTCAGCAATGTTCTTGGAAGGTACGTACGTGTGCTTCATTGTTGTTGTTGTAAGAGTTCATTTCAGGTGAAAGATACGCAAATTGATCACGGTTTATCAGCTTATATTACGCAAAATTTTCACGGTTTATATTCCTCGAAGATCGTTAGCATTGGATGTTAAGCCATCAAGAGATTAATTAATTGTGTTTTTCTCGTATAACTTTTCAGCATGGAGGATTCTTTGGCTTCCATGGTTCACAACTACAAGCATGGCTTCTCAGGGTTCGCAGCCATGCTTACTCAAGACCAAGCTAAGCAGATTTCAGAGTTTCCGGACGTGATCAGTGTGAAACCCAGCAGAAGGTGCACCGCGACAACCACTCGAAGCTGGGACTTCCTCGACGTGAACTACCAAATGCCCAATGACCTCGTCAATAAAGGCAAATATGGTGAGGACATCATCGTCGGAGTTGTTGACACTGGTATCTGGCCAGAGTCGGCAAGCTTCAGCGACCTAGGGTACGCCCCCGTGCGTCACGGTGGAAAGGCGTGTGCCAGGTCGAACACACCTGGGGCAGCAACAACTGCAGCCGCAAGATCATCGGCGCACGGTTCTACACCGCGGAGTGCCCGAGGAGAACCACAAGTTTAACTACCTCTCGCCCGGGGACGCCGACGGCCACGGCACGCACACGGCCTCCACCGCAGCAGGCTCCTTCGTGGAGGGGGCCAGCTTCCGTGGCCATGGCCTCGCCGCCCGGCGTCGCGCGAGGCGGCGGCCCACGCCCGCATTGCCGTCTACAAAATCACCTGGCGCAACGGCAGAGGCGAAAGCTCTGGCACCGACGCCCCGGCCTGCTCGCGGCCATCGGCGACGACGCGATACACGACGGGGTGGACGTGCTCGCTGTCGGTGGGTGGTTTGGCGACAATTCCTTCGGCGCTCTGCACGCGGTTCAGAAAGGGATCACCGTCGTGTACGCGCGCCGGGAACGATGGGCCTAGTCCGCAGACTCTGGAGAACACGTCTCCGTGGGTCATCACCGTTGCGGCGAGCAAAATCGATCGGTCGTTTCCGACCCTGATCACGCTGGGAAACAAGCAACGGATTGTGGTACGTACGGGATACAAACAGCAAACTTAGAAGCCTGCCATGGTTTCTTGCCCTCAGCAATTTCTATTCGTTCTTGCAGGGACAATCGCTCTACTACCAAGGGAAGAACATATCCCGGAGCATTTTCAGAAGTCTTACAGACGGTGGCGAGTATGTAAAAAACATTAATTGAATTTCTACAAATGTGGCATAAATAAATTCAGCAATTAAACTTGTTGCCATGTGTGGTCAGGTGCGAGGCAGGTGATCTAAACGGTACCGATTTCAAAGGGAAAACGGTGCTTTGTGCAACACCAAATTCACCCACGGTGTATGGTCCGTCCTTGAGATTCGGTCAAGCCGTACAAAACGTCCTGGCTGGAGGGGGCTCTGGCGTTATTTTCGTTCGGTATACGATAGACATTCTCGAAGCATGTGGAGACATTCCATGTGTTCTTGTGGATATTGACACTGGCAAAAAGATCAGGAAATACATCGACACCACCAGGTATATCACTTTCAGAATCCTAATCAAGATTCAAGACTACTGATTACTGCACAATAGATGCATCTCTTGATCATGCTCTGCAGTGAGCTGAACATTTCCTGAAATGAATTTCTGGTTGTTTCAAGCAGCTCTCCAGTGGCAAAGATTGATCCGGCCCGGAGCATTACAGGTAAAGACATTCTAGCTCCAAAAGTGGCATCATTCTCCTCGAGGGGGCCATCACCCGACTATGCTGATATCATTAAGGTTAGACTTGAATGTAACACAAGACACTGCACACTAACAAGACCTGCCATCTCATTCCGCTCTTGCTTCCTCAACAGCCTGACATAGCTGCACCTGGAGCCAACATCTTAGCAGCAGTGGGGAACTCTTACGACATTTCTTCAGGGACATCAATGGCTACCCCTCACGTAACCGGCATCATCACGCTGCTGAAATCTCTGCATCCAAACTGGTCTCCTGCTGCACTGAAATCTGCCATCATGACCACAGGTAATTAGGTCGTCAACCACAGCTTTTGAATACCTCGCTTCACTGGAAGTTGGAACTAGTTTAACAGCTTTTTAGACGATAACTTCGAAACTCAAGATTATGAGACTAGGCAGTGTTATAACTTCTAAAGTCATGGCTTATTGCTAGGCATGTGTCTTACCCTTGTTTCATTTTGCACGGTGAAGCATCTGTAACTGACGAACACGGAATGCCGATACTGGCGGAAGGATTGCCTCGAAAGATCGCCGACCCATTTGACTATGGAGGTGGGCACATAAACCCTAACAGAGCAGGCGATCCCGGCCTGATTTATGACATCGATCCGAATGATTACAACCACTTCTTTGGTTGCACCATCAACAAGACTTCAGCAAGCTGCAATGAAACACCAGCACCAGGGTATCTCTTGAACCTGCCATCCATCTCGGTTCCAGACCTCAGGTATCCAATTAGCATACCGAGAACAGTTACAAATGTAGGCGAGGTCGATGCAATTTACCATGCTGCCATTGAGAGCCCAGCTGGAGTCAAGATCGAAGTTGAACCGTCCGTTCTTGTATTCAATGCCGCCAACAAAGTTCATACGTTTCAGGTCAAGATATCACCTATGTGGAGGTTACAAGGGGATTACACATTTGGCAGCATTACTTGGTACAATGGTGAAAAAACAGTGCGAATTCCAGTAGCAGCCCGGATCACAATTTATGATTTCTTTGCTGATGTTGCATAACTGAGTGCAGCAACCTCATAATGTTCTTGTACCTTTTGAAATAACACTATCATAGTGTTTCGAACACTATACAGAAACAAAAATAAGAAATACCAAGTTCCATTGTGGTTTTACTTGTATAATATTCTTTTGTTATTGGGATCAGACAAACAACTACCAGAGTTCGATCATCATCAGATAAAACCTTTCTTCTGATGATGATCGAACTCTGATCACAAAAATAAGAATACCAAGTCCCATTACCGCTAAATCTGAATAAATTATGTGCCCTCAGAGTTCAATCATCATCAGAGGAAAAAGAATGTTTTGCTATGTTCTTCTGTACGATATACCAGCACACCAATTGGCTCCATTTGGTTACCCCAGAACACGTTCCAGCGTTATAGGAACTTGTCTGGAGGCGTGCATTTGCGCGCCGACCTTGGTGTCGGGCAAACTGCTAAGGTGTAGGAATGAAAATTAGGGTAAGAAAGTAAGGGAAAATTGCACAACAATATGTGGTCGATCTGGGGCTGGCTGAATGCTCGAGGAAACAAAAAATAGTACAAATAAGTAGATTACAACAATATGCATATCAGTGTAGGAAGGTCGTTAAATTAAATAAGCAGTTGATAGATGTCACAAGCAGTTAGTAGTTAATATTTTCCATATCTAGAGTATACAGAAGAATTGTTAGTTATTGCAGGGAAATTTTTGATGTCGAATTGTCAACCTCCATGACTCCAACCTCTGAATGCCGCTTTGATGTCAAATTATCATTTTCAACTCCATGACTCAAAGCTCTGAACTTCTGCTTTTGATTCGTCCACAGAAGCTGAGCGCTTCAATAAAAGCTTTTGCAATTTCAGTAGGTGAAGAACCAATGCACCTATAGTGGCAATAAAACACAAGGTGAGAGAAAACAACAAATCAAGCAAAAAAAAGTATTATTATTTATATATTGCTTAAACAGTTCATGTATAACTCTCTCTAGTCTCCAGCACACCCTCTGTTGTTTTTTTTCTCGAAAACGCAGAACTGCACTTTATTATATTAAGAAGAGAAAAAAGGGCAAGAGCCCACACACACTCTCACGCCCCAATAGATGCTAGGATTACATTCGCGCTGGTGGCACCATTATACAAGATGACCGCATCTGAGTTAAACCACTAACCACTGGGGAGGATGGCAGCCAAGGGAGACAGTCCTCGAGCCCCTGCCATTGACCACAAGCGGTGTTCCTCACTGGCTAAGATAAGGGCAGCAGCTAAGCTTGGAGCTGCTCCATCAAAAACACACCCGTTGCGGTGGTTCCAAAGAATCCAAGCTCCCAAAATAATAAGTGAATTAACTCTTGCCTTATCAATCCTTCATCGGTGCTATTGCTAGTGTTCTCCAACCAAGCAAGGAAGGATATCTCTTGTCACACCCTAAAATTCCTATTTTAGGATGTGACATAGAAAACACTAAATAACAACAAATGATTTTATTAGTTCCTAAAATTAATAAACTTTAGTTAAGTTGTTGATATTCTAGATAGTGGAAAAATGTGAGTTTCTAAAATTTTTGCAACTCAATTTAATGGTTTGTTGCATGCATGCCTTTGCATAGTGTTTATGTTTGGAAAATGAATTTCAATGGTTTCAAGATACGACTAGGGTTTGATCCTAACTTCGTCTCTAGATACCAATTCAATATCTTAAATTCCAATCAAGTCTTTTGTTGACAATAATCTAGCATGACCAGTTTCTCTTCTTTCTTTTCTTTCTCAACCTCTCAGTCAATTTGGTGTCAATGAATTCTTTGGGCCAATCTTTTACCGCCTCCCATTCATTCATACAAAAGAATCTTGGTTAATTTTGGTTAAGCCTATGCTGATCCACTCTCTCTCTTTTTCATCACGAATAGCAGGTAAGCCTATGCCAAAGCTCCCAACGCGCGCAAATGTGCGCTAGGAGGGCCTGCAATTGCCAAACTCACTAAAATGTCAAACGTATTTGCCAAACTATTGGAGCATCATTTTAGAGATTTTTGATAAAAAATTAAAAACAAGAATGCCAAACTCATTTGCCAAACTGTTGGAGTTGCAAACAAGAATGCCAAACTGTTGGAGTTGCTTAGTCATTTCTCTGTTCCTCTTGCTTTTTTGTGTCAAGCCCAAGTCAGCCCAACATCTCTCTCTTCCACATTTTGGCCAATGCTACTCACGTGGGGATGTTGTCCCTCTCCTCCATGCCGCAACCTTGGCTCTCTCTCTCTCTCTCATGCAAAACAGCATCACTAATGCTTTCTCTTTAATCCCTTTGGACACATCTCTCTCAGTTTTGCAATTTACTCTCCATTGGTAACCTCCTCTCAAATGCATGAGTTGAGGACAAACATGCATTTTTCCTGCTGCTGCCGACACCAGTCATTTCACCACACGCAAAAGAAGAAAAAAAGATATATTCATCTCTTAATTCCCTAGACACACCTTTATTAAGAATGCTCTCCAGCTGTACACCACCAATTTATCCTTTTCTCTCAAGGCGTTTCTTCTCGATCTTTATTTCACGTGGACAAGCATCCACTCTCCCTTTGCTCTCATGCAAAAACGCAACACTAATTTCCTATTTTTATTTTCCATGAGTCACACAACTCACTTCAATTCTATTTTGGTAACACTCTTTCATTCCATCGGTTTTATTCGCCTTTCAATTGCATGCATCCATGCAAGAGCAACCCACATTTTCTTCTTCTGTCACGCACAACAACTGACCTTTTCTCTCTATGGCGCATCTTTCCCTCTACTTCTCATGCAATAGTAACAATCCTCAATGATTATTATTCCTTCTTAATTCCTCCCTATATTTAGTAAAGGGCAGGCAGAGATACACCCATCATCTCTCCTCCCTCCCTCCATCACGCACAAGCAAGTGAACAGCGCCGGTCGACATCCTGTGTCCACATGCTGCTGCCTCCTCCTCTCATTTCCTCATGCAAGCACCAGAGAATAGCACCCCATCTTCTCCCCTTCCTTCTCCATGGGCACTTCCTCCTCTTCCTCTTCCTTTTCCTGTTCCTCCCTCTTCCCTCTCTGATCTTGCTGCTCGAGATCTATCTCATTCATCTCTTTGATCTCTTGTGTGGTGTAGATCATTGCTGAAGTGGATTTGGCACTCTCCTGTTGATCGCTGGCACCATCGTCGATGTTGTCTGCCATAGTCTCCATCTCATGAAGTTCCTAACCCCAATGTGAGAACCAAACATGGCCCTCTATCTTATATAATGATCTAAATCAGAGTCTTGTCATGTTAGTTCAAGTGGGATTGATCTCCTGCGCAGTTCTCGCTGCGAACGTACTGCTGTCTTTTGCAGACAGCAGTGTTGCTGCTGGTTGTCAAGCAAGTTCCCAGCAATCCAGACCTCGGTTTTGCAATTCCATTGATCCAAGTGTGTACCATATACTTGCACACGCATCTGAGAAATCATCCTTTTTGTGATCGTTGTCCCTGCTGCCCTGCAGCAGAGTTCTTGCCGGTTGGCATTCGCGTTCCCAGTGATCTATACCTCCTTTTGTTGATCCATTTGATCATGATGTACCTCTTGAAGTTGGAAATGCCCCTGCAAGTCGATTTAGTCATAGGAGTTGAGATGAAAGAGATATCCTCTTTTCCATGCCTGCTGTCTCTACTGTTTCAGCAGCAGTGCACCTCTGAATGACAGTGATGATACCTATTAACCATTTGTTAAATAATCATGCCATTTTACCACAGTGTATGTATGGTCCTTGGACACACCTCTATAAAATTCTGTGGCCATAAGAATTCAGATTCCAACTATATCATTGATTTCATCTTCACTGCTCTGCTGCCTTGGCTGTTGTACCGCTCTGCATTGTGTTGGCGTTCGCCGCAAATCCGATGCCCAAATCACAAAGCCCTGAAATCCACATGTTCATTATATCCCTGCACATGATTCCAACAGTTGGTTTGTATTTGCAATCAACGATGGCCGAGATATCAATGTCATAGCAACTGCTACTCCTGCTGTCGAGAAATCTGCAGCATATGACCCCTTTTTTGTAATCGTGTTTCATAGCTAACTGTTAGTCAAAACACCATGTCCTATTTCCACAACATACTACATACAATACCTATTCACTCCACAAAATGGATCGCCATTTTCTTTTGATATCACCATGCTCCCTTGTGATCATAAACTCTGTCGTTCGCCAATTGGCATGCTCAACCAGTGCACCAAATCACCATATCATGTTTCCCTTTGATCTAGCATTCACCTTAGTGTAGCCACTTATCAAAATATATTATGTGTGTTCTCTAGATAAATCGATAGTCACCAATAAAAATTTATCTATGCATCCTTGTGCTTTATAAACCTTCCAAGTTAGCCTATCCAACATGAATATTCTATTCCTATCATTTATCATACCTTCCATTTTATACCTCTTTGAACTTCCATGCCTTCTAGATTATAGTTTTTGTTTAGTTGTTTTTGCACTCAACGATCATAGCTACAAGACCTAAGTTTTTTAAACCTTTATGTCTTGTTTTATATATATTGATTGATGTATTGCTTCTAAGTTTATCTATGATGATTGTGATGATTGTGGCGATCGTTAGAAGAGGCTATACAAGGATGAACCAGAAGAAAAGTATGAGAATGTTGGAAAGGCATGTATAGTTTGAGATCTACTAGCTTAAGTTCATGATCATGTGACATATTTAATGTCTATGCCATGAAACATAAAACATGACTTTTATCCACATAAGAAATTGTCTACAATAGAACATCCGGGATTTACAGTACAGCCGTGGGGGCTACATGGCTCTGGCTTTAGTCGGTCAAAGGACCTTATCTATCCTTGTTGGTGGTTTGCCGTAATGGGAGAAACAGGGTTGTATCGCTCGTTGGCCACTAATATTTTTAGATGAACCTTTGAAAGGCTTCATAGTGGTTCTTGGTGTTTGGGCCTTGCAAACCCATTCATTCAGGGATGATGACCCAGAGTGGAAGTGTACACCTCTGCGCAGAGTTTATCAAACTGGTATACCAGCCTTGCTCAAGGACACGAGCGGCCTTGGACCTTTGCACTAAAGATGATGACTAATGTTGTTAACTTGTTTATGGTTTATTGTTTTATGATTTTACATTATTTATGTCACATTGATCATGATCTATGTGTAGTTCTTACCTAGCTATTCTTGCTGAGTTCGACATGGATTTACTCTTGCTATTTCCCCCTCCCCAGTCTATTAACTAAAGCTCCATAGAAGATGGATGAAGATGCTGAGGATACTATTTGGAGTGCTTGGCATACGGAGCCCCCAGTCAACTGTCCCTGATAAGAATGGCGCCCAAAAAATTTAGCAACCGTTCCGCGTTACTCTGATAAGTTGTAAGTGTTAATTTAGTTATGTTTAT
Organism: Hyparrhenia diplandra; assembly: GCA_015847255.1. Classification (NCBI taxonomy): domain Eukaryota; kingdom Viridiplantae; phylum Streptophyta; class Magnoliopsida; order Poales; family Poaceae; genus Hyparrhenia; species Hyparrhenia diplandra. The sequence goes on from JADLZK010007925.1 coordinate 196,819, forward strand.
GATATATAACGTTGTTTCTGATATTTATCTGTTCTGTGTTGTATGTGTGGACTTCCTGAGCACACATATGACGAGTCTGGTGTTATTTGGAAAACTAGGCATGACATCTCTGTAGGCTGACGGGTCAGGTTTTGAAGACCAAACCGCCTGAACATGTTGAACCAGAATTCCCTTGCAAACACACAATGGGCAAGGAGATGGTCGATAGTCTCCTCTTCTTGATCACATAGAAGACAGTGCTTAGGGTGAGGCAACCCACGACGTGCTAGGTGATCAACCGTCCAACACCTATTGTGTGCGACCAGCCACATAAAGAAGCGACACTTGGGCGGTGCCCAAGAGTTCCAAATTCTTTCCCATCGCCCAACAAGAGTAGAACCCAAAAAGAATCCATCGTAATCCGACTTAACTAAGTATTGTCCATTGGAGGAGAGCCTCCAAATATGTCTATCCTCAACCTCAGGCTATAGCTGAATGTCCATCAACAAATCCCATAATTGAAGATATTCCACCATCACACCAACAGTATGAGCTCCCTGAATATCCAAAATCCAGACCTGGTTAATGAGGGCATCCCGACAGATCGCTGCTTGACCCTCCTTTTGGGGATAGCCGAAATAAGGCGAGGGATAAGATCTGCAATGCATTGACCATGGAGCCAATGGTTGGACCAGAAAAACTGCTACATAGAAGAAGGCTCTCACTTGCTCAGGCACATGGACCGGGAGGGCAGCCCAAGGATGATAAGGCTCTGTTTTCTACAGCCAAACCCATCTCATGCGAAGGGACCAGGCAAGAGTTTTGAGATCTGATATTCCCAGGCCTCCAGGCTCTGGTCGGCGGCAAACTTTCACCCAAGCACACCCACTGTTACTATGGGAGGGAAGGATGGAGGGAGACTCAAATGTTCGAATCGATTTTTAAAAACTATGCACAGTTTAGAAACTATGTGTAATAGCTATTTCATGAATCTTAGCCAACTCAGTCAGTTATATGCTTATGAAATAGTCTTTTCAAATACCTACTTGTTACCTAAACAAGCAACTCAATCAGCCATATCTTAAATCAAACTGCTATTTCTTAATACCCTTAAAGTCAATTCAATTATGGGTGTTTTGTCTGAATGGCTAAATGGTTTATTTAATCTGTGAAGCAAACAAGAAAGATTGGACAATCATATGGTGCTCTAGTATTTTGTGGCTTGCCAAAAATGCTCTACAAATATTAATAACTATTTAAAAGCAATGAAATATGGTCATATATTCTGAAGATGATCTTGTAAGACCCAAGGAAATAAAGGAATATTTCACAGTTATGAAGCTCTTAACCTATCATAAAGCCTTGTCTCTGTCTCAAGGCAGGTATAATATGAGAGCATTGCCTTATATATGTTGACATAAATAAGAAAGATGCACTATTTCTTAATTTTTTTTCCAAAAATATATCTGGGATAAAGAAACATTGTTGGCAAGGAGACTGGTGGTTTGCAGCTATGCAGAAACAAATTTAAGGAGTTGAGGTAGCAGTCACAACCGAAAAATAGATATCAGCTTGCACATGCCATAAACAAATCTCAAACCACAGGCCTTGCATTTGTAACGCCAAAAAAAATCAAAGAAATTTTCTGCAGAACAAGATAACTGTTACATACCACTAACAATGAAAAAATACTTAAAGAGGGAGCACCTCCAGCCATCCTTCCAAAATTTCATTCCATGGTTCCAAAATTCCTTTCTATGGTTCAAAATAATGGAAGGAGAATGATAATAAGACAACCCAAGCTTCAGGATGCACATTCCATTAAACCTAAAAACTTTTTTTGGTGGTTTCAGATATAATCTTGAAATCAGTTCTATGTTTAAAAAATATAAACTCTGAGGCTGTCTGAGAAGCCATGGAAATAACGAGAACCACAGACAATGTCATATGATGCTGACAGACTGATTGAATAGGTCAAGCCAGACTCAGGTAAATAAAGCTACATGGAAAAGAAAAACAACGGATTAAGAACAGACATGACAAAGGGGCTTACTTTGTAATATCTACTGCCACCACCACAAACAATAGATGTGAAAAAAAACCGCAGACATGGGCTCTTCTCCGACTTGTTTTCTTGCAAGAGAATCAAGATTCTGAGGATTTCTTAACACCAAATTGGCAATACATCGCCCTGCCTGGGAAAAATTATGGCTAGTGCCAAACAAGATAGCATCATTCACTGGTTGAAAAGGGAAAATGCAGGATACAAGGGAGCAGAATGTGCCAAGAGAACTACCATACAGCGGAGAGCCATAGGGGTCCACTGACTTTCAACGCCCAACAAAAAGAATATGGTCCAGAATGTTTTTTTGTCAGGAATTTATCATCAACTAGTTAAACGCCGGCCGTGCGTTGCTACGGTGTAATAAAATTTTATATAAAAACATAGATCGCATGCTATAAAATTAAACAACAATATTAAAGTGACATTATGACCTACTACATGGGATTGAACATGTTTTTAACGGATCATTTAGAACGGGAAAGCATTTGTTAACATTCGATCAGCCTCACCATTATTCTATCACTCTTATCCGACAAATAAACTGATGCGAACTACAAAGGTCTCAAAAAAATTGAACTTTTTGTAATAAATCTTAAAATATATTCAATAAGAGTGTCTTAATGTGAAAACTATACGCGAGTGCAAATAATTTGAAGGGAAGTTGTAACGAACTGTCGGGAAATTTGAGAAATTCATTTCGAGTATATGTGTATTTCTATTGTATTTTTAGATTTATTATTCTACAGGAAAACGTCATATTGCATGTACATGATGTCATATGATGTCACCAAGCTAACAAGGGAAGAACGTGCATCCCATCCGTTTGGTGGCGCTTTTGCTTCGTTCGGTCATGGCGGCGCCTGCGCCTGCGGCGTGCGGGTACACCTGTCTTGTATTTGGGAGGGTGAGGTATGTGGGGCGGCCACTACAGCTTTCTAGGCTCGGCGCCGAGGCTCACCGGAGTAGCCGGGCGGTGAGGCTATATGTGCGTAGAGTCCGCCATGGCTTGGGAAAGTCCTAAATGAGACATTGTTTGGCTTCCATTGAGAGATCGGGACTCCGGAGGCGGCGGTGCTTACCGGATTGGAGGAGCGCGCAGAGGTCACCGGCCGCAAAACAAGCGAGGACGATGTCGCGAGGTGATCACAATGACCTCCCGGTGTCGCCGTGGTGGTCATACGCGGCGGCGACAATGGTCGTCGACTTCGGCTAGGTCTCGATGCGTGCGGGGGCTTCGTCGCGCCAGCCCGGGTGGGCGTGAGCGATCGGCCGAGTGTCGGCGTGGGCGCATGCGGCGCAATGCGGCGGTTACAGGCGGGAGTGGTAGATGTGGTGTAGGGCGTTATCGCGTCGGGCGAGGTCTCCACAACGTTTGGCCAGCGAGGGAGTGTTAACGCAAAATTTGGTAGAGCCCGGATGACTGCGATGGGCGATGCCGATCGTTGGTAAGAGGTCATTCGGCTAGCAAAAGTGCATTTCACGGTCGTGGCGTTCGAAGAAGCGGTATTCGCTAAAAAGCCCGAGTCCGAGAAGGGCCGAGCGTGAGATGGTTCGGCAAGCATGAAGCGTCAAGGGGAATATCCAAGGACGAGGGGCCCACATCACGCAACCCACGACTCGGGAAGACTTTGGGGGACAATATATCTTAGCTAGATATTATTAGTTATTACTATTCGTAATTAGTTAGGACTTGACAAGCCCGAGGTATAAATATGAGACCCCGAATCGTAAACGATATACCCAATTCAATACAAACAACCCAGCCAGTGCCTTGGCTCGCCACCTTCGAGTCCGGTCGTGTCGCCGATCCATCAAGAAGAGGATTCATCGACCCGCCGACCTCCGTAGTACCGCAACCTTGCACCATGTCTCAGTATCGCCAGCGGATTTAGATTATTGCAAGAAGTCTTGTTCACGCTTAGTATCGTCAGCGGATTTAAGCTATCGAGGGGCAAGAGGGTTCTTTTGTCGATCATGAGCCATCCGTGGGCTAAGATCCGCTTAGAGCTAGTTATCGGCTTCATTAGATTCCGGCAAGATCTAATGAATTCATTAGGTTACCATGCATCTGCCGGTGCTTTCAATTTATTTATTTAATTATGTTTGCACACACTTTTTGCCCAATTTAGATTGAGATGTCTTGGCTTTATCTTTTGTTAGATCTAGTTGTCATCGACTCTTTCAATGTTTATCATTAGCTTGTTACTAGATCTATCTCGTTGCTCATCGTGAGCGAGAGCTAGATCAATCTAAGTTGTCACATGTTGTGGGTTCGTAATCGTTTAGATCTTGACAGGGGCGTGTCATCCGGTGGATACGGATCTTTGGGTTAATCTAGAGCTAGTCATCCGGTGGACTAGAGATCGCTTTAATCTCGACAGGTTTTTACGTAAAGGTAGTTCCTTCTTCATGGACCCGATTCGGCAAGCTTGCCGAACACGGTTATGCTTTTAAGTCATCACGTGTTTTGGGTTCAGATACGTTTATACGTGCGGTAGCACCTTCTTCGTTGAGGGTTCAGATAACGTGTATGCGCATTCGGTAGCTCCTTCTTTGAAGCAGGTCCGTGTACGTCTATTTGTGCGGTAGCTCCTTCTTTCAAAGAGGTTCGTGTACATTTATACATGTGGTAGTTCTCTCTATAGCAGGTTCGTATAACGTTTACATGTACGGTAGCTCCTTCTTCGATTTCTGCGGGTTCGTATACGTTTTACATAGGGTAGCTCCTCTTCACGTGTCGTGAATATCTATTACGATGTTCATGATTTATATTCTTCCATGTTGTCGATTAATTTGATCTATGCAATAGAGCTTTACATCAGCACATCATGATGATCGACTTTACTTGTTCGAGACATGTCTTTTATGATCATTCGTAGTTGTTTGCACATCATATCTTCATATTTGCTTACGAATGCATTTTATTACTCATCGACATAGATAGCTTTCATAGCTATATGTCTTTACATCCGCCTTAGTGCCATACATGCGAACTGTCTTGGTCTCACCCGGTGCATGTTCCGCATCTCACGTTACCTCCTTGTCCATTAACGGGTGAAATTGACCGGCACGCCTTCGATTCAAGACGCCGGGCAGGTAAAGCTAGCTATTCCGGCTTGTCGAGTGCGCGCGGCGCAAGGAGTAGGATTTTTGTGCCTACACACTTTTTGGCACGCCGGTGGGACACGTCAAGGTCAAGCCAACATGCCTGAGGAAGTCGACAAGAACAACGTCATTCAGCTCGAGATGAGCGACTTACCTCCTGACCTGGAGACTATGGTGAGAGATATGTGCGCAGCCTTCTCGCAAAAGTGCATGTCTTGCTTCTCCAAGCAAAAGAGCGGTACAATCATCTAGAAGACAGATCTTCCTAAAATATTGATGCCCGGTGACAAGGGATATGCTCAGCAAATATCTGATGAGGAAGATGGGGCAGGAAAGGAAGATGAACTAAGTCAAGAAGTTCGTCGGATGGAAGAGATTGTTGCATTTGCCGTTGGGAATGCAATGACCAATCATAACACGGTGTTCTTCAACACTTTTCGCGACATCATGAAGGCTAGCTTTGGACCCGAGTTTGATCAACACTTTGAGGCTCGGCTTGGTGAGATTTCGGGGGCAAGATATGTTCATGTGCCAAAGCCACCACCAAAGAAAGGAGCTATACATCAAGAATCTGGAGGAGAGAACAAGACACCGTGAAAAACCGAGGAGGGATCCGGAGCCAAGACGCATGGAGAGCGGCATTCGGTACACTGAAACCCTCCAAAGATACAACACGTATTCAATAGCTCCAATGGCCGTGGGTTGCGAGAGAAATCCCTTTGGCCCCGGTTACACGCAGTTCGTTGACTATTCCATAGTTCATGCTATGCCAAATCTCGGTATAGACCAGCCACCGATCGGGGCAGTCTCATGGGACCGAATTCAAATATGGATATACTCCAAGCGAGGATGGCCGATATGATGCAACACCAATTTGGGATTAAGCCCAAGAATCGCCCTATGTGTATCGGTCACCCTATCCAGATTGGTACAACAGAGTGGCACTCTCTTCCTCCATCAAGCCTCCAACCGACTTGACCAAGTTCTCCGGACAAGATGACACTTCTACTACCGAACACATCGGTCGGTATTCGATTCGGTTGGGAGAGCTTGCCAGTGATGAAGCATGGAGGATTCGCTTCTTCCCATCATCCTTACAAGGCGGCTTTCACTTGGTTTGCCACGTGTACTAATTCTATTGGGACCTGGTCTGAGCTCGAAGACAAATTCCATTCATACTTTTACAGCGGGTCCAATGAAAAAGAGCTCGTTGACTTGATGGGGATGACACAAAAGTATAATGAGATACCACAAGAGTTCTTGCGCAGGTTTAGAGAGACGAAGAATTCATGCTACTCACTGAACTTGCCAGACCATCAATTGCCGGTACCCGGGCTATTCGGGGCATGCATCCGACCATCGGGGAGAAGCTGGCCGGCATAGAGTTTGATGACTTAGGACAGCTCTCAAGGCGTGTCACTCATGGCCAATCAATTCCGAGCATCAAGAAGGACACTTTCGTTTTCGAAAGGGGGCAACGTGTCTTATCGGACATACAACCACTTCACGGAAGAAGATGAAGATGAAGATGATGGCCGAGGAGGACATAGTTTGCCCGAATTTACTAGGGGCAAGGAGCCTGTCCAGGTTAATCAACGCTGGATGAAGACACTCAAGGGGGCATATGACTTCGACGTCTCCAAGTCGGAGAAGCTCTTTGAGTTTCTGGTCAAAGAAGGACGCATCAAGATACTAGAAAACCATTCTATGAAGCGTCAGTTGGGTTGGGTTAAATCGCGAGATATTGTGGCTTCCATGATATGATCACTCACAACATTCTCGATTTGCCGAATCTTCAAGCAACAGATTCGAGGAGGGCTATACAGCCAGGTCTCCTAAAGTTCAACAATAGCATGAAGGTGGATAAGGAACCCTTCCCTACAAACATGATTGCTTTGATTCGTGCATGGTTTCTCGCCGGTGATCCTAAGGGCAAAGCCCCCATAAAAAGTGCCGACCGAAAGGGGCGTAAACAAAGTGGTTCGGTAGACCCTAGTTGGCAAGTGTCTAGTGCGGAAGCTCAGCCAGCCGGCGTATTCGGTTTCCAAATAGCCGAACAAAGAAAGGAGAAACCTCCAAACCAAAGGGTGACATCTCGTATCTTTGCTGAATAAATGGGCAAAGGCAGCAAGAGAAGCAAGAGATCGCGAGATCAAAGAACTTGCCGGGGAGCAGCAAAGATATGAAGAAGAGATGTACCATCGAGAACAGGAGGAGTACATAAAGGAACGAGAGGAATCTCTTTGGGATTGTCCTTTCTTTAGGCATTCTTTGGAATGAAGGCTTGAAGTTGCCCGCTAGGAACAATTGTCTCGAATCAAAGTGAGGAGTACTTCACGGGTACGCATTGTGCACGAGAGTCAACGCCGTCCCATCCAAGAAAGACCGGGGCACGCTTCCCGCAGGATGATCGGAGCTTAAAAAATAAAGACAAGACACCTCACGTCACAAGAAGAGGATTACAGATCAAGCATGGGCTGATGTGGAAGATTCCGATGACGACATGGACTCTCCTCGGGAGTATGTTTGGCGTAAGGGTCAATGGTGCCCTCCCGGTTTAAGAAAGAGCCAAAAGAGAAGAGTCCAACGTCTCGTAAACAAGGAGCTCAAAGGAAGCAAATGACCAACGCAAAGGGTGTGGCGCCCAAAGAAGAAAAACTCGGGGAAGCCAATCATTCGGCGTAAGAGTATTCAGCAAATGGGCGTTCGCGGATGTTAGCATGGTGTTCTTCATCCCAATAAAATTTGGGACTCTGTGGAACAAATTATCAAGATCCGAGAGGGGAAGTCGCTTGTTGACAAAGTGACGATTTTCCGATCTCAACGGTAGAGAGATGATGGACCTCTTAGCACAATTAACTTTATCAAGGCAAGCGGTGTTTAACAAAGCGAAGGAGCATGATCATCTCAAGCCCCTTTACCTAAAAAGGGTACCTCAATGGGAAGCCTCGACTCACATGTTTGTTGATGGGGATTTGCTATTAATCTTATGCCATATACAACATTCGTAAAGCTAGGGATGGTTGATGAGGATTTCCGAAACGACATTGAGCTAAGAGATTTTTTTGGCAAATTTTCGATACCCATGGAGCTATTTGCGTTAACTTGACAATCGGCTCAAGACTTTAATCACTACCTTCTTCGTGATCGATGGTGAAGGGCCTTATAGCTTGCTTCTCGGGAGAGATTGATTCATGCTAATTGTTGTGTTCCATCCACCATGCATCGAGATCCTTATCCAATGGGATGACGACGAGGTTGAGATAGTTCAAGCGGATGACTCGATGATATTGCATCCGCCGAGTCGTCAAAAGAAAAACCAAAAGAAGATCCCGCTAGCATTCATAACCGGGATCAATGTACCGATCCAAGCGTCGGCATTCACGATAGTTTTTAATGGGGAACCCAATTGATGGCAACAAAGGAAAGATTGGGCATGGTTTTAAGTCGGCCGATAAATTGGAAGAAATAGATATTGGTAACGGTGACAAACCAAGACCGACTTTATATCGCTCAACCGACCTCGATTCAGGAAAGAATTGATAGACCTCCTCAAGGAATTCAAGGATTGCTTTGCTTGGGATTATTCGTAAATGCCTGGATGGATCGCTCGATTGTTGAACATCGATTGCCCATTAAAGAAGGATTTCAGCCCTACAAACAACCTCCTCGAAAGATTTATGAAGAGAAGGTATTGGCCGACGTGAAAAAAGAAATTGAAGGTTACTAGAAGCGAATTTCATTCGGCCATGTAGGTATGCGAGTGGATTTCAAAGATAGTTCTGTTTACAAGAAAAATGGGAAGATGAGAGTGCAGTATAGATTTGAGACCTTAACAAAGCCACTCCTATGGATGGATATCCTATGCCCGATTCTTTCGACTGTTTGGTAGAATTATTTCTTTGCCGGATATGAGATCATTAGCTTCATGGATGGGAATCTTTGGATATAATCGATCTTTATGGCCATTGAAGATATATCAAAAACTGCTTTCGGATGTCCCGCCATATTGGTCATTCGAATGGATTGTCATGACATTTGGATTAAAAATCTTTGGTGCAACCTATCGAGAGCTATGAATTATATATTCCACGAGTTGATCGGCAAAATAGTTAAAGTTTATATTGATGACGTGGTCGTCAAATCAAAGAATTACAAAGGAGCATCCGGCCGATTTGAGGAAGACATTGGAGTGCACTAGAAAACATGGATTAAAGATGAATCCACATAAATGTGCTTTTGGAGTCACGGCCGGTGAGTTCTTGGGATTCTTAGTTCACAAAGGAGGGATTGAAGTGGGGAAGAAGAGCATGGAAGCTATAGAAAGTATTGCTCCTCCTAATCGATCTTACAGAGTTGCGGTCGTTGCTTGGCAAAATCAATTTTGTGAGAAGGTTCATTTCAAATCTATCAAAAAAGGTTTTGCCGTTTTTCCCCTTTGTTGAAACTTAAGAAGGCTCAAAAGTTTGTATGGAGTGACGTACATCGAAGAAGGCCTTGGATGAAATAAAGGAATATATGAAGACATCACTGTCCTGGTCCCTCCAAAGTTGGATAGACCCTTCAAGTTGTATGTGGCGGCCGATGATTTAACCATAGGATCGGCCCTTATGCAAGAAGAAGGCGGAAAAGAGCGAAGTTATAGCTCATCTCAAATTAAAAACTTTTGATCCAGGAAACACGGTATTCGCTATAGAGAAGTTATGTCTATGTGTCTACTTCTCATGTACCAAATTTCGGCACTATTTGTTGAATGCCGAATGTACAATAGTTTCTAAATTTGATGTGATTAAACACATGTTATCAATGCCGATTTTAAAGGGAAGGATCGGTAAATGGGTGTTAGCATTATCTCGAGTTTGATCTAAGATACGAATCGGCAAAAGCCGTTAAAGGTCAAATTATTGCTGATTTTGTTACGCAACATCGTGACCCTTCTCGCGAACATGATTGCTATTACACCTTGGGCCCTATTCTTTGATGGATCTTCTTGTGAAAAGGTGGAGGTGCAGGTGTCTTATCGATTTCTCCGAAAGGGGTATCTTTTGAGTTTGCCATTCCCATTGATGCTACCGTTACTAACAATCGGCAGAATATGAAGCTTTACTCGAGGACTCCAAATTCTTGTCGAGATGGAAGCTGTTAAAGCTTGAGGTCTTTGAGATTCGAATTAGTGATCAAACAAGCGACGGGCGAATATGAGTGCAGGGGAATGACACTCTAAAAATTATTATGAGGAATGTCGAAGATACCGAGAACTTTCAAAAATTGTGATCCTTCGTCATGTTCCAAGGGAACAAAATGGAGAAGCTAATAAGCTAGCCCAAAGAGCCTCCGGATATAGGGACAATCAAGAAGTTCTCGTTCTTTCGATTCATGTGCACCGTGTGTCAAGATCAAGTCACCAAATCAACCGATAACGATTGAGAATCGAAATTACCGAATATCTCATAAATCCTTCAAAGAAAGTTTCTCGGAAACTCGTACAAAGCTATTAAATTTGTGCTCCTTGATGATCGTTATATTATAAATCTCGGATGGAGTACGCTTAGGTGTTTGAGTCAAGAGGAAGCTAAGAAAGTAATGTATGAAGTGCATGAAGGATTATGTGGTGCACACCAATCGGCCTACCGAATGAAGTGGGTAATCAGGAGAACAGGGTACTTTTGGCCAACTATGCTTGAAGATTGCTTTGAGTATTACAAAGAATGTCAGGATTGTCAAAGGTTTGGTAATATTCAGAGAGCTCCCGCGACGACATTGAACCCCATTGTCAAGCCTTGGCCATTCGGAGGATGGGGTATAGATTTGATCGGCCGATTCATCCTCCATCGAGCAAAGGCCATAAGTTTGTACTATTGGCCACCGATTATTTTACTAAGTGGGTTGAAGCTATCCCATTGAAAAAGGTCACGTCAGAGAATATGGTTGAGTTTGTCAAAGAACATATCATTTACAGGTTTGGAATTCCCGAGACCATAATGACTCGATCAAGGGAGTCGATTTATATCCGCTGAATTTTGTAACTTTGCCGAGGATATGGGAATCAAATTGTATAATTCATCCCCTTACTATGCCCAAGCCAACGGTCGCCGAAGCTTCCAATAAAATCATGATCAAGATCATTCAGAAGAAAATCGAAGAGAAGCCTAGGAGATGGCATTTGGTTCTTAATGAAGCATTGTGGGCTTATCGGATGGCATGTCATGGATCCACTAAGACATCACCTTATGAATTAGTATACGGGCATCATGCAAAGTATTGCCGTGGGAGATGCAATCGGGATCCGCATGGGTTACATTACGTAAAAGATTTGGCGAAAAGAAGAATATAAAAATCTCATGATAGATGGATTAGAAGATTTGCATCAAATTCATCTAAAGGCGTTGGAAAATATTGAGAAAAACAAGATGCGTGTCGCCAAATATTACAACAAGAAAGTCTTAATTAAAGAGTTTGCCGAAGGAGACCTTATCCGAAAGCGTTATTACCACTTGGGACTAAAGACGGGGCATTCGGCAAATGGTCACCAAATTGGGAAGGTCCTTTTCGAGTATTGAGATGTGTACCCGGGAATGCATATATTTTGATATCTTTACAAGGACAGCAATCAATCCGGAGATTCTTGAAGAAATATTATCCTAGTGTTGAAATTGGGGCTTGAGAAGATAAGGTACAAATACACCCCGATGTATAAAAACATCGCCTTCGCCAAAAAATATTCCAAATAGTGGAAAATAGCCAGCATATATATATGATATGTTGCCTTCAGAACAAAATATATACAACCGACTAAAAGCTACTGTTGTTCGATGTGCAATATCTCGCGGATAATTAGGAGAATTCATCAGGCAAATAAGGAGCGGGCATTATGACAAAAGAGGCAACACATGGAATTATTAATAAAGGTGGGCATATTTGCCATACGTAATCACACATTGTTTTTACAACTCTCCTAATTGAAAAGAGTATCAAGGGACGGACTTTCAGCGACCAAACGCAAAGCATTCATCCTCTCGTGGTGCGAATAGGTCCTGGTGCATCCCTTGCTTCAATCACATGTCCCGGTTGCTTCGATCAGGCGATTGAACCTCCTCGCCACGTCTGCAAGAGGGACTTGCTTCAAAGAGATGGACCATGGAAGAAAAAATTCATCAAAGGTTGTAGCAAGACTTATCTGTTGCTAGTTTGCACAAAGCGCGCCCCGAGCTTCATCAAGTTTATCATACTCCTCTTTTACATCTTCTATATCTTCAATGGTTTGCTCATGCGCCTCCCCGTTCGCCCCGCGCCTCCCTCGCGCTATTGCAAGTTGGCGACGGAGCGATGCGATCTCAGCATCACGAGGACTTGAGAAATCATCAGAAAAGGGAATCGAATCGACATAAAGTAAGTGTCGAAGCATACAAGAGAGGAACTTACTCCATTGTAGGAGAGGGAGTTGGCCTAACACTTTAGATCTTGAAAGGGAAAAGGAAAGGCTGGAAGATATAGGCAAGATCTAGATGGCTGCTCCTGGCTGAAAGAACTCACCTGATATTTATGTACAGAAGGAGGGCCAAGAGGTGGATTCGGTATAGCTGGGAGAACACAAGAAATCTATTCGGTGTTTATCTTGAGAAGCGGAAACGACTTGGCTTGCCGACTTGCGTTGGTGGAGACTCCGGGCACGAGTCCCAAGAAGAAACCGAAGGGCCGTGTCGTAGAAAATTTCCAGAAGATGGGCCTTGGTAATTTTAGCCCAGAACAAAAGTCTTGGCCCAGGATTTTAACAGATCATGGTCAATTTCAGAGCAAAATGGCTTCTTTTACTCTAAAATTGAGGGGTCATATGTTAACACCAAAATTTGGTAGAGCCCGGATGACCGATGGGCCGAGATGATCGATCGTTCGGTAAGAGGTCATTCGGCTAGCAAAAGAACGACTACAGATCTTTGTGGCGTTCGAAGCCATTATTCGGCTAAAAAGCCCGAGTCCGAGAAGGGCTGGCGTGAGATGGTTCGGCAAGCATGAAGCATCAAGGAGAATATCCAGGACGAGGGCCCACATCACGTACAATTCCCACGACTCCGGGAAGACTTGGAGGACAATATATCTTAGCTAGATATTATTAGTTATTACTATTCGTAATTAGTTAGGACTTGACAAGCCCAGGGTATAAATATGAGACCCGCAACGTAAACGATATATCCAATTCAATACAAACAACCCGGCTCCGTGCCTTGGCTCGGTCACCTTCGAGTCGATCGTGTCGTCGATCTACCTGCAAGAGGATTCATCGACCCGTCGACCTCCTCGTGAAGTACCGCAACCTTGCACCATGTCTAGTATCGTCGGCGGATTTAGATTATTGCAAGAAGTCTTGTTCACGCTTAGTATCACAGCGGATTTAAGCTATCGGGGGCAAGAGGGTTCTTTTGTCGATCATGAGCCATCCGGTGGGCTAAGATCGGCTTAGAGCTAGTTATCGGCTTCATTAGATTCCGGCAAGATCTAATGAATTCATTAGGTTACCACGTTAATCGCAGTGCTTTCAATTTATTTATTTAATTATGTTTGCACACACTTTTTGCCCAATTTAGATTGAGATGTCTCGGCTTTATCTTTTTGTTAGATCTAGTTGTCATCGACTCTTTCAATGTTTATCATTAGCTTGTTACTAGATCTATACGATTTCATCGTAGCCGAGCTAGATCAATCTAAGTTGTCACATGTTGTGGGTTCGTGTCGTTTAGATCTTGACAGATCAGATGTGTCATCCGGTGGATCTGCAGATCTTTTGGGTTAATCTAGAGCTAGTCATCCGATTGGACTAGAGATCGATTTAATCGATAGGTTTTTACGTAAGGTAGTTCCTTCTTCATGGACCCAGATTCGGCAAGCTTGCGAACACGGTTATGCTTTTTAAGTTATCACGTGTTTTGGGTTCGTATACGCTTTATCGCACGGTAGCTCCTTCTTCGTTGAGGGTTCAGATAATGCGTGTATGCGTGCGGTAGCTCCTTCTTTGCAGCAGGTCCGTACGCGTCTATTTGTGCGGTAGCTCCTTCTTTACGGCGAGGTTCGTGTACATTTATACGTGTGGTAGTTCTTTGTCTATAGCAGGTTTGTATACATTGACATGTACAAGTAGCTCCTTCTTCGTTATGGGTTCGTATACGTTTTACGTAGGGTAGCTCCCTCTTCACGTGTCATGAATATCTATTACGATGTTCATGATTTATATTCTTCCATGTTGTCAATTAATTCGATCTATGCAATAGAGCTTTACATCAGCACATCATGATGATCGACTTTACTTGTTCGAGACATGTCTTTTTATGATCATTCGGTAGTTGTTTGCACATCATATCTTCATATTTGCTTACCGAATGCATTTATTACTCATCGACAGAGATAGCTTTCATAGCTATATGTCTTTATATCCGCCTTAGTGCCATACATGTAAACTGTCTTGGTCTCACCGGGCATGTTCCAGATCTCACGTTTACCTCCTTGTCAATTAACAGGTCAAATTGATCGGCACGCTTTTCAGATTCAAGGACGCCGGGCAGGGGGTAAAGCTAGCTATTCCGGCTTGTCGGTGTGCGCGGCGCAAGGAGTAGGATTTTTGTGCCTACAGGAGGTGTGGGCTTTGTCGTGGCAAGGACCAGAGATCGGGCAGGGAAGGAAACCACATGCAGGGAAGGGGACGCGGGATCACAAGATTGGGTGGTTTCCTAATATAAATCTCGCATGTGTGAGGAGATTGGGTGGTTGCCTAATATTATTGGCATGCTTTCCATACGAACGCTGATTGAGTGTTGCCAAATATAGATTGCAGGTGTGAGGAGACCGCGTGGGAAGGGGGTGTGGGTTCGCATGGTGGGGGTGAAAGGTGAGGCGAAATTTTTACCGCACCAAATGGCAATCTTCCTTTTGTTTTTTTATGGTGTAGAGATAGAAGAATGCGGACCAATGAACATAATACCTTCTAAAACAGGTAAAACCTACGGTCTGAAATAGGCATAATCTATTGTTGAAATGAGCGAAGGAGATACCAAGGAATAAAACTGAATTCTAGCTTATTTGTAGGAAAAATAATGCGAGCACATTTCATATTCAGTGACGCTAAATCTAAACCCAAAGCATCGCATGTGGGTACAAGCACCTTTTTAGTAAAGTACAGGCTTACCGAGGTGTAGCATACAACCAAAAATATTTGCTCCCTAGAATCGGAGGCTGAGAACAAGCTGTCTTGTATCTATCTATTATTTTGTTTACCGCATACTGAGTCCTTTGCTTGCTGCTCTTATTTTGTACGCGAATGGAAGTACCTAAAGAATTATTTTTAATAAAAAATGACAAGGCCTTAATCCTGTTTAGAGAACAAAAGGTAGCAAAAACTGCAACCACATTTATGTAGCCAACAAATGATCTCTGGACCCATTTTGCATGAGTCATAACGAAACTATTACCTATATGAATGATGTCATAATGTATTAGCTAATCCTTCTCTGTTTTTCCTTGAGTTCTCTAGGAGAGTATTCACCATACTAAAAAGCTAAATGGGGATGAAAGAAAATTATATATTGTACAAAAAAACTAACGAAAAAAGGTAAGGAAGAGATAATATTTATGCTATCTCCACTACCAAGAAAAAAACCATTTCTAACTATGGTTGTAAAATAAGGGAAACATCGCCTGAGACATAGTTGATGTCATGTGCCAAATTGGAGGGGGAGGGGGACCATGGGCCATGCATGGCGCATGCAAGGGCGGCCCCTGCTGCCAGGCGCCGCCGCCACCGCCGTCATCATTAGCTTTGTCATTAAGTAATAGATATTTAGAGAATAAAGATAGGAAAAAATAGAAAATAAAATAAGGGATCTCTTGAGATGCAAGTCTCCATCGGACTATAAATACAAAGGGACTTGTAATCGGTTGGAATCAATAAGAAAATTTAAAGGGGTAACACCCAACATCTTCTATCTTCGGTCTCCTCAACCCTAACCCGCGCATATGCGCGCCGGCCCGCCATCCTGCACGCCGTCGGCATGCCCGCGGAGTGCGCCCCCACGCGCCAAAGCCGCGACGCGTGCTACCGCCTCTACCCCGTCGCGCCTCCATCAAGCGCCCGCGCCACCGGCGAGCTCGCCGCCGGGCAGGTGTTACATTTGCCGGAATCCTTGTGGTTTGTGACCGGTGGTATCCAGGAGATTTGTATGATCCAACCACGCCTGCCACCATACTCGAGAGATGATCATGGAGGCCATCTACGCGCTTGGACCCAAGGGCGCCGCCAACAAAGATGCGATCTCCAACTACACCAAGGTCAAGTACAGCTCCATCCTTCCGTCCTCGCACAATGCCATCTTCGCGAGGCCACCTCTCTCTGCATGAAGGCCACCGGTGAGCTCGACGACCTCCTCAACGCCCCCCCGCCATGGGCGCCACCGGCGACAACGATGATGCTCCCACGAGCACCGCCGACGTCATCCCTCCACGATCACCGACGATGCAAGCAACACGCACACCTACCCTAAGAATGCACAAGCTGCCGAAGCTCAGATCAGATCAGATCAGTAGGCTACCACCGACATCCACCAGCTGCTCGACGAAAAGCCTACCCAACTAGGCCAACGTCGATAGAGACTCCAACAACAGTGCAGATAAGTTCCTATGCCACCAACATCCTCTCTGACACTGGAAACACAAGGAGCATCCATGCAATCACCATCAAGAGCAACACAACGATGTCATCCGACGCCGACGTCGCCGATCTCAACTCCGACATCATCGACATCGACAACGCCTCCAAGGGCGCCCCCAACAACAGCAGCAATGACCACGATGTCACCAACCATGACATCCTCAGCATCAACAACAACACTAATGTCACTATGGGTGACACAACGACGTCAACCGACATCGACATCGACGTCGCTGATCCTAACATCCTGGACAACACCGGTGCCATGAACAACAATGTCAACAACACCTTCGCCGACCAGGACATCACATGCTCCAATGTCACCAGGCAAGTCCATCCCAACCAACATGGAGCTTCTACCTCTACCACACATGCTACAACGGCGACGCCGTCGTCGCCGTCATCACCAACCATGACGCCCCTCGACTCGGCACCATCGACAACAACAACGCCACCCATAGGGCGGGCAGCGCCGTAGGAGGGAACGGCGACGCCCTCATGGGCGCCAACAACGTCACCGACAACCATGACATCGCCATCGACGCCCGCGCACGCGACACCTTTGGCATCAACGTCAACTCCAACGAAGACGATCTTTGCGGGCGCCACCAACGGAAACGACGCCCTCGTGCACGCCAACACCGATGGCGACCCCCGACGATGACACACTCGTCCACTCACCGACCATCGACGTCGACAATAGCCCGCTACACCTATTGGATGTCCTCGACTTCCACCGCGGCGGAGAACATCAACAACCGAAGTTGTGGATTTCATCACGGCTTTGACACCGACAACGCAGCTAGTGCCCCCATCAGCACCACGACAGCGGAGCATCAGGTACACCGCTATCCAACTGATAAGAGCGACACTCCTCTTCCTCTGGCTCCTCTACATGACCTTAAAGGTGCAATCGAGAACAAAGACACCTTAGCATGGTGTCTCACTTTGCTTTGGACTGCCCGTCAACGTTGACGCTACCGCAACCTCGCACAACCCCCGACAAGACGACACCATGATTGACTACATCAGCACCTCCGAAGTTCGCTAACGGGCTCCATGCTACGCTAACGGGACGCACTACAGCGGAGGCGCCCCGCAAGATGGACGGCGATTCAACTCGCCGTCTCCTCAATGCCCCTTCGTCACATTCATCACACGGCTCGATGGCGGTCGGCCAGACACACAACACCATGGATGACTTAGCTTTGACAGCCAGGCCGACTCGAGGGCCGATCCAGCCGGCTCCCGCGTTCCTCGACGACATCAACACCTAGCACGACTACACCAACGAAGCTCTACAACAGGCTTTGGCCTCGTGATGCACCAAGAGACGCCCTACATGATGGGCGTGGCGATCCAATTCGCTCACCAGTACGATGCTCCTGTCTCCTATGAGGTCTTCAGCAAGCTTCGACCTACGAGCTCCACCAACGATGACATGAGGTACATGCCACCGACAACGCTCCCCTACATCATCGGCCTCATCACTACCAGGGAGGCTCACATCCTTACTCGACTCGCTCGCCGAATCCGACGACAAGCTACATGGCATCGCGGAACCATCAAGCTCCAAGCGGGAGCAATGGCTTGGGCGCCACTCAAGGTGATTGGCATTCACCTCCCAACGACCTCGCCAACCATGCCGGGCATCACGACAAGGACAAGCACCTTTGCGATGGAGGAGCCCCACAAAGCTTCTTGCCATCGGTGCTGTTGGTATTTGATAAGCCTACGTAAATATTTATAGTTTGTATAATCCAAGTTTAACGGATACCGGTGAGCACTTCACGAGGAAAGGGTTTTAATATCGAATCCACGGGGAGAATGATGTGAGGATAAGCGAGGCATATACCTAATCCTCGAGCAAACAATCAAGGACTTGAGAGGATAAAGACATAAGAAGATTCCTATGGTTGTCTAGTTCTTATCCTTGTAAGCTATGTTGATATTGTCTTAGGGGGGCGTACTCAAAGGAAAACATGGACAAAACATGCAATCCAAAGCAACATGGTCCTGCTTGGCCTATCCAACGGGATGGACTCCAAAGGAATCAATGGTACCTTTGTCACTACCACTCTAACTACCATGCTCAGGAAGGTTGGGTGCATTCACAAGCAACCTCGGTCTAAGCTCCATGCCTAAACCTAAGCTACCCCTCTAATCTATAGCGTCCTACAGATTAAAGTACTCAAATAAGAATTGTGAACAATAAGAATAATAAGAACACAATTACTTATTCAAACAAGAAGTTGATCCTCCATAGAAGTCTCGGGATCGGGTGCCATGAGGCCTTTGATCCCGGAGGTACAAGCATAGAGGAGTCACCGATGTGTCCCAGGTGCTTCCCTTCTTCTCCTCCACCTACTCTTTAGCTCTCAAGACTAGATCTAGTCACTCTCTTGGGGTACTACGGATCTAGTCTCTCAACTGATGCTTTGCTCTTCAACTCACTCTAAGGCTTCTAGTTCTACATGGTGTTCTAGTCTAGATTGGAGCTAGAGAGGAGAGGTCAGGCCTCAGCCTGTTGAGTATTAAGTTGAATAATGAATTAGGGTTTTATCCTGGGGTCAGGGGATCTGCTTATATAGCCCTTGGCGATGAACGATAGCCCTTGGATCAAACCGACCTTGGCAACGGTGTAGATACAACCTCAATGTCGGTGGTAAACCGCCATAAAAATGTGAGGCGGCGGTGGGACCACCCCGGCGATCGCCATGGATGGGCGGCGATCGCCGGGACTCTATGTCCTGGTGTGTTCTCCTTCCTCCCGGTGTCTTCGGTGTCTTCTAGAATGTTTTAGTCCACTTTTTTTGGATTGAGTTACTTCACGGTCAAGTCTTGTCATCGTATGGGATGTAAACTCTTAGGTTTCTCACCATTCTTATTCCGCTTTTTATCTGTTTAATCCCTGTAAAGTCATGGAATAACAAAACTCGTGGAAATATGTTAGTTAGACCCCTAGACTTATGTTGATATTCATGTTAAGCCCTTATTTTATGTTTAGTTGACTAGTAATATTATGCTATAACAGGTGTCAACAATGCCAATCTTCTTCCTCAACAATAACCGCTACTACGCCACGACATTATTAAAGGTGCTACGGGATGTTCTCCAACCAGGTGGGATCCTTCCGCATACTTTTGTCGTTGGCTTCCACCCCTCGACGTATTCGCTACCGGTGGAAAACTCTCCGCAGAGCAATGGAATTCCATCCATTGAACCAGCATCGCAAAAGACCGACGTCCTCATCTTGATCCATTTTGCTTCCCTCAATACAAGTGGACTCAACAACCTTCGGGACCTCGCTTCCGATCGACCCGTCAACGACAACGGCCGTGTAGAACCACAACGCGAGGACGCTATTTGTCGAGAAAGGGGGAGAGGTGTCATGTGCCAATTGGAGGGGGCATGGGCCATGCATGGCGCGCACAAGGGCAAGGTTGCCGCGGCGCCGCCGCCACCGTCGTCGTCATCGCCTTCGTCATTAAGTAATAGATATATAGGGAATAAAGATAGGAATAAAATAGGAAATAAAATTCGGGATTTCTTTAGATGCAAGTCTCCCCGGACTATAAATAAAACGGACTTGTAATCATTTGGAGTCAATAAGAAAAATTAAAGGGGTAACACCCAACAGTTTCTATCTTCGGGCTCCTCAACCCTAACTTTCGCGCATAAATGCCGCCGCCTCCACCCGCATGCCGTCAGACGCCGCCGCGTGCGCCCAGCGGCGCCGCAGCGGCGCGTGCGCCCGCTGCCTCTACCAGCAGCGCCGCCATCCAACGCCCGCGCGCGCCGCCCCGTCCTTGCCGCCAGCGCCAGGAGCTTCGCCCGCCGGAATCCTCGCGGTTTGTGGCGGTTGAGCAGCAAACACAATCCAATGGGACAAAAGACATGGTTGTAAAACACTAGTCATTCCGTCAACACAATAGTAAGGCCATAAATGGTGCGAGCACCTACTAATAAAGAAAATTTCTTGACCCTCCGTTTCCGTCTGCCCCTAATATGGGCATGGTGGGCCTTAATCGCGTAGTCCGTCCTCTTTTCGGTGGCTGCCTGTCCGTCGTCTCTGTCGCCTCCGCCCGAGTCAATGGCGAACCGCCTCCCGCATGCGCACGCAGCCGCGCCCCGCTCTCCTACTACCCTTCCGTCCACCGCATCTCCCAAGCTCATCGCTTGTTCTCCCGTGAGTGGCTGATTTAGCCTTGGGCGCGCCGAGCCGTCGCTCGGCGTCTCGTCGGCAACGCCGGCCTCGCCTCCTCCTCCCCAGCGACCCCGCCTCAACCTGCCTCCTCGAGCTCGTGGGCGGTGGCAGTGACCCTCCGTCCCCGGTGCTGGTCAGCGCGAGCCGGGTCTTCCGCGACGGCCGCCTCCTCCGCAACTACCCCAACCTTGGCCTCCAGGAACGCGGCGCTGACCTGTACTGTTCCAATTGGTCTTCACGATTTGTTTGTGTTAGAGAAGTAGTCCACGCATGCCGTGATGCCTGATGCCCCGCCTGTATTTCATCTCCTGCCGCAGCGCAGTCCTCGCACGCCCACGTCCTGTGATCTTTGGTCGGACTACCGTATAGTAGTTGTAGGACAGTCAATTACACTGCTGTTGTAACTCATGTATGTATATGTACACCATTGAAATGAATGAATACATGCGGTCCATCCATTCTATCTTTCAGTTTGTTGAATCAGTTTAGAGCTGGAAAATAGAATGTTTTTAAACCCTTTTTTAGACTGGAATCAGTGTTTTCCAATCCTTTGTATACCATAAGTTGTTTGTGTCATCCTTTGGTTCAGTAATAAATTGCAATAAGTTAAAAGATTACGCCCTCTTCAGTAATATATGATTAGCTTTGGTTGCAATATTTTCAACGCATGTCCATTTACCTAGACCACTTTATGATTAATCAAAGTAGCTGTGCGTTCTCATAAAGGCAACCAAATCCAGTGGGGGAGGATGAAAATAGTTACTTGAATATCCAGATCTGACAGAACTTCCAATTTGTATAGAATGAATGAGCGCTGATTCTTGTCTTGCAGTACTGTCCATTTAGAACAAAACACTGTCGCCTGCCCAGCAACAGCGATGGAATTTAATTTGGGTCGGCTAGGCCTTGTGACATATGTAGCTCTAGCGATCACATGTTTTTGTATCATAGCCAAGCTGTAGAATGTAGTCTTTCGTACAACAATGAAAGGCCGCACCCTGATTTTGGTCAGGTCCAACTTGTTTCTACCTTGAAATTGGCAGATGCACCAAGGAAGCACTTCAGCCCTTTTAGTTTCTTCCAAACTGTCATATTTCTCTAGCCAATTTCAAAGCCCGCAGATGAAAATTCAAACCGCTTTATTACTCGACCGTTCAAAAGGATGGCGAATTATGTGCACATGAAAATGTAGATTCGTTTCCATCGTGGAGCACAACAATTTTTTAAAAAATATATTGTCTTCAAAGAATTAATTTAGTTTAAAACATACCCGTAGCAATGCACGGGCACATTTCCTAGTTCACATAAAAGATAGGAAAGACACGCTAAACATAATACATAGACTATATATTTATCTTAATGGTGCAAGGATAGTAATGAAACCAAATGGAAATAGATGAGGCAGATACAAATTTTGTATACATCTATTAATCTCCCTACCCAATGAATCTAGATAACAATTGAATTATAGACTTTATAGCGCTAAATGAAAACTACCTCGAAGAATGATAGGTGATAGTTGCATTGTTTATATCTTTCACAAACCCCATCTCTGTTAGTACTATCCTCGAAGGCTCTATATTTACATAACCGAATCTGCATTATCTGTGATAAGTCTTCTAATATGTCTATCATGTAAGCACCTACAAGTTACAACAATTATATAAAACAGCCCTCTGAACCTATTGGCTGCATTTATTTTGTTGGATGCAGACCTCCCCAAGGATTTTTTACCTATCGGTGCATCTGTCCTAGAAACCGCACCATGTAAATTTGTATAGTCCATGGTATTGTGTGCAGCAACCACTCGTGTCCATTCGATTGCGGTGAACAGACTAGCGCAAGGCACGGTGCCGCCCCCGCCAAAAATTTGAGTTGGAGTCGGACACGGCCACGCGACCACGGGCTATTTTGCCGGCGCGGATCCATCGCAACCACATCCTCCAAATTGCCCTTCTTCACCATCGAACGCTGCCGCCGCCAAAAGAACCCCACCCCGTCGTGTTCCTGAGATCCGCCGAGTCGCTCGCTGTTCCCGTCCTCTGCCTCTAGACCGGCCGCCTCTTCCTGCTTCTCGGCGTCGTCCAGCGGGCCTTGCATCGTGGCGGCGGACATGTGTGGCGACGGCGGCAGGACGTTCAGGTTCTACCGGTCGTCGTCCCCAGCGGCTTCGCACCGCGCGCCAGGTCGCCGCCGGAGTACACGCCCCTGGAGCCGTGGCCGCGATCTGCGTCTCCAGACTACACGCCCGCCACGCCGGAGTACATGCCCGAGACTCCTTCCGGGAGTTCTTCACCGAGCTACTTCGACGTCACCAGCCACGGGGAGAGGTTCTGCTGCCCTTCGTCGTTTCTGGGATACTCACCACGTGCCGCGTCGCCGGAGTACATGCCCCTGACGCCGTCATCGCAGCGGGCAGCGTCGCCAGGCTACACTCCGTCCAGCCCTTCGCGCAACACCGTGTCCCTTGAGTACACGGCCATGAGTCCTTCACGGTGTTCTGGATCGTCGGAATACACACCTGAGACTCCAGAGTACGTGCCTGGCAACCCAGAGTACTCACCATTGAGTCCTTTATGGTGTCCTGGATGGCCGGACTACACGCCTGAGACTCGACCTAGGCGCGGCGGGCGCGTGGCCACTCCGGAGTACATGCCTGGCAGCCCGGAGTACTCACCATTGAGTCCTTTATGGTGTCTTGGATGGCCGGACTACACGCCTGAGACTCCACCTAGGCGCGGCCGGCGCGTGGCCACTCCAGAGTACACGCCTGGCAGCCCAGAGTACTCACCACTGAGTCCTTTACGGTGTTCTGACTCACCGAACTACACACCAGAGAGTCCTCCGCGGCGCGGCTAGCGCGCCGCCACTCCGGAGTACAGCCCCAGCACGCCACCTCCGTCTCCGCCGGTGTCTGACGCCGAGTCGCGCACATCTCCACAGCACCGCCGCCATCACCCGTACCAGAGGAGCCAGAGCAGCTGGAGCCGGCGTCACCGTGCTTTCTACTGACTACAGCTCGATATATTAGATAGAGTACTCTATTAGATATATCTGTTATCTGTAGACCGTAACAAGCGACTTCTTGCTTGTTTTGGGAGATCAAGATGTTGCCTTTCTATGTATCTTTTTAAAACGGATTTTATTGCCTTTCTATGTATGACGCAAGTAATCGAGTGATTTTGCCTTAGTTTGGTAAATGTAGTCTTAACTCTGCATGTAACGATGTACCCGCGTATTGATTACAGAATCGCCTAAATGACATGATCTTGTTTTCCAATTCCTTGCTTCCTCACCGTTGAATTGTGTATTTTTTGATTGCAAGTTTTTATTACAAGATTCTACCAATCCGTTTCTGAAATTTTAATGCCCTCTGTATATCCATGCATCTCAAAGGAACAAAAGCTTGAACCGACAGTCCCACGAATCAGGCTGAAACTGCAGGGAGTTCTAGCTTCAGCCCATTGTTCAGAAGCTAATAACGACAATGGTTGCATCACGAAAGGCATGTCACCTCCGGCTCCGGTACTGAAGCCATGCTCGGACATCAGGCGGGGGCTCCGGTGGTTGTCGCATCAGTCGATCGGTCGGCCACCGCCGCATTTGCAGGCTGGGCTCCTTTGCCATTCCATCAGAGCATTGTCATGCTCCGGCGCCTCACCAGCGCGGAGCATGCATGGTCCGAAGAGCTCATCAATTTTGACGTCTAGCTACGACCACTATATATGAAAGTGTATATACCGTCTTTATCTAGTTAAAATATATACCAATCATACCTGGTCTAATACCAGTAAATAATACAACTAAAAAATTGCAAACTTGGGTCACCCTCTAAACCGTGTTTGGAGATTTGCCCCTCGTGTGGATGACAAATGGGTCCATCTGTGTCTGAAACGTGGGTTCAGGGGCAAATCTGCAAAGAAACTAGCTCATAAATACATCGCACAACTCTACGGACTATAAAAATTGATACTCAACAAATTATCATGGTAATTTTTTTGAAAGATATCACGGTTAATTTTACTAGATCGGAAGATTTGAACATTAATAAGATTGAGTTTAGATTAGAGAATGCATCTTCAATGGAATCCTAGCAAGAAGCAAATGAATTTTCATCTAAAGAATCATCCAAGGTTGCATGCGTCTTCTCAGTTTTTATCCTCAGTGGATACCGGAGTAAGCCAATTGGAGAGGAACCACTTGTGATGGCCCATGACCAGATGGGCCTTCAAGCAAACACAAAGCAAGAGAATGCATGAGAAGGTCAGTTCGCTCAGGTAGGCTGATGTTCGAGATTGGTTGCTGCTAGGCTAACGATGGGCCATGGAAATTCAAGAGGAGTGGGAATTTGGGCCACGCCTAGGGCGGTCCGAATAGCCCTACGCCCAAACCCGCCCATGGTCCGAACCAAGAGTTCACACACCGCTACTAGAAATGGACGCGGCACCAGGCAAAAGGTAAATCGGCAAAACACACACTACTGAATTACGTCCAACATGCTACATGCTAAACTTGATTACGACCTACAACCAGAAGGGTAAATATATTTGTAGCTGCACTTTTCTGCTTATATTTCTGTTCAAAAAAAAGTCAAGGATTGATTTTGTCCATGCAACTTGAATTGTAGATTTTATCATATGATGATTCATCATGCAATCTACTTGATGATCCGATGATTAATGGCGCATGACCAAAATATTTATGACATCGTGTTTAGGAAAAATATATTTATGGCGCAGTAAGGATTTATTTGAAGAGCCCACATTCCTTTATTGGATGAAACGGCAACAGCTTTGGGCCTCTATTATTATTTTTTAAAAATGTATCAGCGCAAATTATTGGTGGGCATACACTCAGGAAAGCTAATTTCATCTCAGGCCCACAACTGCCCTCCTGACCGAAAGCCCAACCTCCTCCAACCCAAGCACGTGTCTCCATCGTCGTCTTCTGGTGGTGCTGGAGCTGAAACGGAAGGAGCGCACGTCCTTATCCTGTCGTCTTGAGCTTGGCTCGCCTAGTCGCCCTTGCTCGCTTGGAAATGCACCGCCCGGCGCAACCAAACAAGGTAACCTCCTCGAGGAAGTCGGTGCGGATGCGTCCGCCGACCACTCTTGAAGTGTGCCGGACCAAGAAGCGACAACGGCCCAAGACGACGACGAGCAGCAAACGGCGAGCACATGGTCTAGGGTTCCGGTCGGGCGGCGGGGGTTCCGGCGGCGGGGGATCTTCTTTAGCAGCTCCGGTAGGGCTATAGAATGGCCGGCTGGAGAGGTAGGTAGGCCCAGCGGTCGGCTTGGTCGCCGGGCGGCTTAGGTGCGCGGTTGGTCGTGGTTGGGGCGGTTGGGCCAGTTAGGGGCGGGGGCGCCGTCGCCATTGATGGAACTTGGAGCTCGACGCCATGGCCGAGAAAAAAGAGAGAGAGAGGTAGGGGGAAGAAGAGAGGGAGGGGAGAAGGCGGGCTCTGCGGGCGCCCTAGGGCTCGCCGAGCTCAGGAGCCCTAGGGCGTCTGGGGCGGGGGGAGGAGGTGGTGGCGGCGGGGCATGCGTCGGGAGGAGGGAAGATGAGAGGGCGTCGGGTGGAGGAGGATAATGAGGGGCATCGGGTGAGCCTTTAGGTGGGCTAGCCCAGCCCAAAATGGTCGGCAGATAACCTGCCCTAACCTCCTCCAGCTCTCCATTAAATTAAGTCCATGCATGCTTCCATCCTTACATTGTGATGAGGTCTCGATATGGTAGTGACGGAGAAATTGGCAGGATGGTTGTACCTCGCTCAATCCAAATCCTAGATGATTGGATTAATTTGGGATGTTATGGCTTTTTTTTTTTTTGGGGGTGGATTTGCTATGGTACCCCAAATGATTAGGAATTTTATAAAACCAGATAAATAAGGAAAGTTTTATTTTTTTCAAGATTTCATTCATACATGCGTGATCTCTTTTTATTATTTTATAGCTTTGTACTTGGCATATTGTGATTATACTATATATTTTTGTGTGTAATTTTATACAATTAGTTTTGCATGTGTGTACGTGTTAGGTTGGTTAATTAGCGCGTGTGTATGTGATTATACTAGCTAATTAGTGTGTATGTGTGTTAGATGAGTAGTTAGCATGTGTGTGGTTAGCGTACGTGTACGTGGGTAGCTAGCGTACATGGCTATTCTCATGATACTTACTCAACGTCATAGGTATAAATTTGATTAAGTTTGACTCCCGAAAAGTGACAATATTTTTCCTTGACCCAGGGAGTAATACAGCGATGACTGACATGGGAGAAAAACAAAATTTGGTCATTGAAAATTAGATACCATATATATAATGCCTTACATTAGGGGAATCGGCAAACATGTATTTATAAATGGAGGTTAGTAATGCATCGAATTTCCTTTAGTTTGGTGATTTTCCTTCTTCAACCAAGTGGTGTATATAGTTATAAACATAGCAAAACCATTTTTCTTTTGATGATGATCGAACTCTGAGGGCACAGAATATTCAAATTTAGCCAAAGCAATAATGGTAGCTATTTGTCTGATCCCAATGACAAAAAGGAATTATACAAGTAAAGCCAAAATGGAACTTGGTATTTCCTATTTTTGTTTCTGTACATATATAGTTCGGAACACTATGATAGTGTTATTTCAAAAGGTACAAGAACATTATGAGGTTAGTGCATGTTTCACCTCAGTTAGGCAACATCCGCAAAGGAATCATGAATTGTGATCCGGGCTGCTACTGGAATTCGCACTGTCTTTTTACCATTGTACCAAGTAATGCTGCCAAATGTGTAATCCCCTTGTAACCTCCACATAGGTGATATCTTGACCTGAAACGTATGGACTTTGTTTGCGGCATTGAATACAAGAACGGGCGGTTCAACTTCGATCTTGACTCCAGCTGGGCTCTCAATGGCAGCATGGTAAACTGCATCGACCTCGCCTACATTTGTAACTGTTCTTGGTATGCTAATTGGATACCTGAGGTCTGGAACCGAGATGGATGGCAGGTTCAAAAGATACCCTGGTGCTGGTGTTTCATTGCAGCTTGCTGAAGTCTTGGTGACGGTGCAACCAAAGAAGTGGTTGTAATCATTTGGATCGATGTCATAAATCAGGCCGGGATCGGCTGCTCTGTTGGGGTTGATGTGCCCACCTCCATAGTCAAATGGGTCGGCGATCTTTCGAGGCAATCCTTCCGCCAGTATCGGCATTCCGTGTTCGTCAGTTACAGATGCTTCACCGTGCAAAATGAAACAGGGGTAAGACACATGTAACACTGCCAAGCAATAAGTCATGTCTTTAGAAGTTATCTTCTAAAGCTGTTAAGTACCTGTGGTCATGATAGCGGATTTCAGTGCAGCAGGAGACCAATTTGGATGCAGAGATTTCAGCAGCGCGATGATGCCGGTTACGTGAGGGGCAGCCATTGATGTCCCTGAATAAATTTCATAGGAGTTCCCCACTGCTGCTAAGATGTTGGCTCCTGGTGCAGCTATGTCAGGCTGTTGAGGAAGCAATAGCGGAATGAGATGGCAGGTCATGGCTAGCTTGTTAGTGTCTAGCTTGTGTTACATGCATTGATCTCTAACCTTAATGATATCAGAATAGTCGGGTGATGGGCCCCTCGAGGAGAATGATGCCACTTTTGGAGCCTGGATGTCTTTACCTATAATGCTTCGGGCCGGATCAATCTTTGCCACTGGAGAGCTGCTTGAAACAACCAGAAATTCATTTCAGAAAATGTTCAGCTCACTGCAGAGCATGATCAGGAGCTGCTTCTATTGTGCAGTAATTTGGATTAGGATTCTGAAAGTGATGTACCTGGCGGTGTCGATGTATTTCCTGATCTTTTTGCCAGTGTCAATATCCACAAGAACACATGGAATGCCTCCACATGCTGTGAGAATGTCTGTCGTATACTGAACGAAAATAACGCCAGATCCCCCTCCAGCTCGGACGTTTTGTATGGCTGGACCGAATATCGCAAACGGGGGCCATACTCCGTGGGTGAATTTGGTGTTGCACAAAGCACAATTTTCCCTTTGAAATCAGTACCGTTTAGATCACCTGCCGTGCACCTAACCACACAAGGCAACAAGTTTAATTTCTGACCAGTTGCTGAATTTATGCCACATTTGCAAGTGAAATTAATGGTTTCTACATACAGGCCTCCGTCTGTAAGACTTCTGAAAATGCTCCTGGATATGTTCTTCCCTTCATAGTAGAGCGATTGTCCCTGCAAGAACGAAAAGGAAAAAAATGCTCAGGCCGGGCAAGAAACTAAACCATGGCAGGCTTGTGAGTTTGCTGTTTGTATCCGGTACGTACCACGATCCGTTGCTTGTTTCCCAGCTTGATCACGGTCGGAAACGACCGATCGATTTTGCTCGCCGCAACGGTGATGACCCAGGAGACGTGTTCTCAACAGTCTGCGGACTAGGCCCATCGTTCCCGGCAGAGTACACGACGGTGATCCCTTTCTGCACCGCGTGCAGGGCGCCGAAGGAATTGTCGCCGAAACCACCAACCGACAGCGAGCACGTCCACCCCGTCGTGTATCGCGTCGTCGATGGCCGCGAGCAGGGCGGCATCGGTGCCAGAACTCGCCGTCGGGACCGCGCCGCCAGAGGACTTTGTAGACGGCGATGCGGGCGTGGGGCGCGCCGCCTCTCGCGACGCCGGCGGCGAGGCCATGGCCACGGAAGCTGGCCCCCTCCACGAAGGAGCCTGCTGCAGTGGAGGCCGTGTGCGTGCCGTGGCCGTCGGCGTCCCGGGTCGAGAGGTAGTTGAGCTTGAGGTCCTCCTCGGGCACTCCGGCGCTGTAGAACCGTGCGCCGATGATCTTGTGGCTGCAGTTGCTGCTGCCCCAGGCCTCTCCGAGCTGGCACACGCCTTTCCAACGTGACGGCACGGGGCTGTACCCTTGGTCGCTGAAGCTTGCCGACTCTGGCCAGATACCAGTGTCGACAACTCCGACGATGATGTCCTCACCATATCTGCCTTTATTGACGAGGTCACTGGGCATTTGGTTGTTCACGTCGAGGAAGTCCCAGCTTCGAGTGGTTGTCGCCTTGAAGCTTCTGCTGGGTTTCACACTGATCACGTCCGGAAACTCTGAAATCTGCTTAGCTTGGTCTTGAGTAAGCATGGCTGCGAACCCTGAGAAGCCATGCTTGTAGTTGTGAACCATGGAAGCCAAAGAATCCTCCATGCTGAAAAGTTATACGAGAAAAACACAATTAATTAATCTCTTGATGGCTTAACATCCAATGCTAACGATCTTCGAGGAATATAAACCGTGGAAATTTTGCGTAATATAAGCTGATAAACCGTGATCAATTTGCGTATCTTTCACCTGAAATGAACTCTTACAACAACAACAATGAAGCACACGTACGTACCTTCCAAGAACATTGCTGAGTATATCATGGTGCGAAGCGATGACATCATTCGGGTGTCCATGTTTCACATCTCCTAGGTATACGATATAAAGCTGCAAACACAGGAGATTAAAGAAACATCAATCAATCGTCTTTAAGCTACTCCTATCAACTCCTCTCTTGCTAGTGATCAAATTAAGAACTGTGGAGCAATGCTTGCTTACCCTGCGAGATCCTCCATGTACTCCCGAGAACAGAATGCAGAAGCAAAGCAGTAGCGCCGAGGCCACAGGGCCACGAGATGAAGAATAGAGTCCCATGTGTTTCTACGATCGATGATTGTAGTTAATTGGTGTCATTAGTGCAGGTACTATATATACAACTTGTAGGAAGGTTGTGTATTCTCGGTCAACATAGAAAGAGTCAGAGAATTCTAATGAGTATTTTTTTTTTTTGTGACACGCACACGCCTCTTTCTTTCCCACCTGCCTACAACAAAATACATATTGTTTTATGAGAGAGACACGTCCCTTTCTAAAAAAAATGGGAGAGACACGTAAACCCCGTGGTTGATTTTCATCATGGACAGGGACACACCAATGACGACTAATGAAGAAGAAACGGTCCATAACTCGATCTGAAGCATCAGGCGTAGCTGGGAATAGAGTGATATATACTTCGTCCAAACGAGTTTCACCTGAACCAAGTTGACCTGGCGCGCTCACGACCTGGTAATAACAAATTTGGGCCGACGTAGCCCTCATGCTATTTTCCTCGTTAAAAACAAGAGGCCTGGCCTGGTCTGGTTTGTCATGTGTGTGAGCGCGCGTCACGAGAGAATATGTCAAGGAGTAGGTATGAAATTAAGCTCTTTTATCTTCGTAATAAATTAAGGTTTGCATTGGATCTGAGAGAGGATCGCAACAATTTAAAACCAAGGGGAAGGAGGAATGACTAGTACTGGGCAATTCAACCTTATCTACAACTACAAGGCTCAAGATAAAAGGTAATCATTGACTAAATATACGCATGATGACTCGCTTCAAGGAAACCTCCACTTCATCTCCACAAGAGATCCATGAACCCGCCGCGTGTCCTCTGATCCAGTGCTCGACTCACACTGAGTCTGCACTCTCCCCAGGTTTTGAGGCCCAAACCTGAAACCCCTCCTTTGTGGTTTTTGTGAGGAAAAACCCCCGAAACCTACATGACACGTGTCGAGACCTCCGCCAAGCTTTGAGTCTTGGACACCTTCAACTCTTTTCATGGTCTCACCACACACGAGCCATCTACTTTGAGCTTGCCATTGCCTCCACATGATTTGGCTGGACGCATCGACGCCCTCCATGCTTCATTGCTTTCACGTAGCACCATGTGAGCCGCCCATGCTGCTGCATGGTCCTGCGGGTCCTCCGATGCCAAGCCCGCGGGTTGGCCCTGACCACCCTCATCACCTACATGTCACGAGCCAAGGCAAACATATCACACGCAATGGTGTTGTCAATCACACGTACATCACTCAATGGTCGAACCGACTTTGGTTCCTCATCTCTGCACGTTCAAAACTTTTACGTGGAGCAACGAACAAAATGATCCAACATTCACCACAATTGATTGCATATATAGATCGCTCGAAAGGTGCCTTTCATTTCCTAACACTGACCTACAGACTATACGTGCCACTACTGGAATCCCGCTCTTCGTCGAAAGTGTATTTTATCGGGCAAAGACCGTCTTTGCCAACTGCCAAATCAAAAAAACAAACCAAAAACAAAGAAACAACAACTCGACAAAGCCACACTCGGTAAAGCCGCTTGGCAAAGATGTATTTTGCCGAGTGTTTTTCGGCACTCGGCGAAATTCATCATTCAGTGATATTTTTGGCGGTGTTTTTTTTTTTTCTGGCGCTCGGCAAAATGCATCTTTGTTGGGTGTCTCCTCTGGTACTCAGCAAAAAGGCGTTTGGCCGTGTGTCTTTTTTCTCCCTCGGTAAATCAATTTTTCAAAAGGCCTTTTTAGGCCTTGAAGGAATTCAAATGAAAAAGTTTTCAACTACAAAGTTGTATAACTTCTCAAGACCTACATTGTTTATTTTGGTAATTTCTTCATTTAACAAAGAGATAGTAACGTTGTTCATATAATATAAATCTCTCTCATATATCTCGTATAGCTTATGAAACTAGAAGAGAGATATATAAGATTTGTGAACAATGTTACTACTACTATGTCGGATGAACAAATAGCGTAAATAAATTTTGTAGATCTAGAGAAGTTATGAAACTTTGTAGTTATGGCAATATTTTGATTTTATGTATTAGAACTCATGTGGAGATGTCTTGTTCTATGCCATGGTATATGACAACACGCACAAAACCTTCTCAAATTTTTATGACAACCTACACATACGATATCACGACAATTCGACAAATTTCATAATTTTTTGGCTTCGTTTGCTTTTTATAGAATTTTAAAATAATTCTCCCTTGATGAAGCCTCACATTAGACTCAATAACATGAATATCATTTTTCTATTCACCTTTTCCCATTATTCGAATGACTATGAAAAAATTGAATAAAAGAAATAAATTTTTAAAATATAAGAAAAGTCCTAAAATCTTTTCAAATTTGAACATGTTGTACCAAGTACTGTAGCATAGCCACCGAAAAAGTTTGGATAAGAAAATCCAAAGAAAATACTTTGCCAAGTGTCAAAGGTGACACGTCTTTGCCGAGTGTCGGATGCCCGGTGCTTGGCAGGCTCAACAAAGTAACCAAGTTTTGCCGAGTGCCAAATGCGACACTCGGCAAAGGCGATGGTAGGACAACCATTCTTTGTCGGCGCTATCTTTTTACCGAGAGCGGCACTCGGCAAAGAGGAGGCTTTGCTGAGTACCAAGTTTGTCGGCGCCGGCCCGTGGCAAAGGGAGGCTTTGCCGAGTGCTAGGCTTCGTCGGCGCGACACTCGGCAAAGAGGGTCTTTTTTTGGAGTGCCCGATATTGGCACTCGGCAAAAACCCTAAAAATCAGCAAGGTACCTGTTTCCAATAGTAATTACATCCGCCAACACTTTCCTTAACCGAGGGTCCACCAAGTAAATTAATTTTCTTTAGGGTCAACAACCACCAAGGAAGCTGAAGGGTCGAGATTGGGGACTAGAGGGGGTGAATAGTCCTTTTTTAAATCTAATCGCACCGGCTAACCGAAACTAACGCGGAATTGAACTTATCGGTCTAGCCAAGACTTTACCCCTCTAACTAAGACTCTAAATCACCTCACAAAATATCCTACACAAGAAGAGTGAGGTGACAAGCCTAGCTTGAGCTCCTAATCAAAACTAATGCAAGGTCACACAAACCTAAGCACTAGTACTTCAAGCACGGGTGAGCTCCTACACAATTCTAGTAAGTACAAGCACAAAGCCCCTAAGCTCACTAGATGCACAATAGACAAGGCAACACATGCCTAACGCAAAGGCTCAAAATACTTAGCTACACAAACTAAGTAAAGCAACTAAACAAGCTACACAAACAAGATAGATGCTACAACACTTCTTCTAGCTACACAAGCAAGAAGGCAATTAGAGAGCTACACAAGCTACTAATTACAAGAGCTTCTACTCAATCACGAGCACAAGATGTATAAATGAATGTAAGACAAAGCTTGTGATCAAGAGAATGCAAACCACCGTGAAGTGTGGACACAAGATGACACCGGTGATTTTTTACCGAGGTCTCGAGAAGCTTGCCAACTTCCCCCTACTCCTCGTTGTGTCGACCGACACCTTGGTGGTTCCAAGCTTAATGGCCGGTGCCAAATCCCACGTGGGAGCTCACAAGAATCACTCACAAGATAGGAATCCTCAAGCCAATCCCTCGAGAGGGCACCACGAGAACCCACATTCAAGTGTGGTAGCTCAATGACACGCTCTAGTAGTGTTTCTCTTCACGATCCCCATGAGGAGAGCACCGACCTCTCACAAATCCTCCTTCTGGAGCACCGCACAAGCTTCCTTGTGTGCTTCAACGAAGTCTCTTGCCACCAAGCCATCTAGGAGGTGGCAACCTCCAAGAGAAACAAGCACACCAACTTGCAACACGATCACCTAGTGCCACGAATGCGATCTCTCAACACAACACACTAGAACTCGATCTCTCACACAATCGGATGAACGATATCAAGCATATGTGAGTGGGAATGCTCCCCAGCACCACAACACAAGCCACCAAGGCTAGAGTGCGCTCAGCACCTGCCAAGGCCGGCCACCACTTCGTTTATAGCCCCAAGCCAAAATAGAACCATTGAGGTGGAAACCAGCCCGACAACGTGCCACCGGACGCTGGAACCCGCGAACCGCGCCGACGCTGAACCTAGCGTCCGCCGTCGCGCATCGTGCCACACGCCCCGACCGTTAAAGTTCAAATGCTGAAAACCAAAAACGCAGCACGCGTCGGGACGCTACCCCGCCGCGTGTCGTCGGCACGCCGGACGCACTTCGTAGAGGGTGTCAAAGCGGCCCCAGCCGACCCTGCGTCGGCCGTGTCCGCCGTAGCGTCAAGCGGACGCCTACGGGCGCAACCACGCCTGCCCAAGCTAGCCAACTGGATGCTCCCGTCCGCCGCATATGCTCTGGGCGTCGCCTCTGTAAAACATCGTTTTAGAGCCCGTCGATACCGCAAACTTCTCCACCATGCTGCTCAACAAGTATACCAACTTGAGCACGAGAGTTAGCATGATTTCACCACCAACTTGCATCTAGCGCAATAGAAAATATGCATCTCATTTTCCCAAAGCGCCGAACTCAACCCTGCAAACACCACCGCCTTTGCAAATGTGCCAACACCAAGTGTACATCTCCATGTGCATGTGT
This sequence comes from Hyparrhenia diplandra, assembly GCA_015847255.1. Lineage (NCBI taxonomy): Eukaryota > Viridiplantae > Streptophyta > Magnoliopsida > Poales > Poaceae > Hyparrhenia > Hyparrhenia diplandra. The sequence continues at coordinate 232,108 of JADLZK010007925.1, forward strand.
GTTAGCATTTTCACAATCATTTCAAAGGATGGTTAACTCATACCACGCCACTTTGGATCCTAACATATCGCAAAGTTAGATCGCACAAGTGGCACTAGATGATCGATATGCAAACAAGTTTGCCCCTGTTGATAGTACGGCCATCTATCCTAAACCCGGCCATAAACTTCTCTAAGTACCAATGACGGGCGAAATGAAATGCCCTATAGGTTATACCTTTGCCTTGTGCATTTCCGTTCCGCTCCATCTCCAAGTGCCGATGCAACACAAGCACCAACACGATCACGAATGATATGATCCACTTCACATCATCACATGACCTTCTTGGTCCATCGATCTTGACCTCACTTGCTCTTCACTATTGCGTCGGTCCGTCGGCGCCAAGTCTTGCCCAAGCTTCACCGTCTCGCGGTCCATCGATTCACTTTGCCTCGACTTGCCCTTCACACTTGCAACCGGTCCATCAAGCCAAGCCTTGTCTTGATCTTCACCACTTTGGTCACAAGACTCCATGTCATGTCTCATATGCAATAAGCTCCTTCATTGCATCATCACATGTGAACTAATCTCCTGTGTACTATCTTAATCGCACATTATTAATTAGTTCACCTAATGTTGACACTCAATTACCAAAAACCACAAGAGACCTTTCAGAAGCACTCTAGAATGCCAAGATAATTATTGTTTTCTCGGCTACTCTTCACCTGCAAGGAAACCGACAAGGAAAATACATTTCCTTGAGTGTGGTGTAGTACCGTTAAGGAAACTACCCTTTCCTTGGTGGTTTGATTTTTTGGCCCCTAAGGAAATTCGGGTCGCCAAGGCAATTGCAGTTTCGTGTTGTGTCTATATTTCATGGAATACAAAATGGATCAGAACATGCAACATTGTGATATTTCATGTCGCTACAAATTTATCTGGTGTTGTTTTTTGATCGAATAGTAATTTGTGTGAAGGGAAACATATGGAAAAACAAATTGCCTAGAACCAACAAAAATATCTGTATTTCCAAGAAAGGATATGCGTACACTACACAATAAATGTGCATGATAGTAGGTTGACAAAAAAAACTACAATACACCCACCAGTAATAATAGTATTATTATCCCAGACGCCTACAAAGATAACAATTGACCTTATTACTGTTATATATATATATATTCTTAACTCACAGTTAGAAAATGATAGTCAGAGATGAAGTTTCTGTTGGGAGACTCACAAGAAAAGTCTATTATTTCTGTGTCAATCCACTCTTGATGGAATTTTCCTATCAGTTCCTCGACAAAATTGATTTCCCTGATGGTTTTCCTTTATCCATGATAAGAATTTGACACATAGGGATAATGCATGGTGGTTCACGTAATTCATGGAACAGATGCATTGTTGGTGAAAAATATGCAATTGAGGGGTCAAGTTATGATGATCGGCAATGCATTGTTTCCTACCTAATGCCCTAGGGCCTGGATGCAGGAGAGATCTTTGGAAACTAGAAATGGGAATTTTCCAAACGGCTCAAAAACCATAGGTTAAGCTAGTATGATTTCCCCAAGAGTCTTCGGTTGTTTTCTTTTGTGCTTTTAGAAAATTAACATATTAATATGTAGTTTCCCTGTGCGTTTGACTATAAAAAACAATTCACATCCACAAGGATGGACAGCATAAGGCTTGCTAAGATTAATATTTCTTTAGTCCAAACAGATGAACTGTTCTAGTTGGAACTTGGAGCCCCAAAATAAATGGTGGAAGATAATTAAAATACTTCAAATTAGCTGCTAGTTAAGTAATGTGTGGTATTTCAAGATTAAGGATGACTATATACAACCTTGAAGCCCTAGTAGTAGTATATATGTGGGAAGACAACCATGTTTGTAGTGATAGAGGAAAAAGAACTACAAAATTGAACAAATCATGTTCCCTGCATCAAATGGATCTCTTCTTCATTTAACTCTAGACATTGTTGAGGTAGCATACAAGACAGCCAGGGCAGTGATCCCGGAGAAATATTTTGTAGTTAAGTCAGTAAATTGAATAATTAGCTGTACAGATGTTGCTGAATGCATGCATACCTTAATGTGTAATTGTTTTATGTGCTCTTCCACTTTTGTGTCTTTGAGTTAGGTATCTTACCCAATGGATTCCCCTTTCTTTAGCTGCTGCTTCTTGCATTCTTAGCCACTGCCGGCTCAGCAGCCCTGTAGACCCTTGACTGGTGTCACCAGTCGCTAACTCCATTAGCTTTGTATTGTATTACTTCTGGGTAGTACCATACGTGTAGAGCTGCAGAGTGCAAGTAGAGCCCAAACTCATAAAAAGTTACTATATATGTCCACCATTGCAGTATTGCACCAGAGACCTAGCTAGTTTGCGTGTTAAGGAGTTGGCTACAGAGAATTTTTATTAGTTTTGAGTTAGTTATGTACCAAGAAGTGTAATAAAATAGTGCATGATGATGTTGCAGTGCGTGTCCATGTAATATCTGATTGTATCATCATAGACCTAATTTACAGCTGTCTACAATTCTAGACAAACCATTTGAAGATGGAATGCAAAGTTCCAAGATGAAATGTCTTCGCTTTTAGGTATGCATTTTCGCCTCCACTTGCTGATCTACTGCTGAAATTTAGAAATGACACACATATGCATATTGGGAACTGTGAAAACTCAAATACTTAAAGCTGCCTACTTTAATTTGTTAAAATCCTCTTCTCCAATAAGCAGTCATTGTATCATATTAAGCTTTTCTTTTAGACGAATAAGATGCATTGTTAATATGTAATTCATGCATGCTTATTACAAGTGAGGCATAATTTTTTTCAAACATAAGAGAACTGATTTAGATTTGTACTCATATACATGATGTCTCAGTGGCCTTTTTTTTTTTTCAAAATGTAGAATTGTAAAAGGTATGACAGATAGCACAATTGATAGCAAAAACAAAGCAGAAGAGAAACAAAAAGGATCATCAGCCTGGGAAAAAAAAGTAATGATTAGCTGTCGAAGAAATAGGCGACCTGTTATTGGAATACACGTTTTTGCTGCTCGTGTTTGTTGTACTGGAGTCTTTCTCTTTTGCAACTCTAAACTCTATATATAATGACTCTGTTATGATTTCTGTGAAATAATGGAAATGGGGTTATCCCGGTTTGACAACAAAGAATTTAATCCGAGAAGGACGATAAAAAGGTTTATCGCTTCTAAAAGAAGTGAATGTGTGTCATGCCAAAAAACTCAATATACACAATGATTTAAACATGATCTTGAGATTGAGGTTTGACATGAAATAGGATATAGTAAGGACAAATGATGACTTTAGAATTCAGTAAAAATATGATGCTGTTGCTCATGGTGGAAATGCAATTGTGTTCGTGATTATTGGTGTCTCATCCATAGACTGCAAAACCACGACTCCATGAGAAGAGCCGACCACAGACCCGTGCTTTGGATGTGAGACAAATGAGGGAGTTTGTTTACCTCACTCAGGAAAATCCCTGAAAACAATGCTTGGGCTCGAACCCGTACTGCCAGGATGCTACTAAGAGTGCTAAGCATATCTCATTGGATGTTCACAATGTCTAATAGCATGGATGATCACAACAGCTATCGGAAAATTGGTCATAATGTAGGCAGATTTTGTTACAAAAAAAAAAAAAACCTTGTTCCAGTAAATATTCTCCCCAATCCCCATTTCAAACAAAACTGGATGTATTTCCCAAGCTGAAAAAGCATAGACTGAATAAGTACATACTTGATCGGGTAATAAAAGATGGTTGCTTCTCAGAAATTAAAATAGAAATATGCAGTGACGACGTACGTATACAGCCAGACATTATTCAGCAAAAGCTAATCATCAAGACCAGTGCAGCAGTGCAATAAATCCCTAGCCATATATAACTAATCTCTACATTTATATGTTGATGAAGTAAACCAAATGTACTGAAGTCAATTTGAACTTTAGTTGCTCTGCCTGAAATGTCGCTAAGAAAGAAAATGGGGTTTCTTTATGACATTGTTTCGAAAGGGAGCTCACGCCGTCACCCCTAACCGCCCCCCGTTAGCGCTTTCCGTGAGGGGGCTACACGGAAAAGGCTAAGCCGTGAGCCCCACCCCTGGCTCACAGGAAAGGCCCTTTCCCGAAGCCCTCTTTCCCGTGACTGCTTACCCGTGAGCAACTCACGGGAAAGCCTTCCCGTGGGAAAAGGGACTTTCCCGTGAGCATCGCTCACGGGAAAGCCAGCGTTTCGGTAGTGTTCAGAAAATGGGAATGATAGTAACAAGAACTAAGAAAGAAAGTAGAGAATTTGGGTTTTCTAGATGACATTGTTTCAGAAAATTGTCTTGCTTTTGTTCCTAAAACAAGAAAAGTGATATTTTTTTCTGATAACTGAGTCGTAGAAGGGCTAGTTGCTTCTGAATGAAGAACAAAAACATCCGGCTCAAAAATTAGAAGTTTCATATATTAAGATGCCTTCATTGACTAGTTATGTGAGAGGAAACCGAGACCGGATATTGGAGAGCAGATGGAACACAGTAGTAGAAGATGCTCTATTTCTCAACTGCGGAACACTTGGATATGCATGAAGAAGAACTTTAAGTCGTCGGACAATCTATATTCGTGTCTATCTTTAGTTACATAGATAGATGGCATGCATGCTGCCCCTTTGGAATGCCGAGACTGGAACAATACATCAGTTGCATTCCCGGTGGGTATGGCAAAGTTAGCAAGAGACATGGAAACAAGGGCTCAGTAAGACAACAATTCTGTAGCCCATGTGATTTATTAATATCCTATAAAACTCGATTCGTGGTGACTAAGGAGCTCCCGGGTATTTCGGCTTTAGAAGATGATCTTCTCACGCCAACTGAGAAAAGCCCGAACCGTTACCCCAACCATACATAGCGGCACCGCAGCTCCATGAGATGAGCTAGCCATGGACCCATGCTTTGGACGTGAGACAGACGAGGGAGTTTTTGTACCTCACTCAAGAAAATCCCTGAAAACAACGCACGGGTGCGCCACACCTGGGGCTTGAACCAGCACCACGAGCATGATACTGAGAGAGCTAAACCAGCCGCCCAAAGTGTTGTGCCATCTTGTCTAACACAAGGATGATCACAACAGCTATTGGAGACTAGTGCGAAGAAGGTATAGACATATCCCATTTCCCAACAAATTTAAGAGAACATATCTCACTTCCACAAGACACTCTTAATTAATCTTCTGCTAGGTTGAGTTCAACACAGGGCACCTCTTTGCACAACAAAACACAGGCTTCGCCTCTAGCGACGACATAGATATGTTGACACCCAAAAATGGCATAGGCTAAAACCACCGCAAAATTCCAAGACTTAGCCATATTTTGGAGGTCCAAGTCACCGCAAATTTCGGACTTAGCCAAATTCTCGAGGAGGATCGAAAACGGCTTTTCTCGGAAGGTGACCGGACTCACTTACCGGACTCATCGGCGCGTCGGTCCAGCGTCCGTCAGCAAGCGTCCGGTCGGGTCGCGCTGCTGCGAGGCGAGGCGGCCGGGACACCGGCCGGACGCGCCCGTGCGTCCGGTCCAGCGTCCGTCAGCAGCGTCCCGTCGGGTCAGCGCCCGCAGACCTTCTTTGGAATTTCGACCGACCCGCCCGGCCGGAGCGTCCGGTCAAGACCGACCGTCGCGGCCCGTCACCCCGACGCAGGCCCGTGTCCGTGACGAGATCCGAACCGATTTGTTTCAATCGTGTTTTAGGTCGGTTTTGGTACTTTGAAACGCCCAAGGACGGTTTCCTAAAGGGATAAGACCACCCCCTCTATATAATAAAGAGGTTTATGGCCGATTTGATCCCATCTACATCCAATCGACAAAAACACATCTACTACCGCCTTGCTTGTAGGTCATCCTCCTCCTTCTTCGCCCCGATGCCATGAACGGAAGATCGACGACAACAACGCCCTAGAGCGGTCAGGGCCGGGCTAGGGCAGCCCATAGTCGCCGCGCCCCACGGGTCCGGTCCGGGCGTGTGGGGTTTCGGGTTTCAAGAGATTTCGCCGGGCGTGTCTTGCGCACCAGCGCCCCGACGAGGCTCCTCCGACGACGCGTGTCTTGCGACGCGCTCATCGTTGGAGGCACAAGGTCCGAGTGTGGATATCTCTAGGCGCTTGCCGATCCCCCATTTTCCGGCTTGCCCTAACGTGTGAGCGATCTAGCTCTTGTTTTGGTGTGTTACCGATTTTATCGCCAACACACTTTTGGCGACTTTGCAAATCATAGAAGGACTTCAACCCGATAACACACAATCGGAGGCTGTACCTCAATCTGGTTTAGTGTCACCATCGGTTGTTGCGCCCCAAACAACAACTCAGTATCAATATGGTATGCCTTTGGATATGGTTCCACATATTCCTCAACCACGATCGCTCTTATGGCTTCGGCCAAGTTAGAACCGAGCATCTGGTGGAGCTAGCACATCCGCGAGGCAATAAAGGATCGGCTCAATTGAGAACCGATCATGAGGCATCCAGAATTGGGGGTGCATAACACCGTGCTAAATTCGGGGGCAACCTCCATTACCGAATCTTAACCCCAATCCTACACACAATTCGGGGATGAATGTTCCTTTACCAGGGGGGCAATCAATGCCACAACCGCCACCGAATTATGTGAATAATCAAGTTGTGAATGCAGGAAACACGGCTGTTCCCGATAGCATAGATGCTATTCTAGCTAAATTTAGAGATGACTTCTCTAAATCAATGGAGAAAAATCTGGGAATTCGTCTTGATTCTTTCGATACCTCTTATCAAAAACCGTACCCTTGCGCGTTCGATTATATGAATGCGCCAGTTGGCTGGAAGGTACCTGATTTTCAGAAATTTAGTGGTAATGATAGTAAAACTACTATGGAACATGTTAGCATGTATCTTGCTCAATTAGGAACGGCTAGTACCTTGGAACATATGAAGATTCGCAATTTTCCTTTATATCTCTTATCGGGTAATTGCTTTTTCATGGTTTTCATCTTTACCGCTTGTTCCATTATGTCTTGGGCTGATTTAGAAAAGAAATTTCATGCTCACTTTTATTGTGGAGTCCAAGAGACTAGATTGTCCCATCTTGCATGCATTAAACAAGGGCGTGATGAGTTAGTCCTAGATTTCTTTAAGAGATATAGGGAAACTAGAAGTCGTTGTTTTAATGTTCAGATATCCGAAAAGGGATCTAGTTGATTTTTGCTTTTGCTGGTTTGTGTTCTAATATTAAAGAAAAACTTGAGTTCCAGCAATTTAATACTTTGAATCAATTGATTGAGAGGGCCGTTTCGGTTGAATCGCGCTTTAAAGATTCTCGTGATGGCAACTATCGTTCTCATCGTGCCAATGTGCACACACTCGATGGTCATTCTTCATCGGATGATGAGAGCAAAGAGGTATTGGCTGCTGAAATTAGGTGGCGGGGGAAAATAAACAAGTAACTTGCCCTTCTCTCAAGCCGATTAATAGGAATCGGAATGAGGAAGTAAAGTTTACTTTTGATACATCTAAATGTGACCGAATATTCGATGAATTATTGAAAATCGGATACATTAAGATTAAATATGTTATGCCTTTCCGCAGATGTGTTGAAGAAACGGGTTTTTGCAAATATCATGAATCTTATTCTCATGCGAATTAACGATTGTCAAGCTTTCCGTCGGCGGAGGTACAATCGGCTCTTAATGAGGGCCGATTAAGTCTTACCGGACATGCAACTAGACAAGAATCCTTTTCCAAAGGCATGTGATTGAAGCTAAGAAGCTGAAGCTAAGACACTTGAAGTCAAGGCTCCCGCCATCTTGATCCGGCCCCGAGCAAGCTTCTACAACTCAAGGCAAGAACGTGATCATTGGTGAGCCTCGCCCGCACAGAACGTTCCTAAGAATTCGGGACGGCAAGTGTTGGTTAACCAAACTGAAGAAGGCAAGACGGCTTACCATTGTGGCTAGCTCGGGCTAAGCATTACGGCGCCAAGCGTGGCTAGATGGTCGCGGCAAATGCGTATTAAGACCAGCTAGGCCGATTGAAGAAATCGGCCAAGACGATCAAGCTCAGCGCTAACTAAGCGGTTGAACCGACTACCTTAGTCGGATCTGCGCCTCCGAGGGTTCTAGCCCCCTTGCTTCCGGTGTGCATACGATAAAAACATTCGCTCCACAAAACCGGAGGTTGGAGTGTGGAAGACTAGTGAGCCAAAGGTCAAGAAGCATATTAAGCCATTATGTGAATTTTGATGGACTTTTTGGCTTAAATACAAGAAGGAAAAGACCGATTCCAAGAATCGGCCAACAAAAAGAGAGAGTCTACGCCTCCCAAGCATGATGAAGGGAGAAATAAGCAAGTGGCTATTACTCCTACAAATGTTTCTTCTTCTTCGCAGGTTGCACGTCCAAAGATGACTTCGTTGGGGGCCGCCATTATCACAAGTGGCGCCACCACCTCAATGGGGACCGAAGGGAGTGTTTATTCCCTATCCTTCGGGTCCTATGAAGAAGAAGGAGGTGCTTACATCCCGGGAACTCACCTCTGAGCAAAAGGGGAAGGCGCCCATGCAGCAGGTTTATGTTCCTAAGAAGATAGAAGTTGTTGGGAAGCCTGCTCCAATTTCTACTCCTCTACCTTCCGTCATTATCGGTTCAATGATAGCTCCTATTGTTGATGTCAACAAACCGATTGTGATTGAGGAGCAGGAGCCTCCTAAGAATGTTCAAGATCAAGTCATGGAGGAGGTTGCTGAAGCTCAAGATAAAAAAAGAAAAAGACTGTGGATCCTCGTTTCTTGCAGCCCAAGTGGTGCCCAGCTTGATATCAATAAGACACAAAAGAGGAAGCTTCAAATGAAAGCAAGACAAAGGATGCTCAAACGTTTGGCCGCAGACAAGGTGAAGGGCTAATCTTGTCGAGATTGTGCAAGAGATCAAGGATAAAGAGGCTGAGATGATTGCCGCTGTTAAGAGGATGTCTCAACCGATTGCTAAATCGGTCGAGTCGGTTATAGTTCAAAAGCAGCCGCCCAAGCTTGTGGAGAAGGTGCCCGAACCAAAAGTTGATCTTTTGGCACTTTTAGCGGATGGGACAGCCAAGCTAAATGAGCAAATTGATAACTCAACCAAGACGGTTGACGGGGCTGTTATTGCCCAAACTTGGATTTACCGACTTCCGAGTCGGTTGAACCGAATTCTCTTGTTTCAGATGTGTCTCCGCAAGTGCGCCTGAAGATTTTGCTATCTATTAATAAAGTGAATTGAAATAAGTTTTAACAAAACAGATAAACATGATATATCGTAAATGTCGTAGGCGCAGATTTCTGAAAAAAAACCATATATATATGATCGATGTAGTTAGTCCCGCAAATATTCCTCCCCAATCCACATTTCAAACAAAACTGGATTTATTTCCCACGCATCTGAAAAAGCATGGACGACTGTGTAAGCACATACACGATCGATCTGGTAATAAAAAAGATGGTGTTCTTCTCAGAAATTCAAATAGAAATATGCAACGACGACGGATACAGGCATACAGCCAGACATTATTCAGCAAAGCTAATCATCACGACCAGTGCAAATCCATTGGGACAGAGCAAAGAAATCAAGCAACGACGATAAATCACTGCTGGTCATCATCGTTGAGGCTGAGCTTGTACTCCGCCGGCACGAACATGTTGAATTGACGCTTGAGATCAGGGTGGCCGCGGAGCAGCACCTTCACACGGTCCACGACGGCTCTCGCGCCGATGCTGCAATAATCAATCCATGGACAAACACATGAGCCCGTAATCCCATTCCCATGCCACTACTGCTTGCTAGCTAGGTACCTATGCGTCGAGACCTAGCAGCTAGGGTTCTAGATCTGCAAGGATGAACGGGCACCGTTTACCTGTGGACTCGGTTTAAAGTGTCGAGGAACTTGTGGTACCTCGCCTGATCCAACGTACGCCTGACACTCATCATGCAGTCGACAGCGGCATCCCACCTCTCCCAGTCCCACAGCTCAATGGTTCCAGTTGCCATCGTCGCTGCCGCGGCTGGCGGCCTTATTCCCCGTGACCAAGCAAGCAGATCAGATGGAAAATCACTAGGTCAGATTCAGATTACCAGATCGGAGAAGAAGTCCGGCGACGAACCCAAATACCTAGGTGATGAAATTACTCACAGGTTGCGAGGTGGGGACGTCGTGATGCGGACGCGCTTCATGCTGTTCGTACGTCGTCGAGTCGTGAGTGTTCTACCCAGCCCTCACCACCAGGGCTGCCGGCCGGCCCCGTCTTAAGGATGGAGGGCGCAGCAAGGGACAACATCGCCAGACGCGTAGTGACGATAAAAATGGAAGGTGGCACAATGCAGCCACAGCACACTGTTTTGCGTTCGGACGGTTTTGGGTGAGTCCGTGGGTAGGCCTGAGGCGGGCACCAGTGTTTGGGAGAGTCAACGGAGAGGAAGGCTGCCTCTGGCAGCTCCGGCTTGGCCACGACCACGATCATGGCCACCGCCGGTGGAGTGGATCGAGGCCCGCCGCTTGAGGGCGGGCGGAGATGCCATCTCGTGGTTCATCACATAATCCGTGTTTGTCGCACGTTGACTGCTACCGGCTGTTGCGTGTTTGGTAAGGACATAAGTGTCTGCAGCCGGCTGTAGAATTGAACGGGTTGACTGTCATGTGTATAGCAATATTTTTTTTATTGGTTTATTAATTGTGGTTGTTTGCTCCTCTTAAGAAAATACCCACCCAGAGCTAGAGGTTTATTTGATTTAATTTAAACAAATTGGCCCAAGCCTAACTAAAACCAACAAAGATATAGCTAACCCTAGTAAATACACCCACTAAGTTGTAACTCGTCCATTTTTTTTGACCTGAACCGTCGGGGAGGCCCCGACCTCTTTTTTTTTTCTTCTTTTTTTTAATTAAATGAAAGAATAGGTACAAAAGTTTACATTTACAAGGCAACTAGGCCCAAAGAGGAAAAGAGGCAAAAATTAAACATAGCTAATTCTCCAATTGTCAAGTAAAATGGCCTTTGAAGGTTTTGCCTTGATACAAGTCAAGCCAAATTCTTCTATGAAGATCCTTCTCCATTCTTCTAAATCCTTTCTGCCATTGTCAAATATGATTCTATTCCTCATCTTCCAAATAGACCAGCAGGCACATATCACAATTTCTCTGAAGATTATATTACGAAAGTCACTTTTGGCTTTGATAAACATATCAAAGGGGCTCAAAGCATTGTTCCAGTGGATATTTAAGGTGTTCCAGCAAGCTGTACTAAAAGGGCAAGTAAAGAACAGGTGAAGATAAGTTTCTTCACAGTTCAGATTACATAACTCACCATGCGGTCGACGGCGGCATCCCACCTCTCCTAGTCCCACGGCTCAATGGTTCCGGATGCCATCGTCACGCCGCGGGTCTGGCGGCCTTGTTCCCGTGACCAAAGCAAGCGGATCGGATGGAAAATCACTAGGTCGATTCGGATTACCGATCGAAAAAGAAGTCCGGCGACGAACCCACCCAAATACCTTGGTGATGAAATTACTCATAGGTTGCGAGGAGGGGACGTCGTGATGCGGACGCCGCTTCATCTTTGTTCGTCGTCGAGTCGTGAGTGTTCTACCCGACCCTCACCACCGTGGTTGCCGGGCCGCCACGCCTTAAGGGCGGAGGGCGCAGTAGTTTACAACATCGCCAGACGCCGTAGTTGTTGGTGCTAATCCCCGCGGTGCACACGTGTATGTTGGGCCACCGACGGCGGGAGGCGGGAAACGCCCGGTTTGAATGGAAGCCGAACGTGGTGTGCCGTGAGGCGCGCCCACGACGCCGCGGTGCAGCGGCAGCTTGCAAAGTGAGCGTCTTGTATCCATGTTTATGAGTAATCGTGTGTGTTAGTGGGTGGTTTGTAAAGGCTGGATATAAAGCCCAGGTATCACTCTATGTTTAGGTTGCTTGGACATTTTGTATTTCCCATTTGTACTCAAAGTTTAAGCCGGTGAAAAGGGGCTTTGTCAAACCCCATTGATGTACTGCCGGTTAGGGTTCATCCCGTGTTCTTAGCGTGTTGTTCCAATTTGATCTCGCGTTCTAGGTTAGCCACCGCGGATATACTCATTGATTTGTGATCCTAGCTCTCACATTCCGTATCGAGCCACTAATCACGAGTAGCATTGAGTTTCTTGTCTTGCCATGTCGGAGAAAGGAGGCGGAGGCGATGGTGAGCGGTTGCGTACCCGCAGCTCACCTGGCCCAACTACACCACCGGGCGATCCGCACTCTCAGCGATCATGGAGGATCAAGGAGTCCGGGAGGTGGTGGAGCCAACCGGAGAGGCGCCTGGCTCAGAACCCGGACGCGATCGCGAAGAGGAAGGCGAAGGACACGAAGGCGCGAGCACACCCTGCTCCAGTGCTCTCGGACGACCTGGCCGATACGTGTCGCGGCGAAGAAAACCGAAGGAGGTTTGGGATTCGCCAAGACGAGGTTCGTGGGGGAGATGCGGGTGATGGAGGCGCGGCTTATGAGCGATTTTGATGCGTTGAGGATGAAGGCGGATGAGACAGTGGACACCTACGCAGGAAAACTGACGGCGATGTCAGTGAAGTATGCGAGCCTTGGAGGGCAGTTGGATGATCAGGCGATGGTGAAGAAGATCTTCAACACGGTGTCGGAGGAGTTTATCCAATGGTGGCGAGTCTCGAAAGCGTAATCATGATCTCAAGACGCCAAGTTTGATGAAGTCGCGGGTCGGTTGAAGACATTTGAAGAGCGGGTGCGTATGGGTACCGGGAGGGTGCCAAATCCGACGGAAGCAGCTGTACCGGGCCGCTGACCCATGCCGAAAGTGGGAAGCGGCGCGTAAGAAGTCCGGGTGGTGAAGGCTCGTGGTGGGCAAGGACCGATGGAGGTGGTGGCGACGCGGTCGAGGACGCGGTCGCGGCAGAGGCCGTGGGCGCGGTGAAGCACTGGGACGCCGACGGCGCTTGTCGGGAAGAACAAGGAGCACATTCGGTGCTTCAATTGCAAGGACTACGGACACTACGCCAACCGCCGTCGGGAGAAGAAGGGGGTGTAGGAGGCGGTGGAGGTGGCGGCGGCGCAGCAAGCCCACCATGTCCGAGTGGAGAGGGTCGAGCCGGCATTGATGCTCGCAGCTATGAGACACCGCAACCGCCGAGCAAATGCCTAAACCAGAGGCAGCTCGGGAGGGCGGCAAGTCGTGGTCCCGAAAGAAGCCAAGGTGATCCACGAATCGCACCTTACGTGGTGGCTACAACACCGGTAATTCCCGGTACTTAGATAATGGTGCTTCAAATCATATGACCGGTGACCCCGCAAAGTTCAAAGAATTGGATAGAAACATAACCGAAAAGTTAGGTTTGGTGATGGTTCGCAAAGAGAAATCATGGGGAAAGGGACCGCATTTTATTTCAAAGGCAAAGATAATGAGTCAATGGTTAATGCATGAGGTGTACTATATACCAAAATTGAAAAGTAATAACCGTGAGTTTAGGCCAGCTTACGAAGTGGGGCATAGAATTGTACTTGATGATGATTTTCTCGAAGTAGTTGATAAAACTTCGGGGAGACCGGTGATGAGAATAGAGAGGGTTGTGAATAGGTTGTACACTATTGAGTTGAAATTAGCTAAACCCTGTTTGTCCGTTGGGAAGCATGGGGAGTCACTTGGTTGTGGCATGCCAGTCGGGCCATGTTAATTTCAAGGCTATGAAACTGTTGGTGGAAAAGAATATGGCAAATTTGGGGTACCATTAGTAGATCATCCCGAACAGTCTGTCATGGGTGTTTGGTTGGGAAACAAACCAGATTGTCTTTTCCTAGGAGTACAAGTTTCGTGGCCGAGAAACCACTTCAAACTTGTTTATGTTGATTTGTGTGGTCCCATTAACCCTCCTACACGGTGGGAAGCAAATATTTTATGCTACTTGGTTGATGATCACAGCGGGTGGATGAATGTGTTTATGCTCAAAAGCAAGGATCAAGCAATTGATATGTTTGTGAAATATAAGGCGTAAAATGCGAGAATCAAACGGTGAGAGAATCAAAGTGCTTAGATCGCATTGCAGGTGGTGAATTTCTGTCAAAGCTCTCTTGCGTGTATGTGAAGAATTTTTGGAATAAAGAGGCAAATGATCGCACCTTACACTCCACAAAGCCAGAATGGAGTGGTGGAAAGGAGAAATAGGTCATCATGGAGATGGCAAGGAGTATCTTTGAAAAGCATGAAGATGCCAGGGAAATTTTGGGGAGAGGTCATCGGACATGCAGTGTATCCGCTCAACAGACCGCCAACAAGACCTATGGGGGAGCAAACTCCATTTGAGGCTATTAATGGATCAAAACCTCATCTTGGTCATCTGAAAGTGTTTGGTTGTCTCGCCCATGCAAAGCAAACTGCACCACACCTGAAGAAACAAGATGACAGGAGTCGGGCTAGTGTATCTTGGTGTGGAGGAAGGAAGCAAGGCTCATAGGTTATATGATCCTGTTCAAAATAAGATTGTTGTCGGCAGAGACACAATCTTTGAGGAAGCAGTGGGATGGGGATGGTTTGAGTCCTCAGCAACAGAATTGGGTGAGCAACATGACTGTGGTGACTTGTTTGTTGACAACACGCATCGATACAGATGAGTGTTGAGGTTCGGGAGGAGGAAATCTAGCCACAACCTGCAGATGATGTGCCGATGATCAACAAATCACCGGGCAACCAAGATGGTGAGGGTGGCAGTATGGAAACCCATGTGAATGATGAGTCTCGTGGGGAGCAAATGATACTATATCTGATGATTCTTTAGATGATGAACCACGCTAGGTTGAGGTTTCCTAAATGACATCTATGACCACACGGATGTAGTGGAGTTGGCAGATTCAGATGATGAAATTTCAGAAGATGTAGAAGCATTGCTAGCTGAGATAGAAGAGCCTGCCAAGTACAAGGATGCTGCAGGAAACCCAGAGTGGGTGGATGCTATGAATAGTGAGATAAGGTCTATTGAGAAAAATAAGACCTGTGAACTGACAGAGCTACCCGCAGGGGCACAAAGCAATTGGGTTAAAATGGGTTTTTAAACTCAAAAGGAATGCCGATGGTGAGATAGTTAAGCACAAAGCCAGCTGGTTGCCAAAGGTTATGTGCAAGAGCATGGGGTGGACTATGATGAGGTCTTTGCCCCTCGTTGCGAGAATTGAAACAAGAAAGCTGATTTTGGCATTGGCTGCAAACAGAGGTTGGAAGCTGCATCATCTTGATGTGAAGACAGCATTCCTGAATGGTGACTTAGAGGAGGAGGTCTATGTCACTCAACCAGAGGGTTTTGCAATCAAGGGAAAAGAAAACCAAGTTCTGAAACTGAGCAAGTCATTGTATGGACTCAAGCAAGCTCCCAGAGCTTGGAACATCAAACTGGATAAAAGTTTGAAGAAATTGGGATTTGAAAAATGTCCCAGTGAGCCGCCAGGAAACTAGGAGAGAAGCCGAGAAGCTACCATCATTTTGGGTGTCTATGTAGATGATCTGCTGGTCATAGGAAATGATCCCACGGGAGATTCAGAAGTTCAAACAACAGATGAGTGATGAGTTTGAGATGAGTGATTTAGGTCTACTTTCTTACTATCTGGGAATAGAAGTAGATCAAGCATGATGACTTTGTCACTTTGAGACAAACCGGGTATGCCAAGAAAATTCTTGCCAGGTTTGGCATGGAAGGATGCAATGCTTCTAAAATTCCAATGAACCCTGGAACAAAACTTGATGAAGACAAGAAAGGGAAGAGGACAGATGCTACTGAGTATAGAAGTGTGATAGGATGTCTGAGGTATTTGCTACATACTAGACCAGATCTTGCATTTTCAGTTGGAGTTGCAAGCAGGTTTATGAAGGAGCCCACTGTGATGCACAAGAATGTTGTTAAGCAGATTCTAAGATATGTGCAGGGAAGTCTTGGGCATGGTCTGGTATACACCAAGGGGGGTAACTCAGAGGTGTTGGTAGCATATTCAGACAGTGATCATGCAGCAGATACTGTAGGGAGAAGGAGCACTACAGGGATGGCATTTTATCTCAATGGTTGTTTGATAACTTGGGGATCACAAAAACAAAAGACAGTGGCTCTGTCATCTTGTGAAGTAGAGTATATGGCATCCACTTTGGCAGCAATGCAGGCAGTGTGGCTTAGAAGATTGCTGTCAGAATTGACATCCACACCCAGGAAGATTGTCACTATGTATGTTGACAATAACTCTGCTATAGCTTTGATGAAGAATCCAGTGCTTCATGCTCGCAGCAAGCACATAGATACCAAGCATCACATCATCAGAGAATGCATAGAGAGGGGAGAGATAGAGGTGAAGAGGGTGTGCACTGATGAACAGAAAGCTGACATTCTGACTAAACCTTTGGCAGCTGGGAAGCTTGATGTGATGAAGCATCTGATAGGTGTCCGAGATGTGGGCACACGGCAGGCTTAGGGGGGAGATTGTTGGTGCTAATCCAGCGTGTGCACACGTGTATGTTGGGCCACCCGGGGCAGTGAGGCGGAAACGCCGGTTTGAATGGAAGCCGTAACGTGGTGTGCCGGGGAGAGCGCCCACGACGCCGCGGTGCAGCAGCAGTTGCAAAGTGAGCGTCTTGTATCCATGTTTATGAGTAATCGTGTGTGTTAGTGGGTGGTTTGTAAAGGCTGGATATAAAGCCTGGGTATCACTCTATGTTTCGGTTGCTTGGACATTTTGTATTTGCCATTTGTACTCGAAGTTTAAGCCAGTGAAAAGGGGCACTGTCAAACCCTGTTGACAGCTGCCGGTTAGGGTTCATCCCGTGTTCTTAGCGTGTTGTTCCAATTTGATCTCGCGTTCTAGGTTAGCCACTGTGATATACTCGTTGATTTGTGATCCTAGCTCTCACAGTAGTGACGATAAAAAATGGAAGGTGGCGCACTGCAGCCACAGCACACTGTTTTGCGTTCGGACTGTTTTGGGAGAGTCCTGGGTAGGCCTGGCGGCGGGCATCAGTGTTAGGGAGAGTCAACGGAGAGGAAGTTGCTGTGTCTGGCTCCTCCGGCATGGCCACGACGATGGGAATTTCATGGTCGCCGCCGGTGGAGTGGAGGAGCAGCTGTGACAGCTCGTGTGTGGTTCATCACATGTATGCGTGTTTGTCGCGTTTTCTTAATGTCCAGCTTGGTTTTAGGACTTAATTAAGTCTCTGGTGCCGGCAGTCGACAGCACTTGCTGACTACGACAAGGATGTGTCCACCAGCAGGAAATCAAACGTATACGTATACACAGGTCAGGGTGAATTGAAAGGGTTGACTGTGATGTGGTCCTGTGCTACCAATATTTTTTATTGGTTTAATTGTGGTTGTTTTGCTGCTCCTCTTAAAGAAAAAAAATACACACCCAGAGCTAGAGGTTTATTTGATTTAATTGAAACAAGCCTAACTAAAACCAACAAAGATATAGCTAACCTTAGTAACTACACCCAATAAGTTTTACCTCGTCCTTTGCATTGTCTCTCTCGATTCCAAATTATAACATGTCTTGTCTTTTTTTCTAGATATACGTTAATTTTGCTATGCATATAGACATGTATATATTATGTCTAGATACATAAAAAATAATGTATCTAGAAAAAATAAAATATCTTATAATTTTGAATGTTGGGGGTAGGATTTAATATTGCTATACGAGATATTGGAAACTCTAAGTCATAATTTTAATTCAGAAATTGACTTATAATATATAGTACAAATAATTGAAAAATATAAACAGCTAAAGGATATACATTTGAATTCTCAAATGGGTTAATCCTTTGGATTTTATTTGATTTAAATGAAATAGGTTATTGTATGGCCAATAAATACCACAAAAACGATTGCTAGCGCTAAGTGACTATATATGCAATAAGCCGTATGCCTAGCTGTAATGCAGTGGGATATTTGTTACTTCCTCTCTTCCAAATTATAGGTCATTTTGGATTTTCTAGATATATTTTGTTTTACTATATATTTAGACATGGTGTATAACTAGGTGCATAGTGAAAGCAATGTATTTAGAAAAGCCAAAATAAACTATAATTTAGAACTTAAGAGAGTAGTATTTAATAATAATAGAGGATATTGTAAATCATAATCCACATTTTTATTTGAGAAATACAATTAATTGGTATATTTACATTAGTACAAATAACTCAAAAAACATGTTTTTCAAACAATTACACGAAATAGCCACCTATCTTAGGTGAGTCAATCTTCACAACGAATTTCCTGGGACTTGGATTTGTTTTATTTAGGGCCAGCTTGGTTGGCTTTCAATTCGTGCCCCACCAAAACCATGACATGTTAAAATTAGTAGTCATCTATTGGTTCATTGCCAAAGATTTGGCACACCAATATATATGGCCAAAGTTTTGGCAAGACTTCAGAAAGTTCTTATATACTCCATAGAATGGAAAATTAACCAGCCTTGATTTTGGTAGTCAACCAAATAATTACCTATATTTTTTGCCGTAACTTTGGCAAGTCGATTTTGTCATTCCTAAGTTTTAGCTTGCCATCTACTTAGGCAAAATTGGTAGTCAACCAATCAGGCCCTTAATTGACATAGGTTGCGCCTAACCCAATTTATACCTAGCGCTCTAGATGATTATGAACAATTTGTATGCCTGTTTCGCAGAAAAAAAGAACAATTTGTGTGCCTGATTGGCTCTAGGAAGGGATTTATTAGCTAGTGTTTAATAATGATAGAAGATATTGCAGACCATAAAGTAAATTTTTACCTTACTAAAACTAGTGCATATTATGAGATATTTACATCTACGGCCTTCAATTCCATGGAACTTTTTTTTAACTTACCCACTATGCTGAGAAAACGAAAATCTCTTCCTTCTATGGCTTTCCGTCCAATTCAAACCATTGTGAATGTTAAGTGTGGGTCAAAAATAACCATTTTACTACTGCTAAAAACATAAAATACACAAGGGAAAAAAGGAAAAAGGCCTTGCAGACTTGGCTCGACCATGGCGGATGCACGGCGCAGGCCATGTGGGGCGCACACTTGGAGGCAGGTGGTGGCTGACAGTGCATCCAGGCTGCAAGGCACGTGTGGTGGAGGGCGGGCACGGGGGCACCATGTGAGTACCAACAACGAATTAGATTGAACGGTCGCTTGTGACAAAAGTTAGTATCCATTGTTTTAGTGATTGCAAGCACATATATCGTGTGGCTCCTTCTCCCTTGACCTACTAATCAAAAGATGTCTCACGTGATAGCAATAATATGGACATTCATTTCACCAAGACTAAATATATATAAGATATTCACTAAAAAAAGCAGTAATACAAGTAAGATGTATAAGATGTTCACTGAAAAATTTCATTATTTCGCTATCTAGTTTGAACTCCAATCTGGAAATTTTTATAGCTGAATAATGAAATTTCTTTTGACTTCACTGTCACTGGAGTTCCAGTAATACAAGTGACATCATATAATGAAACTAGATAGCAGAATTGACAACATTGCTAGTGTTTCTTAAATTATGTTTTAATTGTATTTGATGCAAAGGTTGGCTAGTCATTACTCTTTTTGAATTATCTATCATATATTTTCATTTCCCTGGTATCACATGAACCATTAGATGCCAAACTCTGCAAATGTACAGCAAGGATCCATAGTATCTCTGGTTAGTCATTTTTTCAGCAGCGTGTACATGTCACACACACACACACTAACTGATTGCTAATTTATACAGAAGCAGCCATAGTATCTCTGGTCTGTAATTTTTCAGCAGAGTAAAAACACTACATCCCTAGCTAGCACCTGCAGGGTAAGTTTTCTGCTTGCTTCACTACTGCCATAAGAAATAGTTTGTTAACATACATAATTATTTGTTTTCAAAATTTGCACTATATGTAATTATTTACCAGTTTCCGTTCCATTATACTACATGATTATATAGGATCTTGAACCATAGAAAAACTGAAGAGCAGGTTTTTGTGGTTGTAGCTTATGTGAAAATATCTCCTTGGTGAATAGAAATCTCTTGATGATAGCATCTTTGTCTTTTCCAAAAAAAAAAAAAAATGCCGTACTCCCAGCTCAATAAACTAATCATTTTATATGTGTAAAATTTCTACGAACTCTCAAAAATCTCTTGATGATAGCATATTTATGTTTTCAATATGAACATGTGTCTTTGTAATCTAGCTTGACAACATTTATTGTGTATAAATAAAAGTCAATACCAATATCAACTATAATTGACCGGCGCATACATGTCTATTCTCAATCACATCTGCAGAAACAGCTCACTGCATTACTCAATCCCTTACCATCCTTGATCATCTGCTTGAAAGTACAAAAAATTTTTGAATATTGTGTTTCATATGCATATATTTGGTGAAGTACACCATATCTGAAGTGGATTTGAACTTTAGTTGCTCTGCATGAAATTTAGAAACTGCCCACAATGCTGACACCACGTTCTTTCATGTTCTTATTATTTCAAAACAACCCATTTTAGTGACATGTGTGGCACCAAGAATATTTCTTGGAAGCAAAGAGTACTGACAAATAAAAGTAGAGAATTGGTGTTGACTGTGACTGACGTTGTTTCAGAAACTGGGAATGTTTTGCTCCTGAAACAATGCTACTTTTTCTCATAACGGAGTCATAAAAGGGAAACATGCCTCTAAATGAACAACAAAAACATCTGGCTTATAATTTAGAAGAGTCATATATTAACATTGTAGAGAAGACTCAAACAAGATGTGCTACGCATTCACTCGTAGCACTTTCGTTAGCCCCCCAAATGAATATGTATGGAGCCATGCACATGATTCCAAGAGCGAGGTGAGACTAAATAAGAATAATGCCACGAATGAATGAAGCAAGCGCTTTTAGATGTTAGCGATCAGAACCAATCTACCCAGTTCTTTCCTGGTCATCGTCACTATTAAACGAAATCCCACTAGCTGAAATAGAATCCGTCAAGGAAGAGATAAACACAGAGATCCAGATCATTAGAATACGTTACGGTTGAAGATGGGCCTCGCCGCAAAAAAAATATGCGTTACGGTCGAAGATGGGCCTCCTGTCTAGCGGCGCAAAAGGAAAAAGTAGCTAAGCCGCTAAGAAGCTATATAGAGAGTTTCCAGCTGAGGGAATTGGCTTCGATTGTTGTTAGTTTCGACTCATAGTCTTCAATAGCTTTTTGTTCTTCTTCCTGAGGGCTGCTTGCTTCCATCATTTGCCTAGTTCTGTGATGGGAAATTGATCAGAACGGAAGGAAGACCAGCAAAGCAGAAGAATTTCATGTCGTAGAAGCAGACTATATATCTTTATTCTCAAAGTGGTGTGCCATGCATCTTGTCCAATACGACATATGATCACCGCAGCTATTGGTGTCAAGTTCAAAGAAGATAGAGATGACATCGATTAAACATATTCCAATTCCAAACAAATTTGAGAGAACATCTCTCACTTCCACAAGACGGGTTATAATTTTCTGATAGTTACTGTTGGTTGAGTGCAATATAGCTTTCCTCTTTCCATAAAAAGCAACACCATGACTCTAGATAGAGGACATTAATAAAAAATGATTCCTTTCATCTAAATGTCTCATGTTGTCGTGTTTAGCATTTCTAGATTGCTTACCTTGGCTACAAACCGGCTATATGCTTCTATATCAGGGTTGACACTATCCATAAAAATATTTGACTAGGCGTCACAGATAGTATTGATAAACACAATATATCAGATACCTATATAGGCAGATTTCGACACGAAAAAATGAAACCCTATTACGATATAGCGGCCTACCCTTATCACAGCAAATATGCAAATATTCTGCCCCACCATCAATACACAACAAAATTAGATCTATTGCTCGTGCATAAAAAACATATATATGGAATAGACACATACTCGACCCGAGAATAAAATATTCTATTCTAGTTAAATTGTTCTCAGAAATACAAAAGGGGAATAAGCAACGATGCATACATCCAGACATTATTCAGCAAGCCAATCAGCAAACCAGTTCCAATGCAGATCAGTTCCAACAGTAAAGAAGCATTCATGGATCACTACAGCAGTGCAGCTAACCCATGAGCAACGCGAAGAAAGCATGGCCGGGCGGGCCTGCCCCATGGGGTATCCACTGCTAGTCGTCGTCCCGAAGGCTGAGCTCATACTGTGTCGGCAAGAACATGTTGAAGCGATGTTTGAGGTCAGGGTATCCACGGAACAGGACCTTCATGAGATCTGCAATACCCCTTACGCCGATGCTGCAGTCACACAAACGACATATCAGCCCAATGCATCAAACACGGCTATGTGTGGTACACTACTACTTAAAATCTTTTCTGAGGCTATGCCTTTATTAACCTAGGCATTTATAAAGTTCATCTACCTCGGTTAATGCGCCTACGATTAACGGAGGCAGTCATTTTTATTAACCAAAGATTGTCGTGGTTAACCGCCTTGCAAAATTGATTTACATCGGCCTCCTACAATCTGTAATTATATATGTAGGTGCACTCATAGTCCCATTTTTAGAGGTGGACCTCTGTTAATGTGGTCTAGCCCACTCATAGTCCATCTTGACCCATCTTAGAACAACACCAATGTCTGTTTGGGGATGCTTCAGGATCACAAACTAATATTCCGAGTACAATCTCAGAGTTCCCTTCTAAGTACTTGGACTACCACTATCTAATAAGGAGCTTCTTAAGAGGGATCTTATGCCATGGATTGAGAAAATCAATGACAAACTACCATGCTGGAAGGCAGCTCTCATGAACAGGGATGGAAGTGCCACATTACTCCAGTGTGTTCTCTCTACCATGCCTATTTATTTGTTAATCTCCTTCAGCGTCCTAAAATGGTTCATCAAAGAAGTAGAGAAATCAGAAGGGGTTTCTTATGGTAGGAAACGAAACGTCCAATGCAGGTTGGTGTCTTGTGGCTTCGAAGGTCATCATGAGACCATTGGATCTTGGTGGATGGGCATCCCCAACATAAAGGTGATGGCCTGGGCATTGCAAATTAGGTGACGATGGTTTAGAAAGACTAAAGCCGATCGTCCATGGTCTGATCTGCAACTTCCATCACACTTATTAGTTCTGTTTGCCATTACAGTCACAACATAGGTTAGGAATAGACAAAATTCACTTTTCTAGATTGATCGGTGGCTTCACGGGTGTTCGATTTAAATTTTTGTGCCAACTGACTTTGCTTGTGTATCCCCTACAATTAGCAAAAGTTGGACTGTGGCTGAGGCTCTTACCGATGTGGAATGGCCAAGGGACATGCAAGGAGGCCTATATCCTGTACTAGTACTAGAGAATATATGAATCAATGGGATCAATGGGACTTTCTTTAGGGAATTATTTTGTCTGATGAAGAGGATCGTCACACGTGGAGGCTAGATGCAAGTGGATGGTACTCTTCCAAATATGCCTATAAAGCTTTTTCTATGGTGATGTGACCTTTGAACCGTGGCTTTGGTTATGGAAGACCTAGGCCATGGCAAATGCAAAACGTTTTTGTGGTTGGCAATCTGTAATACATGTTGGACAACGGATAGGCTCTCTAAGAGGGGCGTCTCTCATCCAAATAAATCCCTCCTATGTTGGACATTTGTTAACATCTTTTTTTTCGTGGCAAGACAAGTTTGGTTCAAATTATTCACTCCATTGAACCTAGAAGATTTACTACCCCCACCCCCCCACCCCACCCCCAACAAAATGAATTGAGTTTTGTTGACTCGAGGTGCAAGACGATAAGTAGAGTTAACAACAAGCACATGAAAGAAATGAACTCCTTATTTATGCTAGGGGACTAGATTATTTGGAAACATAGGATGTGTTTTTCAGGGAGCTTCACCTTCGATTAGCATGATAGTTTTTGAGGGGGCTCCACCTTCGATTAGCATGATCTGGAGTGAGCTGAAGAATGAGCACAACCTATTGTGCATGGCTAGGGCTTAAGAAGCTACAAGGGCTAGGTTTGGCTCTTATAGAGACTGTCCTTCTAGTTTAGGCTGAGTCGTGTATATTCTCTATGTGTTTAAATGATGACTATGTGTAATTGCCTCACTCAAATTTTGTCCTCAAATGAGTGAGGATTCTGTTGGGGACCCTCCCTATTATTTTCTCTATAATACAATGAAACACAGTTCTTCTATGTTTTCAACAAAAAAATAGTATATATATACGAGAATGAAACCCTAGCCCATCTCCTCTCTGACTCCCACCCGCTTTCCTCGATCACCAAATTGTGTGTACCCACTCTCCCTCCCTACTGTGTCCAGCACTTCCCTGCACCCGACATCTCTCCACTCGTCTGTCTCCCTCAGTAGCCCCGTCCTCTCCCTCAGTTCTCCCTTTCCACCACGGCAGCCCTGCTAGCAGCTCCTTCCTCTCCTCTCCCTCTCCCCAATAGACGGCGTAGGCAGGACGCTCGCACCTCCCTCTCCTCTCGATCTTCGACCACAGTGGCGCATCCCTCTCTCTCTCTCTCCATTGAACTTGGTCGGCACCTAGGAAGGCCGGATCCACATAGGGTAGCCTCGCACGAGCAGATGCAAAAATAGTGGTGCACGAGGAGGCTGGATCCTATGGCGGTGGCGCATACCTCTCCCTCTCGTTCACCGTTGAGCTCAGCCAATGCACAAGGAGGCTGGATCTACCCTCTACCTCGAACTTGGCTGCCACATGAAGAAGCTCGATTTGGTGCTAAAGTGGGCAGATCTGGCGACGGTACGCATCCAATTCCCTCTACCTAGAGCTCAGGGCGCACGGGAAGGCCCAAATCAAAGCCCACATAGCACATATACTAGAGACTACTTCCTTTTTTATTTGATTTGCCGAGACAGGTATTTAAACACCTGTGAAAAGGTTGATTTACTTTGAATATTGAACTGAGGCAAATGGAATGCCCGCCTAGGTTAATCTATTTTGCATGCCTACAATAAAATTCTTGTAGTAGTGGTAGATGCCACATCCCTCGAGCAGAATCTTTCTAGAATTCCAAATCTGCAGGCTAGCATACATGCAATTGCAAGGATCGATGGGCACCGATCTCCCTATTTATTTGCATGATGATATCAAGGAACTCGTAGTACTTTGCCCGCTCAAACGTACACTTGACACTCATCATGAAGTCGACCACGTCATATTTCGTAATCTCTCGTCGCTCAGCAGTTCCAGATGTTGTCGTTGCTGCGGCTGGCCCTCTTGTTCCCCATGGGCCATGGCCAAACAAACAGATCGGATACTATATCAGATTACCAGACCGGAGAAGAAGACCAGTGCCGAAGCCTATACATAGGTGATGAAGAGCTACTCACGGATTGGGAGTTGGGGACGACACCATGAGCGTAGGCTGCTCCTGCACCTGCTGCTCGTCCTCCATCTCCTTCTCCCCCCTCACGCATGCACTTGATGCCCTTCTCCTCTTCCTCCCTCACGCACGCGCTTCATGCTGTTGCGCTGTGACTGGTCAGCACTCACCGCTCACCACCAGGGCTGCTGCCTCCGCGTCTGAAGGATGGAGGGCTCAGAATAAAGATGGAAATGGAAGCCGGTGCACGCTGCATACACAAACAGCTGGTCCGCCAACTCTGGTCAATTCTCGCGTGTTCTTACTGTCCAGTTTGATGGTCCGCCACAGGCTGGCCAGGGAATTTCAGTACTTAAGTACTATGACGACTGTTGCCGGTGTCCAGCAGGAAATGAATTGATGGGGTCTTGACTGTCATGTGGTCATGGTAGTATGGTTACGTACTATGGAATGAGCGGAACAGAATACCTCGACAGGCCCAACATATCACACGACCAGGAGCAAGGAGGAAGCAAAATCCTGGATCTGCAGACACAGATTTCATTCATAGGCTTCAGTTGTTAATTTTAGATTCAAAAACAATGTGA
This sequence comes from Hyparrhenia diplandra, assembly GCA_015847255.1. NCBI lineage: Eukaryota > Viridiplantae > Streptophyta > Magnoliopsida > Poales > Poaceae > Hyparrhenia > Hyparrhenia diplandra. The sequence continues at coordinate 258,060 of JADLZK010007925.1, forward strand.
ACTCTTAGTTTGCTTGATTGTAGTAGGTTTATATTTTGTGAAGGGGTCGTAGTGGGTTATGCTAGTGATGTCTCTTTTGGTTTAGTTCTTGTTGTTTTATACTGCTCCTCTTAATAAAATGAATGCCCAAATACACTCATGAAAAAGATAGAGGCGCCACATAGTGTTTTGCTGCAGTGTTTTTCTTTTCGATTTTCTCATTATATAGTTCATCCAACCCGAGATTAACCGAGATTGAGATTTACGGACAGTGAACCTCACATGACATGAGGTTTTACACATAAAAGAAGTGATCGTGCACATTAACTTTCTGGGGATCCGCTGATGGATTAACAAATTTATATACTACTAAATATTAACATACAAAAATTTCTTAGATCCGCCATCCCAGAGTGTTATTTTCTTTCATGCATGGTAAACGCCCGCTTTATAAGGAAGGATGCAGAAGATGGGAGACGTTGATCATGTCCGTTTTTGCGAAGTTTGGTTGGAACTTCATAAACCATATTGGTGTTTAGAATTTCCCTTTTGTCTTTGAGCTCACTAGTTGAGCCAAACTCTCTTTTGTTTCCTATTTGGATTTGTAGCCTTATGGCACTTTGTATCGTGACACTCAGCTGTGTACCATTCAAAATGGTAGAGGCTGGAACTTTGTTCCCTTATCTAAAAACATTAGAACCTAGCCAGAACCCCCACGTAGTTCAGCGTGCTAGCAAGTAATGAACGAGGAGTTTTGAATCAGAGTAAAGCAGAAAATGTTACTGAAGACCATTTTTATTAATATACATCAGGATAAGGAGGTTTTTTTTCATCAAATTCAGGCCACGGTGGTAGTAAATGAAATGCATTGAAACTATTCATGAAAAGGGCATTCAGCTTGTTTTTTTGTAGCGTATCACTGGCAAGTCTTGGCAGGGAACATACTATTAGGTTCAGAGTCCATTCTCTGCAGTGTTGTATTATTTACTTTGCTTCTTGAGAGAATGCGATACCATTTTGCAATGTCTTATGTTCAGTGCCATCCCCATCATTCAACCAATATATGAATTTCTGCACCAGCTTATTACCCGAGGAGGACGAGGCTGAAGCAATTGATAACAACACACTTCTCTAGTACATGGGTATAGAGGAGACATATTAAGACAAGACATCCCCGACATATTTACGACAATGAACTTTATCACTTTCCTAATAAAACTGATTTCCTAATTTTTTGATCCCTTCAGTTGAGTTCATATGCGTCCCGACAACTTCAATGCAAAGAAATTTTGCCACATTGCATTGACATTTACTTTGTCATTTTCCGTTATCGTTGGATTCATATCCGATAAAGACTATTCTGTCGTTTATCGTGTTTGGCGCTTCCATTTGCCCTAGCTTGATCACCAATGATGTTACATATCCATACTATGTACCATAAATATATTAAGGCAACTGCTCCAGTACTCCCCTCTAAAAAATTTACATGAACCTTAAAGCATGAAACTGGATCCCGCCTGGGCCTGGCCCGTCCAGCTGCGGACCCGAGCCCAACCCTTAGTCCGGATGGGAATTAACGTTGCCGTCATTCCGTGCGTCCGTGTGTCTTCGTTGCTACTCTATCGTTTGCCGATGCCAAGCGCCCCGGTGTCCATGAGCTCGAAACGTAGGTGGGCTCGCCGCCGGGCGCCGCTGAGAACCGCGTGGCAGCGAAGCGACATCGCGGCGACCCGGCAGATCGGGCAGAGCGCCGACTTCCCTCGTTCCCAGCTCTACCGGGCGCTGGTGTGGGCTTAGTGGGCCGTCTTGAGCGCGAACTTCGGTACGCGCGTGTGCCGCACCTTGGTGACCACTCGCAGGAGCCCTTGCCGAGGTGGCGAGGCGTGCTCAGGTCCAACAGCCACAGTCCACGTCGTCCGCGGGCAGCGCCAGCTTCTGCTTCATCATCTTGTGGGGCGTGGCAGGGATCTGGTGGAAGAACTGGTGCGGCGCGACGGGGAACTCCGACTCTTCACGGAACGACGGTGTCACGACGACGTTAATTCCCATCTGGAATGAGGGCTGGGCTAGGGTCCGCAGCTGGATGGGCTAGGCCCAGGCGGGATCAGGCTAGCGCTTTAAGATTAGTGCAATTTTTTTAGAAGGGAGTACCGGAGCAGTTGCCATATATTAAAGGCATTCATTGTTAGTACGGTGGTCTACCATTTCAAACAAACTGGATCTATTTCCCGCGCATTCTAAAACGCCTAGGCGCACAGATCACAATATGAATATATACCTGATATATAGAAAGTGTTGTCAGTTGACTTCACCATTATCAAACACAGATACCATATAATTCAAGAAAGATATGATCTGATATTTGGCATTATATATTATTCATAGTGATGCGAAGGGGCAACAACTGCATCTAAAGGTAATCATATCCCATTCATGCAAAGGAATGCAATAGCAAGGTTTAGGCATATAGGTAGCCACGCTTCCCTGCCCTGGCTAGATCAGACGCTGATCCTCCCGAGTGGTCCATGAGCCCTTATGTATCCCCATGGCAGGAACTGGTTGAAGTGACGGAGGAGATCAGGCTGACCTACCAGAAGCTCCTTCACGCGCTCAACCGCAACAACAGTACAAATGCTGCAATTCACACACGGCACGAACAAATAATCAGCCTGACAAACCATGAAACGAAATCTCCTAGTACGTCCCCCACAAAACTAGCATAAAAAAGCAAGCCACTACTGCAAAAGAAGCTGCATCTCTGAAGATCACTCCGAGATCTAGGCATGAAACACGTGAAAGGATGGATCGTCACTGACCTCCCGGACATGAACTGGCGCATGGTTGCCATGAACTCAGCGTACTTGCCTGGCTCGCGGGCGAAGGCGCACTTCAAGTTCTTCAGGAAGCGGAGTGCATCTTGGAGTGTCTGCGTTGGCCTCCTATATCATTCGGTGGCACAACATGAAAGTGAGCAAAATCACAGAACAAGTGCGGCAGATAATATAAACTTAGACGCCGGGCAAAGTCATGCAGCTCCATAGACACAGAAAATGATTTCGAAAGGCTGTGCAAAATCAGTTGTGTAGTAGTGGAGGCTGGATGATAGATGCATGAGGTAGGTGAAATGAAGGTGAAGGTACTCACGGATCACGGACTCGGAACTTCATGGACACACCATGCTTCTCCTTCTTCGAGCGCAGCTTGCCTGTGAAACCCATGTCCTCGGTGGTTCAGCACAGCCCCCCTACAACGCGCCATGACTTAAGAAGGAGAGTGGGGAAAGCGACATGGCCTCACGAGCGCAGGCACGCTCTGTGTGACGCATCATGGTGACTACTGACTAAGCAACAAGCTGTACATGTTGTAACGCACGGACATATTTGTTAGTATTTAATAATGATAAACAAATTTTGTAAACTACAAGCTACATTTGTTCTGAGAAGTAAAGTTAGTTTGGCATATTATATAATAGTACAAATAACTGAAAAGCACTTTACACGCAATAGCCACCTATCTTAGCTGTCATTATACAGTGAATAGTTATCATGTGGGGTTAGTTATTTATTATAACTAGCTTGCACTAATATAGGCCGATATATTTCATTGAACTGAATAGCTAGGTTGCTCCATGTCTAATTAAATCCAATAAAAACAGCTACTTCCAGTTGATTATACAACACAAGTTGGATGCTCTGCTTTAACAAACTGCCATATTTGTAAGTATTTGGTAATGATATTGCAAATCATAAGCTACATGTTTTATCTAAACAATAAAATTAGTTGGCATATTATAAATTAGTACAACTAATAGAAAGATACATAAATGCCACTTATTCCTCAAATCATTACACGCAATAGCCATCTATCTTAGCTGTCAATATACAGTGAATTTCCTATGTGTGGCTAATTCTTCATCATACCTAGCATTTAACGCATGACCGTGTGGGATTTATTTGGTTTAACTAAAATAGGTTGGACCAAGCCTAATTAAATCCCCCATATGAGACCAATCACTCTTAATCCAGTACAAGTGTGGGCAGCACCCAAAAGAACTATCATCTTTACAGACTGCCATGGACAAGCACGGCACAAATAGATGAACGCATGTACATATGGAAGCTCAACAAAGGTTTGTTAGGCTCAGTTTTCTGCAACCACAGCCACCTCAGTTTTTTGGAGAGCCGGACTCATCTTTTAGAAGACAGATATATGCCAAGGCCACCCAGATCAGGGTTGTGGCAAGTCATGATCCATGCTACAAGACAGTGCTCCTCTTAATTTCCTTGCTCTCCATAAGAACTAGCAGTATTCCCCACGGCGTTGCCGCGAGATTTTCTCAAAAATAAATCTATTATACACATGGAAATTTAGAGATGAAATTACAGTATGAAAAATAAATACTAAAATGCTAGATTATTAAGTCATACTCTTCCAAGAAATACGGTTAAAAAGTCCGCTACAAACATGAGTGAGAGAACGAATGAAAAAATGAGGGCAAACGGTCGATTGAATTGCCTTGTCTTGTGCACGATAGGCTGGCTGCCTGGCTTGCTCAATGCCTGGCTTGTTCAATCTCTTTCCTTTGTGAGGAGAAAAAATGAAAACTAAAAGAGGGTACTGACCGATGTGCACCCCTGGGTTTTCGGGTTAAGGCCTTGGCGGTAGCGATCTCTTGTGTCCGGTGGGGGGGGGGCTCGGGCTCCTCGAGGGCTCATGCTTAGGGGACGACCGGCGACATGCTTCCGGGCATCATACTGCAGCATGGATCCAGTCGGAGGGGCCAGTTGCATGGCTGCGGCGGCCAGCCAGCGGCAGGCTCCTAGCTAGGAGCCCAAGGGGTGTCGGTGACAGTGGCAGCGACATCCATATTCTATAGAACTGGAATAGGCAGGAAGCACACCACACTTCTCCGAGGACTCTTCTGTGGCTCTTCCGTCTCTTATGATATGATGATGTGATTCTTCATGGACGATGGACGGCGGTCGGCTGCCATACGCGTCAAAATTTGTGGTGGTCTGTGAATTGGTGGCCAACTTTGTTGGATGCGGCTATAAATAGTATTGGCGCATGTCATCACCGGCGAGTTGAAAGATCAGGAATTGACGGTGGCATGGGAAGCGAATAGACGCAGCACAATACTTGATGGTGGCGGTGGAACAGTGATGACTGTTGGCCTCTTGCATGCATGATTTGGCAGTGAATGAAAGAGGCTTAGTGAAGATTACAGTTTTTTTTTTGGGTTGTGGACTTGTGGGGCATGCTGATGACGTGGCACAAGGAGGTGCTAGAGAATTAGGCTAGTGGAGTTTGTTCTTATAGGTGTAGTAGATAACCTTAGAATTTTGTCAATCTTCTCCATCTCCCATATAGGGGAGGTCTAGATTCAAAATTGCACTAAAATTAACATATATCTTGTTACCTTCACGTACCAATGATTAGCTTTGGAACTGGGTGTGGACTAGATTTTTTTTTTCTTTTGTTGGCATAATAAATAATTTAATGGATGTCCAACTTCCTCCCTCCGCAAGTTGTCCAATAGTGTAAAATATAATCAATTGAAGTTATTTAGAAGAGCCCTAGTAATGACCACCCTAAGAATATGTCTTGAATCCTATAAAGTATAAAAACTCGTAATCCCACATTCCCAAACAGTTCAGTATTAGCAATTTGGAGCATTTGCATTTGCTCCTTAACATTAATTATACCGCTAAAAATTTGCATACAGAAAATTTCTCACTTATTGTATCTCTCCATTTCAGTATCTTGCCACAGTAGTTAGGGAGGTCTACTTTCACCCATTTTGTTCAACATAATGGTGGATAGAAGTCATCTAGAATATAAGAAAAGAAAATCTCGAGTGCAACGGGTTATTCTAGATCTAGTCGAAAATGGGTTGTCAATCCTACATATGCATATGGCCCTGTAATTTTTTATGGACTATGATATTTAGTCTGTAACGAACATGAAATTGTTGCTTGTGCACTTTAACAGTTATCTAGTCTTAAAATTGATGTTCTTAAAATTGAAATATTTTAAATTTTAGGAGCAAGAAAATGAATGTGAAGTACAGTAGTCACAACTATTTGGATCCGAGATGGGTTCATTCACCTTTCGTTACTTTAGTAAACCAATGCATTTAACGAAAATTAATGTGTTCGAGAAAAAAATTAACGAAAATTAACAATGAAGGCTGAAAAAAGTAATGAAGGACAGGATCAAAAAATGTTTGATTGAGGGGCCCCAAGGGAAGAGGGTTATGTTATGGAGCGAGGCTAGTACTCATAAATTGAGTTATATCTAGTTTATCTATGTTCATAATTTCATTTTCGAAGTCCCAAGAGGTGTCCTTAAGAAACTAGAGTATTTCAGATCAGTATTCGTTTGGTAAAATGACCAACATAATATGTCAGCCAAATGGAACATTTTATCGCAACAAAAGTTCAGAAACGAATGATAATTTGTAACTTCAACATCTGAAAGCTAAGCAGTCGTAAGGCCGTGGATGTGTCTCCAAATAGCTTTTCAATCTTATATATGAAGATGTCTTGTGTAACACTCCATAAGGTATCCAGTATCATCTAGGCAGGAGAAATGTTGTTGCATATGCTCTTAGTAGGACTAGTGTTCTTAAGCTATGCATGATATTGATTGATGACATGGACAGCATGGGTATTTCCTTCTCCAATGTTTGCGTTGCACACACAGAGACTCAGTTATTGATTCAGGCATTCAGACACCATTGCACAAAAGTGCAAGAATTTCTCAGTTGCACTATCGCTTACTCTATGTAGATGTGGCCCGACCTTCTGGTAGATACGATAACCGATTGATGCAAAAACTCGACATTCACAATCTAGGCTTGGAACTGAGTTTGATTCAAACCCCCACAACCATTAAATCATTGCTCTATTGGTTATCAACCACTCACAAATCGATTGGCCTAGTCGAGAATGCTTTCCTACAAGCGAATCAATAACATAGGATGAATGCAATCTAAAATTTCAAGTACAAGTATATGAGTTTGATAAGAAGTTCGTGTCTTGATTCGAAAGGACTAGTCAACAAATTTGAACAAGATCAAGAACAGGGCCCTAGTTAGTAAGGATGTGCACAGCAATGACCACATGCTATGGTCACAGAAGACGCCAAAGTCGTCACAGCTTCTATTTTGTGACGAGTTTATGACCAATATGATATCGTCATCTATCGAGCGTCACATTATGTATTCAGTGACGAAAGACATGTTTTGGTCATAGATGTGCAGTCATTCAGTGACCAAAATGGTTTAGTCATGGATGTGGGACCAATCTATGACCATATGTTTTGGTCACTGATACCTCGTTGAAGTCGTCATAATCTCCCGTCTTGGTGGCGTGAAACGGCCGTCATGACGTGGACATAACGGCGTTTGTGCGCTATGACGACTGCATTTGGTCACAGATGAAGCCACTTTTTGGTCATTATTGACCATGTGACGGCGTTGCCACCTGGACTGCCCACGTGGCTTGCCACGCGTGAAATGGCACGTGTTAGCTTACGTGGCTGATGTCGTGGACTGTACACGTGGCTTGTTGTGATTTGTCCTCATATCGATCACGAACAGTATCAAAATGGGTCACAGATGTTAACAGCATAGATGCCAATTTAATTATAATTTGTAGATAATATGACGATCAAACAGATCACAGATGTTAATAGCATACATACAATTCAGCACAGGCATACATGCCAATTTAATTATATTTTATAGATAATCCTGAAATAACCCAAAAGCTTACATAATTAAAGCAGATCCAATATTCCCTTGACAAGACAACTTAATTAATCTTTGCTAATCTTAGTTCCCACATAACTCACACACCAACTACTAGTTTGATCACAAATCACATGAACCATAACAGCAAGTAACATAAAGGTGCCAATAGCACAGCCCAGCAGCTGCCATCACAGCAAATTTAATTTTTGCATACCAAAAAATCTCCATGAAAGCCCAGGACCTAGCTGCAGCCCTCATTTCGAAGTAGAAGGCATAGCATTGATGGTCAAGAGGGCCTTCACCAACTGATTGGTCTCTTCAATGGTCTTGGTGTTTTTCTCTGTCAGGAGCTTGTACTCCTCCAACTCCAGTTGTGTCCTTGCCACCTTTTCCTCAGCTTCCTCAGTTCGCTGCAACAGAGTGTCGAATTCATCTTGTACAGCAGCCTTAGCTTGAGCTGCTAGTTCTTCCCGAATCTCACTTTCATTTAGTGATGATGATTTGGAGGACCCAACTTGTTTGATGCCAATACTCTTCAGGAATAGTTGTGAACTGCTTTGGGGCAGCGCCTTGGACACAACCTGCATGCTGGAGACTGGTGTCTCACCTTCATCAACAGGTTGTGCCATCAAAGTCTCCATAGTAGCCTGAAACAGCAACAATGAGCCATCATTAGGAAGTCAGACAATAGCACATATGTGTAACATGCCACAGCTAAAGTCAGAATACTAAATGTTTGGATTAGTGTTTGGAGCAGAAGACCATATTGAGTTATGAACAGTTTGGAGGAAAAGACAGAATCCAAAATGTTTAATATAGATGACATAGTATCCAAATAATGTAGAACATGGCACAAAGATATCAAAAGTGAGGACTTACAAACTGCTTCTCTTGCTGGTTCACTAAGACCATTTTTGGAGCTGGTATGGCATGTCACAAACGCCTCCACCACATCTAATTCTTCAGTTTGTTCATTCTTTGGGTTCCGCATTTTTCTTATTTTCCTTCTGTTTGGTAGTTAATCAATTTCAGCAATGTTGTATTAGATCAAATGCAAATCAAGTTATTGAGTGCAAATGTGTAGGTCTTTGTCTTGTACTATTTACTTACATATGCATGCAAGTGTGCCACATAGCTGCGAGAGCCCGTAGCTTGATGATACTTGACTCGATCATGCGATTACGCTTGTTCTTTTCACAAGTTTCCTACATGAGAATGAACAAGTGAGATCGGATCATTGGCCCGTAGAATACGATCATTTGGCAACGAGAACTTGCAAGTAAAATAAATGATAAGATATCCTTACCATGTTCTTTGGATTAGACCACTTTGCCACTAGTGCCCTCCATTGTTCATCGGTCATGCTAGAAACAGGAGAAGTTGTCGGAATTTCATTTGCTACGACGCCATTGAAGTATCTCTCGCTTGAGCCGATAACGCCGCTGTTTTACAGCAGAGCGCAAAGATATCGGTGCAAGCTTCATCTCTTTTGGATTGTCTTTCGTGTTAATGAGCAAGCGTCCCTGTTCATATCACAATAACATATTTAGTTAGTCAAATCTGGTTAGCGAGATATACAAGAGGTTGGAAACATACAAAGTTGAGACAAAATGATTCCTCACGGCTGTAATGCATTTCAGATATATACTCTATATTGTGGTGAGACAAGTTGCAATACAAGGTCTGTTAGATTATCTTCCAGTATTCTATATTTCTATCTGAAAATTGAATATTGCTATAATGAAAAATATTTAAGCGATAATAAGTAAATCTATAGGGGACTATGCAAAAAGAAATTGAAGTAAAGCAAATGAGAAAGGTACCACTAGACAAAATTCACAAATGGAAATACTTAAAGTGACCGAGACTCACATGTACGTGTAGTCAATTACCAAAAAGTAACTAGCAGTCAATTAGCTAAAGGAATCTCATCCATGCAGCTAGCAATCAACATAAACTCATCCATGCAGACAAAATTCACAAATGGAAATACTTAGAAAGTAACTAGCAGATCAATTAGCAAAAGGAATCTTGTCCATGCAGCTAGCAAATCAACAAGCGAGTATGAAGCGGGGTATAAGTGAGGCGATGGAGTGCACACTCAATCAGGTGATTGCACATTGTTAGACATGGACTGAGTACAAGCGGGGGTATGGAGCTAAAAACATGGACTGAATACAAATCTCTCCTTCCAGTTCAGCATACCACATTTCAAAAATAATTTAAAACTATATACAAGTAACTGTATACAAGTTACTAACAATAGAAATAGTAATGCACTTACAGATAGGCCTTGCACGAAGCTTTCCTTTAATTTTTTTCGTCCCTCTTGTAGTCTTTCCAATGAGGTAGGACAGGAACTTTAGTCCGCACGATGACACCAGACTCGATACATCCTTTCTCACTAGTCCTTTAAGGCCAGCAGGTATGATTCTTTGTAGGAGTATGTGACATGAATGTGTTTTCAGCTTCCCAACCACCCTCGAACCATCTGCACTTACATAACTTGATAAATTAGCTGCATATCCATCAGGAAACTTGATACCTTTGAGAAACTTGCAAAACGCAATTTTTTGATCCTTCCCCAAGACATAAGGAGCCGGTGGAGCACTGACTGAGTTGCCAACCTGCTGTAAATGGAGTTCAGGTCTTATTTTCATATCATACAAATCTAGCCTAGCATTATTTGTGTCCTTGGACTTTCCCAGTACATTCAGTAATGTGCCAAGCAAGGCTTCACAAATATTCTTCTCTATGTGCATCACATCGAGATTATGTGGAAGCAACAAATGTTTCCAATATGGCAATCTCCACAAAGCAACTTTGCGGCTATAAATCTTTGGACCATCATTGCGCTTCCTTTTATTTCCAGTAATATCCGGATGCTTCCCTGGCCTGACATCTTTCACCTTCTCTAGCTCCGCTAGGATCTCCTGCAAGGTGAACTTGCCTGGTGCATTTCTTTTTTCAGGCTTACCATCGAAAGCCAAACTTTTTCGCCAGGCATGTGCCCTTTTAAGGTAGCGACGATGACCAATGTAACATATCTTCCCCTTTATTGACCTAGACAACGGATCCTTGTCGCAGTGAATACATGCGTAATACCCTTTTGTGGTTCTCCCGGACAACGTGCTCAACGCTGGATAATCATGTATACACCAAAGAACGGCAAAGACGAAGGTCGAACTTCTTACCAAGTACATGCATCATAGGTATGCGACACCCTTCCATAGCTCTAGAAGTTCTTCAATTAGGGGTTCAAGGAACAAATCAAAATCCTTTCCTGGAGATGTCGGACCTGGAATGAGTAAAGACATAAAGCAGTTTGCTGGATTCACGCATTCCCATGGTGGGAGATTGAGCGGTGTTAGAAGCACAGGCCACATACTATACTGGGTACTCATGTTGCCAAAAGGATTGAATCCATCTGTAGCTAAGGCAAGCCTGAGGTTCCTCGGATCATTTGCAAATGCTGGTTCCCTCCTGTCGAACTCCTTCCATGCTTCCCCATCAGCTGGATGACTCATTACATTGGCGACTGGAGTCCTCTTTTTCTTGTGCCATTGTGCTTCCTCAGAAGTTTGTTTACAAGCAAAAATTCTTTTCAACCTCGGCACAAGTGGAAAGTGCCTCAAAACCTTATGTGGAACCCGCTTGGTACCTGTTTCATCTTCCCATCTAGACGCCTTGCATACCGGGCACACATTCAACTTAGCATACTTGGTTGTCTGCGAATCCCCGAAACAACACACAATTGTTCTTGCACACATGTATGTTTTCATAGCCAAGCCCCAATTCTTGAAGATATTTCTTAGACTCATCATATGATTTTGGCAACCGACTCTCGGGGAATCCTTCCGACAAAATCCCCATCATTGTGGTGAATCCTACATTGTTGATTCGATAACGAGAGACTTCACATACAACAGCCTCACCAAAAAGAGAATTTAGAATGACTAGAACCAGGGCTAAGTGACTTCTTCGCATCTTCAAGCACTCTTGCAAACCTTGGCTCTTCTCCATCAGCCTCTGCCGCAGCATACAGATCTCCTATCAACTCGGTACTCGTGATCCTCATCATAATCGCCATCGGCCACATCCACATGTATCCCAAAGTCATGATCACTTCCTTGCCCCACATGCTCCAAATTTTTGACTACTTCAACATCTGCCGTCTCCCCATGATGAATCCACCGGTGTATGTAGCTGACATTCCAAAAATGTGTATGTGGTCTTCTACTACATGCTGAGGCTTTGAAATATGATTAAGGCATTTCCTGCACGGACAAAGTATGTCACTATCTTTGGGGTATCTTTCACTAACGAATGCCATGAACTGTTCAACTCCTTTCTTATATGCAGTTGTGAACTGAGTCCCATAAATCCAACTTCTATCCATCTGGTTCGACAAAAAAATGTAACTCTTCAAAGCACAATTTAGACACAAGCATACATGTAACTGTGATTCAAAAAACAATCAAACCTTGTAATCTGATCACACCAAGCGTTGATCTGCCAGCTCCACGCGCAGGCATGCACAATCCTGCTCTGCATTTTTTCAAAAATATTTCATTCATATGACGTACAGTAATCTCGTTCTCAACTTACTTTGGTGATGCTATAAATATGATATAAAAAATTCATGTCAATTTGTGGGCTCAGTAATGCAGCTCACTAGCTGTTAGTGAATTAGTTATGTGGTGGCCCTTATCAGACACGTATATATACATAATAACATACAATAAAAATTGTTGAATATATAATTCAGACCTGAGCTAAATCATGCGTATGTTTGCAGCTTGTGTGCTGACATCAAAATCTACTAGGAACCGGCCGGAAAGGTAAACCAATGCAGGATTTGTTTTGGAGAGCAATCAAAATTCAGGGATTCAATGCCAAAAGAAAATCACCATACAAGTAGTTGACACGTGCGCCGGCACTACTGATCTGCTTGAGGGATACTCTGCCGCACCTGAGGAGAAGTCTGCTGCCGCCGATCAAACGTCGGGACGCCGCCGATCACCCACGTCGTCTGGCCGCGCCCACGCGATGTGCAGTCCAGTCCAGGAGCGCCGCCAGGCACGCACGATAAGGACGATGATCGGTTTAGGGCCCAATACCTCTAATCAAATCATCTAAGTCATCCATCGTCCGATTAACATGTTGAATGTATACAAATTAAAAACGTACATGCACCTGTCAAGAGACATTGTTTGGTGTAGTGGTAATGCTGCTATCTGTGTGTCTCCTGGTCGCCGAAGCTCCATTGGAGCAAATTTTTTGCAAAAACAATCATTAAATAAATAGGTTCTCACGTCGGCCCGCAACAAAAACTTCTTCGACCTGGGCAAACAACGTCAACTATCCACAACGTGGCTTCAAAAAAAAAAAAAAAAAAAAAAAAAAAGAAGACGTCAAGTCGGCCCACAGCCCAAATCTAATCTCTAACCAAGTCGGTTCGTCATTCTGGTGTGCCAAACAAGCAACATTATCGATGACGAATTTGTGTTGTTCATTAATGACGATGCTCAGCATTTAGTCACTATTCATCGTGTCTCGGCTCCGTCACCGCGGACTTGTGACCAACGTAAAAATTTCGTCACGTAATGAGACCGTTTACGTGACCAAAATTGCCGGCGTCATGATAGAATGGTCATTGATGTACACATTTCTACTAGTGTTCACAGTAGTTGAATCTTGGAGATACTAGTGTAGCTTTAACAATGTCCGATTCATGAGGAAAACAAGAACCCAACATAATCAAAACCCTAACAAGAGCGGCAGTGGCTAATGAAAGAGTCTTAGGCGTCACCCTTGTATGCACACCTAATGAGCTCTTACACGATACATGAACCAATGGACAAAAAGATGGTGTCACAACATCCCCGCAGATTCGGATTCAAATTTGTTACGAGGATTCCCGTTGACTCATGATGAATTTTGACATAAAACAAAGTCATCGGCCGATTATCGAATTATCTTTGCATGAATATGAGGATCTTCAAAAAAGTTTGTATCTTCCCCTAGGGCATCGTTTTTACCTCCTAAAATTTGAGATGGATTCCAACTCAAGAAGGGCATGCCTCCATCATCTTGCAACCAAGGTGTATCGCCGGGTTATCAAGTCGCTATAACCTCGCCAATGCGTTCCCGAATAGAACCTACAAGAAAGATTTTGCTCAGATTTATCGTAAAACCACTTCATTTCTAGTTAGCCAAATTGCCCTACAAAGAGCCATCGTTGTAAAGAGAAGCAATAGTTTGTGTTTGGAACCACCCAATTTTGACCAATGGTTTTTTGACAAACAACATGAAATCTCATGTTTGGTTTTGGAAAATGATGACACCTTGTTATGCTAATCCTTTGCTCTAAGTGTGCTTAAGAGATAGGATTGCATGGAAGACGTGGAGCAACATGATCATGGACATGGACGTTGATGATGGACGTGATGGATCATCGAGCTCATGTGTTGGAATAGAAAGGACCCAGAGATCAAGGCAAAGGTATAACTTGATAGGGTTTTCTTTCGGTGATCAAGACACTATAGACAGTGTGATCACATTTAGGATAGATAGCTGACTATCAAGAGGGAATGCCACAGCTAATCCAATGAGAAAGTGCCTCTAGGTTCATATTGACTTACATATGCATTTAGAATCTAGTGCACTGATTTCGCCTTTGAAATTGATTGTGAAATTGCTAACACACTTGCACATGGAGATGTAAACGTGGTGGTGTTGGCACATTTGCAAAGGCGGCGGCGGTTTGCGTGGTTGAGTTGGGTTTGGGAACCGCTCATCCTCCCGTCGAGCTTGCGAGGCGCAGGATTCGGCGCTTTTGAGAAAATGAGATGCATATTTTCTATTGCGCCGGATGCAATTTGTCGGAGAATTCTTGCTAACCCTCGTGCTCGAGTTGGTATACTTGTTGGGTAGCAAGTTAGAGCAAAGTCGTCGACGCGGCGTTGAAATGTGCTTCAACTGGCCACGCCAGACGCTGGAGATGACAACGGCGGACGCTAGGCTCTGCGTCCGGCGCGTGGTGGAAACGCGCGCGTGAAGAAGTGTGTGTCAGCGCGTCCGCTTCCTGCGCGACGGACGCGTCTGGCGGCACGGTTGGCTCAGGGCTGATTTCGACAATGGCGGCGGACGTTGAGACTGGCGCGTCCGGCGCTCGCCAGACGCAGTCCAGATGGGGTTGCATTGAGGGGTCGCGACGCCGGGCTCTACGCGGCGGACTTTCTTCATTGGTCCGTCCGGCGTGTGTGTTAGAAATCTGATTCAAACGACAACGGTCGGGAAACGTGGCACAACGTGGTGCGGCGACGCCGGTCAGTAGCGCCCGACGCCTAACCACTCAGCGTCCGTCCGGCGTGCGTCTTTGGGCTGGTTTTGCCCCCTCCCACTCCTTCTCTTTGGGGGGCTTATAAATAGAGGAGTGGCCGGCTCTTTGGAGTCTCCCTTGCACATTTGAACATTCCTACACACTTGTGAGCCAAAGAAACTCCCCTCCACTCATCTCTCTTGCCTAACTTCGATTTCTTGGTGAGATTGAAGTGCATTGCATTGTTGATTGCATCTAGAGGCACTTCATCCTTGGAGGAGCTGCGGGATTCTTGTTATCTTGGGAATTTGCTTGGTTCCCTAGCGGCTTGGAGGTTGAGGCGGTGAGCTCGATTGGACCTTGTTCGAGGCCACACCGGTGGACTTGTGAGGGGTTGAGCCTCACCCCGCGGGAGATTCGCGAAAGGCATCATAGTGGATTGCTCGTGGCTTGTGGATCCCCTCTTGTGAGTGTTTCATTGAGCTCCCACCGTGGGATTTGGCACAGGCCATTAAGCTTATAGAACATCAAGTGAGTGCATTGCCACAACGAGGAGTAGTGTGTCGGCAAACACGTGAACCTCGGTAAAAAATCATCGTGTCAATTGTCTTGTGTTCGTTTGAGATTTCATTGACCCGATGATTGGCTACGACATCCTCTACACTACACCGTCGGTATATCGAGGATCCTTTACTCTTGTTTCTACCTTGCTCATATTGATTAGCTTGTGTAGTTGTAGTTGATATAGTTCATATTTTGATCATATTGTGTAGCCTCAAGTGATAGACTTGTTAGCATATCTTGTTCACCTAGGATTGACATAGGTAGCTTGATTGTGTGACTAGAGATCACAACCTTCACCTAGTGTTGATTGCATAGGGGGCTTGCATAGTTACACTTGTAGCACCGCTTATTAGGATTCGCCACTTTGTTTACTCATCGGTTGCTCAAGAGCTCTTGAAGGAAATTTTAATAGGCTATTCACACCCCCCTCTAGCCATTAAGACCTTTCACAACAACATATAATATATTAAAGCAGCCAAATTACAAAGCAGTCCTCAAAAGAGGATTGTGATACATTGAGGTCTTATGACTAAAAAAGTAAACAACATCTACTGAGGCAGCAAGGAGAACAAATCTACCGGTGAGGGGTATACACAAGGGCGTCAAAAACGCGTGCACACTGGAAGGACTGGCCTCGCAAAGCGACGGCTAAGAGTGGGTTGACAGAGGCATCGAAGAAAAAACATGTCGGCTTCCGAAGGATATTGATGATGTCGTTGCCGGTTGTAGAAGAAACTCGAGCCGAAAACCGAGGTGATGACAGATTCATCGAACCAGCGCCGAAGAAGTACCTGTCTAGTTAGAGTGAAGGAAAAAGGTTGCAAAGCTTAAGAAACAAAGAAAAAAGAAGGGGACACATCTCCCATGTACGTGGCCTGCATGCACTCCATGGATGGGTGATAGCACGATGACCATCATGCCGTACCAAAGAAGCAGTTGCGGCATACGGACCACGTCATGGTAGTGGGCCCCATGGTGCTGGTAGCAGGCCCCACGAATGAGCACTGTAGCGGCGGAGTGGATGTGGATGGAATATTCGAGTCTTGCTCGGAAGGCCGTCCGACACCATGATCTCTGGTTGTTCCCCTCTAAAGGAGACAGAGAGGGAAGTAGGCTGAGGAGGCGGCCACGTTCAGCACCCGCGCTGCAAAGGAGGTCGAACGCAGGCATGGCCATTCCTAGGTGGTGCAGGCGCAACCCCTGGTCGATGTCGCGAGCAGGATGGGCAGGGGAGCTGGATCTGCTAGGGCCGGCTAAGGAGACCGACAGCCGCTAGCCCCAGCCGCAGGTGAGCACACAGCCATAGGAGGTTGTGGCTCTGCCACCGCCGCACCCGGACGTGCGCGAGGGTGCCTTCCTGTCACCGATGCGCAACCCATCACCACCACAAGGAGAAGGCCATAGCTGATGTCGATGTTGAAATCCATGCCTCTTCCTTGGCTCGATTTGGATGGGGGAAGCACCATAGCTGCAGCAGGCTCGCGAACCTCGATGACGAGCACCATGAGAAGGACTAGTGCCCTCACACAGACATAGATAGAAGAACAAAACATGGCCATGAAGGCCTTTTTTCCTTGGAGAAGTTGTACAAGGGGAAAGGAAGGAGGACAGGGATCGAAGGGGCTCGGCTTACCTGACCTCGTCGCTGGCGGCCAAGCTGAGGAGGAGGCAGGGGCCGGCGGTAGACGCACTCTGGTGGGGGATCAGAGGAAGAGGAAGGAGGGAGACAACATTTCGCCCAGTACTATAGTGAGCTCTCCCATTTTGACCAATGGTTGAACATAGCATCCATATTGCTAGGTTTTGTTATGCGAAACACTATTTGTACTAGTACCAAGCAACTCAAGCTACGTTGGAAAAAAAATGATGCTCAGATTCACAAATCAAGAGTGCCACTAGACAGGACCAGTGACCTCGCGCAATAGCAGAGACAGTATCCAAAGTATCCTTCGTCGTTTAACATTGCTAGGAGAAAACAAGACACAGTAGCTACGAGATAAGTTCAGTTCCACTAAATATTTCTTTTTTGTAGATTGTTAGTGGGAAACAACATGAGGGATTAGCACATAATCGTTTCTGTGGTAAACAATGTGAACTTACATAAAGGTAGGGATGCTTGTAAAAAAAACACGATCTGAGGTGGCTAGATATAGTTCACAGAAATTCTGGCTTAAAAGAAGATTTTCTTATAGAGATCAAGAAAATTCCAGACCCCTACCCATACACATACACAACGGTACTACAGCTCTCGAGATGAGCTAGCAAACAGACTTGTGCTTTGGATGTGAGAGTGTCGAGAACCCAAGCAAGATTGGGCTGGAACCGACACGAGATTGAAGATCGTTGAGAGGGGGGAGAGGTGGTGGTGGTGGTGGTGGCGAGCGGGCGGCGAGGCCGGCCGGGCGGCGGCGGCGGCGGGCGCGCGGCGGGGGGCGGTGCGGGCGCGGGCGTGGGCGGGGCAGCGGGCAGGGAGGGGCGGCGAGGGAGAGGGACGAGGGAGATTGGGATAAATTTCTTTATTTGCTTGTTACCCCGAAAGATTACAGACTCCTTACTTTTATAGCCCGGCTAGTGAGACTTGTATCTCAAGCAATCTCTCTAAAGGTTTCCTTATAGATTGGAATACCTTTTACAAGCATATCCTATTTATTTATTTCCTAATAAGGGTCTCCCTTATAGATGAGATATCCCCTTGCACACCAAAAACGCCTAAAGATAATCCTAGATAATTTCCTCCTTTATTCCCGAATTAATTGCCGAAGAATCCGCGGAAGGGAGGAGGCGCGGCGCTTGCTGAGCCCGTGGGGGCGGCGCGCGTGCGTATTCAAATACAGCTCTTGTCATGAATACAGATGTAATATTAGTTATTTCAGGTCATAATTTGCTCCATTGTCATGGAGATCTTCGCCAAGCATGGATAATTAGTGCTTTTCAAATACAGCCCATGGGGGTTGGCTTGGTTCCCTTTTTTACGAGCTTTGAGTTTGAAACTATAATAAAAATATATTTTGTGCAAACCTCTTGTAGAGACCGAATACAAATTACTTTTTCTAAAAAAAAACTTTGCTCGATTGTTCAGTGACGGCCCATGGCTTCATTTGTTTGGTTATTATACAATTTCAATTAAGTTTGTATTGACAACATATTCTAGATATTCTTTCTACAGATCTGGATGGAAGTGTGATCTCCCGTTAGAGGGAGAGAACCCGGGAAAACATAATGGCAAAATGTGTGAATTGTGTTTGTAGTCTACGAAAACGCTCTGCAAGGCTTTGGCTTTGCGATTTTTCAGTGTATCTATGATCATTCTGAACTACTCCGTATTACTTTATTTTAGCCTGACACTGGTATTATGGTTGGTTGGAGGACTGTTCAATGTTACCTTTTTGTGGAAACTAATGTATTTGTCCATTCCGTCGTTTGAATGAGCGGTAAATGTTATGGACAAATTTGGCATTAGTTGGGCTGAAAAAAAATACAGGCTGGACTGGGGGCTGGAAACACTGTGGGCTAAAACATTTCTATGGGCTGCAATTAAAAATATGGGCCAAAATGATTGAAATTAAAATAATGGACCAATCAGCAACTAAACAAAAAGTTCGTGACCCATGAAAAGGCTGCCAGCTACATGGGCTTCTGTAGGCCCATTTTAAGACGTATGTGACACTAAATTCAATATCATATATTTGTGACATTACGCAACCGGTCATATGTTAGCTGGTTAGCTCCCTTGTGCCGGAAACTTGCCACCGGGGTTTAAGTCCTCAACTTGGCATGGGTGCTCATATTTTTCTAAATTGTTCCAGAATTTTCCGACATTATGCTTAAAATGGTAAGCAACGTTATCGTAGACAATGAGGTGCAAATAGTGACGTCGGGAACTCTAGATTTGTCGCCACATTTCTTCGAAGGTGCTCATAAGGGGTAGAGTTTACTTATGTGTGTTCATAGGGGTCAGTGACGTCGACAATGAGGCGCCAATCACTAGTAACGAAATCATTTTACGTGATCTTTGCAAAATCTTTTTTCGTGACAGACATTTTTATTTTTCGTTGCGGGCAATTTGGCTCGCCACGGAAAATTAATTTTACGTGGCGGGCATCTTAAAAACGCGCCCACGGTGGTGGCCATCTCAAAAACGCCCGCCACGGAAAATAAATTATTTTTCGTGGCGGGCGTTTTAAGATGCCCGCCACGGAAAATTGATTTTCGGTGGGGGCAACTTTAAAAGCGAAAATAGTGGCCCAAATAGGAAGTCCATTTCAATTAATTCTCTTACCGGGCTTATATAAATTAGCAAGTTAAGGTTGCAGCCCCTCACTTCATTCCATCACCTCCTCCCCTCTCCATCGATCCACACCGCACACCCCTCACGAGCGCTCCTCCACGGAACGCCCTCTCCCTCCCTCCTTCCTCACGAGCACTCGAGGATGGCGGCCCTCTCCATGAGTGCGAGCCGTGGCGGCGGTGCCCCCTACTAGGCTCCACGACGGCGCTCGGGGAGGCGCGGTGGATCCAAGGCAAGGGTGGATCAAGGAGGTGTCAATCACTAGTAATGGTGATGTCGGGAACTCTAGATATGTTGTTTCAGTCCTTTGAAGGTGCTAATAGGGGTCGGTGTGCTTGCGTGTTGTGAGCGTCGTGTTATATTGTACACTAAAAAATATACTTGTGACATTAATATCCAAAAGCCACATATTATATTAACAATCGTGGCTTTTTGATGTTTGAATTTTAGTCAACTAAATATCACAAATCTAAAAATTTTGAATAAATGTCAAGGGGCTCATGGTGCAATGACAAAGGCCATTGGTTGGGGGCTTCCACCTAGGGTTCAAATCACGGGTGAAGGCGCTGTGGTGACTTTGTGAACTTTAAGATTTGCCGGTGTTGGGTGAATGATCAACACAACATGTTATTGATGTTGATATGGTTTCTGAGAGGGGCCATTCAACATGGTCATTACAAAAGAAGCGAGGGGGGTATTTATAGTATCCCCCGGCCGTAGTTGTTGAAAAATATCAAAAGTTCTAAAGCGATCTTCTACAAATTGTTCTTCTTCGCGAAGACACATTCTTCGTCTTCGCGAGGCTTCAAGGCAAGATGTCTAGCTTCGGCGTTGCTCCTTGGCCTCTTGCAAATGTATTGGCAACTCCGCAAATGAAGTTCCCATGATCATCTTCGCTTGGACTTTTAACTCATTCTCCCTTACTTTGTTCTTGCTTGTTCTTTTTGCGAAGCCCAAGTCTTCGAAGTCATCTTCAATGCGGATCTTTGTCTTTGCTCTGCAAGTATCCTGAAATCTCCAAAGTCCTGGGACGAAAGTTGTAAAAGCGTAAATCAAAGTTAGATCCCAACAAGCCCCCTCGTGGGCGAAGGCCGACTTCAAAGGCATGAAACCCATGAATCATAAGTTTTTCAAAACTTTGTTTCGACTGAAACGTCGTCCCCGACTTTGAAGTTGGACTTTGGATTCCGATTGCGACTTCGTGAATATCTTATTTGGATTGTTTCTCTTTCTCTCTCTTTTTTTTTAATGGCTAGTTTGACCGTTTGGCCGAAGGGGTCTATAAATAGCTTAAGCACCCCCTGTTTTTTTCTTCATTTTTTGAAGAGGGGCCACCTTTTGAAATTTTTCTTTGCAACGCTGAAGCCAAAGTTTATTTTGCAGAGTTGTAGTATCTTTGCGCGGTTACAGTTTTTTTGCGAGAGCGGAACTTCTGTGAAGCCTTTCAGTTCTTTGCTTTTCTAGGTATGTCTTGTCTTCAAGTCTATTTCATTCGTATTTCTTATGATTATAAATGTTAATTTTTCTCTGTCTTTTAGAATGGCACTTGTTGAGGATGTTCCTTTGGTTCTCAAGAACAGGATGTCGATGAAGAAGTTAATTCGCAGCAAGAAAATTCAGAAGATGGACTTTCAGATGTTTCAGCTTCGGAATCAGAATTACTTCCAGATGACAGGATTTCTCTTGTTTTTGGTCGGAGTAGGATGACAACTTCTGATTTTAAGAAGATGGTAAAAGATGGAATTTTAAGAGAAGGTCAGTACAGACCCGCGGAGCCAGATGAAAAGACTCCGAAGCCAAAACCTGATGAATGCGTTGTTTACAAAGATTTGTTCACTGCGGGTCTTCGTATGCCTCCCCAAGACTTTCTTGAGGAAGTTTTCAAAAGATACAATATTGAGATGCACCATTTGACCCCAAATGCCATAGTCAAATTGTCAGTTTTCATTTGGGTTGTGCGGAGTCAAGAAGTGAGGCCAGATATTGATGCATTTTGTGCGTTGCACGAATTGCACACTCAATTTCGGTCTCGAAAGATTGAGGAACGTACAGTGAAATTGTATTTTGGATGCTGTAGTTTCAAGACCGCTCGAGGCCAAAAGCAAATTTCTCCTGCATCAAAGAATAAATGGGCTGATGGTTGGTATAATTATTGGTTCTATCACAAAGTTCCCATGGTTGAAGAAAATCTTGGAAGAAAAGGTGTGAAGAAAAGCTATCCCCTGGCTTCGCGGATGCATAGGGATAAGTTTGAGTGCAAGCCCAGCTATGCTAAGTCAAAAAACTGTTCTGAATGTTTGAAAGCTTTTGGAAGGGTTGTTTCTCAACAATCAACTCGAGACTTAGTTGAAGAGTATGTGGTCGCCGGGTATCCGGCCACTTCGTCTTTGGATGGGATTTCCTTCGTTACCACCGAGAAAAAGGATTAGAGAGATGGATTATGTTTTTCCGGGATAGAGACACCGTGATGCCCTCGAAGTTTAAGGCGAAGAGGAGTTTGTTTCGCCGTTGAGAAAAAGTCGTTGAATTACTTGGGAAATACCTACATACGGAGAGGAGACTTATGGGCGAAATCATTGGCAAAGATTATGTTAGATTGAATCGTATTTTTCGATCATCGCTAATATAACTTATAAGGTTAGATCCACCTCCCGCTTATGCCCGTAAGAGAGATAAAAAGATAAAGATGAATCGATAAGGATTTGAAGAGGAAGAGAAGTGATACAATGAAGCCTTCTTCTTCGGCGAAGACTCCCCTCAAAGGTCTTTGTTTGAAGCCTCGAAGAAGAAAGCGAAGAAAATAGTTGCGAGATTTGCTTGAAACCGGTGATCTTACCGATAGTGAGATTGATGCTCCAACACTTGAGGGTTCGGAGTTTGGTACTTCTCTTCGAGACTTGGAGGTGAGGGAAATTTGCAAAGTTTTTGCACCTACCGGATTGACTCCAAATTTGCTTACTCCGCTATCCGAAAACTTCTGAGAATTTTGGGTTTTCGCAGAAATTGGGTACCTCGAGCAATGGCGGGTGAAGACGCCAATGTCGATGTCATTATGACGAAGCTTCTCCTACCGGTAATCTTGCATCTCCTTTTTTCTCCTAGACTTAGGTATCCAACTCCCGAATTTCAGTGAAGTTGATTTCCACTTCGTCGATGATCACGATTGTCCGTAACTAGTTAAGTTAGCTAAAAACATTCACATGAGTCACTTGTCGGTGCACACGGAGAATCCATCCTCACTTCCCGACACGAAGTACTTGAGAGGAGGGAAGAAGCCGTCTTGCTTGGCCAAGTCGCATGCGGGAGCCCTCGCCTCGTAACCTCGTAAAAGTTTCCGAGATTGCCGTTGAAAAGCCATGTGAAGTGCGAGGCTTAAGCCGTTATTGGTGCGTGTTTTTATGCTTCATTTGTTATTTCTTGGATACTTTTTCTTATTTTTCTTACTTGTTTTTCTCTCTTTTTCTTTCTTCTTTCTTATAGAGAAATCTTTGAAAGAAAGGGCTGAGAAAGCTGTTAAAGTTGTGAAGGAGAAGCTTAAAAAGAAAGGAACAAGGATTGCTCATTTTTTACGTTGATGATTTTGATGATGTAGTTGATGATCAAGTCGAGGCGCATCGTAAGCCGTCTGTCGGAATCTTTAGTTAATGTCGAAGCTCAACGTAGAAAATTCCTTGCCCCTTAAAAGAGGGTGAAAAGATTTGTAAGTGTTTTTTGTCTTCGCTATTACTTTTATTTTTTAAGATATAATCCTTCCGATTTTTCTTTCTTTGTGTGTTTCAGCTCAATTTTTCCTCGACGCTTCAACTTCGTCTAAAGAGAAGGTTATTGATGTTGGCTCTATGAAGGATGTTATCGAAGATCATCCAACTCCACAAGTGGTTGTTGAAGGCCAAGAACTTTCTTAGAAGCTATTTCAAAGTCTCTTGAGAATACTTTGAAATTTTGCTTTGATAGCGGAGTCAACTTGGATTCTTATAAATTTGTTGGTGTTGGGATAGACAAGCTTCGGTTGCTTTCCAAGAAGCCAGAGAAGCTAGGTTGGCTAAATGCATTGATGATGCATTCTCGGTTCCGACGCCCGAAGGTGAATTGGCGAAGATGAACCCCTTGGAGCTTGCTGATGCCGGTATTAATTTGATATACAAGGTATATTTCTTTTGAATTTTTACGCGAAGTTGGTTTCGTACTTTTTTGTTTTGGCTAATTTTTCTCTCTCTCTTTTTTCGTGGTGCACTTGTTCGGAGGGGTCTTCGGAAATCTCTTGAAGATAGTGCAACGGCTTTTTGCCGTTCGTGAAAAGTTTTTGTTGAAAGAGATTGAATCTTTGAAGTATCGACTTGCTAGCAAAGAGGTGGAACGAGGTCAAGCCGTGGATGAATGGCATAAGATTGATCGTTTGTATCATAAAGCTTCGGATATCATAAAGGAGAAAGATAGCCAGCTTGAAACTGCGAAGACAAACCACGCTAATCTTACTAGGGAAAAAAGAATATTTGGAAAAGAAGAGATCGAGAAATGGATGAGTTTTTTCCTTAGGAAATTTAATAGGATGTGGGATCTCTCGCAAGGTTGCATATGAAAAGTGGGGTGCCGTTCGAAGACCCTTTTTGGGACCTTGGGGAATATGACCCTTTCTTCACCGGCTCTGCGGGGCAATATGAAGATCTTAGTGTTGTTGTTCAAGCGGCCGCGATACAAGTGTCATGTACTCCACTAGGGCACTTTTGCATCTCATGAAAGAAGCCAACGATCCATTGTATGATGTTTTTGCTGATCCCACATTCAAATTTCCCGGTGATGCTATCAATCGATTTCTCCTCGCACTCATCTTCTTTGTAAGAAGTTTTTCAATGAATATTGGTGCCAATGCGGTCGTGAGCATTGCCTTGAGAAGGTTAAAGAAAAGTTGAAGAAGGTATTTTTGCCACTTTTCATTATGGTTTTGGCGTGGTTATTATTTTATTTTGTTTTGCATGTTGACTCGTGTTTTTAACGGCTTGAATTTGATATTTCACGGGAAGAAGAGGCTCTTAGAAAGCAAAACAAATTGATGAAGAAAGAAGGATTCAAGAAGAGGAAGAAAAAAAGTCAGAACGATGTTAGTGAGCGAAGAGCTTGCGTAGATGGATTAGTTTCGTTTTGTTTGTTTTGTGAGAAAGGAGAGGAAAAAACATGATGACAAGAAATGTTGTAAAACTTTATGTGCTCGTTGTTTTTATTATTTCGCGAAGTTGTTAATGTTGCGCGGTTACTTTTTGTTTGTGACGTTTGTGCCAATATTTTGACTTTGAAATATCTTGCGCGGGGTTTCTCAAGCGAAGCCGCGCAAGATATCGTGAACCGTGATGCCTCTTATGATTGCTAAGGATAAATTTGTTTTCGAGACTTCGGAATTTTTGGAGGCTTACGGTAGTGTTGATATTGGTGGGTTTGTGGACAAATGTCTTGGGAAGTCAAAAGGGGAGGGATTCTTATAGGATGCCTAGGGTTGTTGATTTCGGTACTATCGGACAGTACTTATTTGTGTTGTCCCAATCTTCCATTTTTGTCATATCTTCGTTTTTTTTTCTTGGTTCTAAGAAAAATATTCCTTTGTTTCGATCGTCTTGTTCAAGTGCGTCCCCAAGCTTTATTTTTGGGGATGATTTTTCGGGATACGGCGGACAAAATAATAAACGAAGTTGTGGATGATATTTTGAGTGAAGCAACAACTAGTTTTGCTTCAAGAATTTTGAACGCTTGAATTTTGTATGTACTATATGTAAACTTGAATAAGTGCCTTGCACGATGTTGTAATTTCGGATAAATGTTTTGTATAACGAGTTATCTTTTTTTTACGAATTTGAGGGTGTTGTTCCTTTTTTTTTTGCGAAGTGAGAGCGAAAACTTTGATTTAAAGTCAAAATTCTCCTTATAGAAATTTTGAAAACGTCGTCCCCTTCTTTTTGCAAAGTGAGAGCGAAGACTTCGATTTGAAGTCAAAATATTCTCCTTAGAGAAATTTGAAAACGTCGTCCCCTTCTTTTTTTGCGAAGTGAGAGCTTAAGACTTCGATTTGAAGTCAAAATATTCTCCTTAGAGAAATTTGAAAACGTCGTCCCCTTCTTTTTTTGCGAAGTGAGAGCGAAGACTTCGATTTGAAGTCAAAACATTCTCCTTAGAGAAATTGTAGGTAATAATTTTAGTTTTATACTTAAATTATACCTACTTGTTAATTGTTTTTGTGAAAACTTTTAGCCGATGTTAAAGCGTTTTTGCTTTTCGGCCGTAATAAATTGAAGAATAAGCGGAGAATGCATAAGTTTGGGGAAACTACTTTCTCATTTATATTTGACATGAGAATTTACAATGGAGTTCGCCTCGTTAAAAACCACTCACCCCGCGAAGGGCTTCCCCTGAGTGGAAAAAGAGTGCAGCTCTTGATTGAAATGATAAAATGCTTCTAAGAAATTGAATCTAACTTGATTATTTACAAAAACTTGAGTAAAGTAAAAATCTAGGGATAGTACTTGCGAAGATCCTTGATGTTCCAAGTATGACTTAGCTCTTCTCCTTTGAGATTCTCCAAGTGATAAGATCCTTGTCTGTTTGATTTTGTTATGACGAAGGGTCCTTCCCACTTTTGCTGGAACTTTCCCACAGTGTCTTCGTTCCTTTTTCTTTTGAGCACGAAGTCTCCTGGTTGTAATTCTCTTTTCACTACTTTCTTGTTGTACCACTTGCTTGTTTCTTCTTGGTATTTCCTAAGATTCATCACAGCTTGGTTTCTTTCTTCTTCGAGCAAGTCTTTACTTGTCTTTTGGTCCTCTTCGCTTGTTATTTCAACATTTGTTCTTGGACCTTTGAATTGTATTTCCTCTGGAGTCATTGCCTCATCTCCATATAGTAACTTGAATGGTGTAAACTTCGTTGATCTTGTTGTTGTTGTATTGTGACTCCAAACAATCCTTGGTAATTCTTCGACCCACTTTCCTTTCGGGAGTCCTACTAGATTTTTTGAGATTCCCACGCATATGATGCCATTTGCTCTTTCGACGGCTCCATTGACCGAGAGGATATCTTCTCGATGCAAAGCAAAGTTGAATTCCCATGCTTTCACAATAGCTTCAAGTCTTATTTGTCGAATTGAGTTCCATTATCCAAAGTTATGTGCCTTGGGACTCGAATCACGCAAATTATACTTTGCCAAAGGAATTTCTTCATTGTTGTGGATGACATATTTGTGATTGGCTTCGCTTCTATCCACTTTGTGAAATATTCGACCGCAACAAGCGTGTATTGATGGTTGCCTTTGTTTGGAGGAAGTTTTCCAATTATGTCTATTCCCCATCTTGCAAGTGGCCAAGTTGGTTCAATGTCTTGAATTGGATTAATTTTGGTGCATTTGTCTTGCTTGCTGAAATTTGGCAATTGTGACAAGTTTTTACTATTTCCTTGCTATCTTTTTGAGTGTTGGCCAATAGAATCCTTGTCTAAATGTTTTTCCCGCTATGGCTCTTGGGCCAGCATGATTCCCACATACTCCGCTATGTATTTCTTGCAATAATTCTTTGCCTTCTTTCGCTTGAAATGCACTTGAGTATTTGTTCACAAATGCAATGCTTGAATAGTTGGTTGTCGATGAGTTTGTAATTTCTTGTCTTGTGCTTCATTCTAATTTCTTCGACTTCGCTTTACGGTTCATAGAATCCTTTTAGGAATGCTATTAACTCGATCTCCGATCTTCGCTTTCAATGATATGTATGTACTTTGGTTCTTCGATCTTTGCCTTTATCGAAGATTCCGATAATACTTGATAAAATACATCCGTGGCAATTTTACTTTTTGGCGGGCCGCCTTTGCGATTTCATCTCGCTTCTTTGTTGTTTGTTCTTGATATGCTTCGCATCGCGTGAACCCTTCAAGTGTTTTTCTTGATCTCTCACACTTTGTAAATATTTTGCCGACTCTTGATCTTTTGCCTTGTAATTTTTCTCAACATGGCCCTGCCACAACTTGAGAATCTGTTTTTTATCAAGATCTTTTGTACACCCATCGCTCTTGCCTTGCGAAGCCCCAAAGAATCTTGCTTCATATTCTCGCGATGTTGTTTGTGCATCGGAATTCTAGTCTTCTTTGCATATTTCATCTTGATACTGGGATGGCGAAGTGATTATTGCTCGCTACGCCCACCCCTGAGCCCCATGCTCCGATCACAATTCATTGTCCATTCTTGGCAGGACAAAGTCCACTATTGATGATCTTTTTGATCTTCGTTGTTCGATTCGGTGTCCAATCCGAGATGAAATCTGCCAACACTTGTGATTTTATTCTTCGTTCTTTTCTCAAACTCAATGAAATATTGTGAGATTTCAGTTGCCCATTTTCCAAGTCTTAGGAAGATTTACAACTTTGGAGTACATCTTTGAGTGGTTGATTTGTTGGGATTCTCACTTTGTGTGCTAAGAAATAATGCTTCAACTTTCTTGTTGCCATGAGCACCGCATATGATATTTTCTCAATCTCTGAGTAGAACATTTTTACCCCGAAAGGGCTTTCGGAGACAAAGTAAACTGGCTCTTGTTTCTTCACATGATCTTTCTCTCTTTCCCGTACTAGAAGCGTGCTTACGGCTTTTTTCAGATGCTGAGATATATAGGAGTAATTCTTGATCGACGTTTGGTGTTGTCAATGTTGAAGGATTTGAAAGATGCTTCTTTATTTCTTCGAAGGCTGTTTGTTGCTCTTCTCCCCATATAAAGTTTGTCTTCGCCCCTTTGAGTGCTTGAAAAATTGGGAAGCTTTTTTTCTCGCCGACTTTGATATGAATCGTTTCAAATGAAGCTAACCTTCTGTTAGTTTTTGGATGTCTTTGATGTTTTTGGAACCTCTGTTTGCATGATTGCTTTTATCTTCTCTCGGATTTGGGTCAATGCCTTTTGCTGAAACTATGCATCCGAGAATCTTGCCTTTTCGTACTCAGAAGGTACATTTCTCAGATTGAGTTTGAGATTTGACTTTCTCGGGTTTTCAAATGTCTGTTTCAAGTCTTTCAAATGGTCTTCGCGTTTCTTGCTTTTCTTTGTTATGTTATCAACATATGCCCGACAAATTGTCTCCGATTTGATCCTTGAGTGCTACCGAAGTCATTCTAATGAAGCTTGAGCCGGGCGTTGCGAAGCCCCTCTCGCCATTCTTTGGAAATAGTAGGTTCCAAATGGTGTGATGAAACTTGTTTTTTCTTCGTCTTCTTTCTTCATGTAAATTTGATGATACCCTGAGAAAGCGGTCGAGGAAGCTTAGCATTTCGCTTCCTCGCGGCTTGATCGACGCGTGTGTCTATTCTTGGTAGAGGGAAGTTGTCTTTAGGGTAAGCTTTATTGAGATCTGTGAAGTCTATGCACATTCTCCATTTTCCATTGCTTTTCTTTACCATTACGATATTAGCTAGCCATGTTGTGAATTGGACTTCTCTTATGACTTTTGCATCGAGCAATCTTTGTACTTCAGCCTTCGCGGCTATTGTTCTGTCTTCGAAAATTTTTCGCAACTTTTGTTTCTTTGGTTTGTAACTTGGGTCGATGTTCAGGCGATGCTCAATTATGTCCCTGCTGACTCCCTCTAGATCTTTTGCTGACCATGCGAAGACGTCTTGATTGCTTCTTAGGAAACTTATAAGTTGTTCCTCTTCTTCTTTTGCTAGGTTGGCACCTATGATGATTTTCTTGTCTGTTACCATTGGATCTAGCAAGACTTCTTTGGTTTTCGCCTTTGAACATGTCTTCGCTTTTTCTTTTGTGACTTCGCATTTTTTCGTTTCTTCTTCGTCTTCGATTTCTTCGATGGCCAAAACATTTCTTTGGGCCGGAGTTGAGTCTTTCTCAATATTTCTTGCTTCTGTTTGATTTCCATGAATTGAAATTGGTCCATTGATTGCTGGAACTTTCATGCATATGTAAGAGTAGTTGATGACGGCTTTCAAGATATTCACGCTTCCTCTTCCAAATATTGCGTTGTATCGACTATGCATTTCGACAACATCAAATGCTACTTGTTACGTTTCTTGCGTTGTTTTGTGTTTTGAAGGATACCGGCAATACAATTCTTCCAATTGAATTTATCCTTTTGCCACCGAAGCCAACTAGTGGATATTCTGCTCTTCCCAAATTTTGCCTTTTGATTTCCATTGCATCTAGTGTTGATGCGAAGAGTATGTCAGCGGAGCTTCCTCCATCTACCGGGATTTTTGTGACATCCCATCCGTCAATATTTGCTTCTATGACCATGGCATCCATGTGTGGATAGTCTTTGAGTTTCATGTCGTTCGTGAAGATGATTGGTTGATGTGACCATCTTGTCTTCTTGTAAGGTCCTTCCATTGTTATTACATTTACTCTCGAAAATAGTTTCTTCTCTCATTGTTGGTTGCATGTTCTATGCTATTGCCTCCGCCAATGGTCATCATTACGCCTCTCGCTTCTTTGTTGACACTTATTTGGTGAGCCATTGTTTTGAGCATTTGGCGTGTTATTTGCAACCGAAGCTTCGGGTTGTATAGTTTGTATTTGTCCCCATTGTGGCGGAGCCATTGCCAGTGGTTGACAATTGTATATCGGAGGTGGTCCTGGTAGCACTTGCTGATTGTAGCTCGGATCGAAGTATGCCTGATTTTGCGAAGTGCTTGCTTGAGATAAAAAGTTTATTGATCTTTGATTTTCCAATGACTTGCTCTCTTGTTGTAATTGTTCTATGCTTTTCTTTACCATTGGGCACATCTTCGATGTGTGGCCAACCCCTTTGCCATGGATGATGCAATACATTTCTTCGGGTTTTAAAATTCTTCTTTCCCCAAATCTTTGATTGAAACCTCCTCTTTGGCTGTTATTGAAGTTTCTGTTCTTTGTCTTGGCTTCGCTGATTATTTAGTGCCTAAATGTTGTCTTATTTGTGCTCATTGTTGATTTGGTTTTACGCTGAAGTGGTGGTTGATACTTGGTGGTAGTATGGTCTTCGCTCAAAAATTTTGTGGCTTGAATTGATTGTTCGTCTTCGCTTGGTTTCTTTGTGCATTCTCTTCTTCAGTCTTTTTTCTCAAATCATCGCCCCGATCTTGCATATTTTTGGATTTCTTCATATAGTTGGGCAATAGTTGTTGGTCTTTCCCTCTTTAGATGCGAAGACGGTTGTCCGGCTCTCCGAGGCCCCCGATTGCAAGCAATAATGACGACCGTCCCGATACTTACGGGATTTGGGTCTTCATTTGAATGAATCTTTTGTAGTATTGGATAATTGGCTCTTTTTGGGTATTGTTTGATATCAAACGGATCATCACTTGTTAAGCCTTGTGTGTTGGAATCCTTGGAAATCAACTAACAAAGTTGTTACGAGTTGTTCCCAACTTTTGAGGGATCTTGGCTTGAGCGAAGCATACCACTTTTGAGCTGGTCCTTTCATTGCCATGATGAGTGCTTTTGCTAGTGTTTTATCATCTCCTCCTCCCGATTCAACAACCGCTTCAAAGCTCATCAAGAATTGTCTTGGATCTGCCAAACCTTCATAAGTTGGTATGACGTTGAATTTGAAGCCTTTTGGCCATTTTGCCATTTGTAAGTCCACTAATAATGGAGACTCGGGTCGATTGTTACTATTGCCTTTTCATTGCTTTGATTTGTTTTGACTTCGTTTGTTATGATGACTTTCGCGATCTTGATCGTTGAGTTCTTCATTCAACCTTTTTAGCTCTGCTTCGACTTCCTCTATTCTTTGCTTCAAAGTCTTTTCTCTTGTTCTAGCTTTGCAAGCCTCAAGTTCTTTTTTTTTTGATCAATTGGTCTTCTAGTTCTTGCAACTTCCTTGCCTCTTCGCTTTGACCTTCGTGGGGGATGACTTCTTTGGAGACATTGTCTCCGCTTGTTCTTGGTGCTTCATTCTCTGTTATTGTTGATTCTTCGGCGATACTTGCTGACTTGTTCTTGGGAGGTCTCCCCATGATTTCTTGATGGCCGTGGGATAGATCGTTGCTCACACAAACGGTGGGCGCCAAGATGTTGGGTGAATGATCAACACAACATGTTATTGATGTTGATATGGTTTCTGAGAGGAGCCATTCAACATGGTCATTAAAGAAGCTCGGGGGGTATTTATAGTACCCCCCGGCTTCGTAGTTGTTGAAAAAAATATCAAAAGTTCTAAACTGATCTTCTACAAATTGTTCTTCTTCGCGAAGACACATTCTTCGATCTTCGCGAGGCTTCAAGGCAAGATGTCTAGCTTCGCGTTGCTCCTTGGCCTCTTGCAAATGTATTGGCAACTCCGCAGCGAAGTTCCCATGATCATCTTCGCTTGGACTTTTAACTCATTCTCCCTTACTTTGTTCTTGCTTGTTCTTTTGCGAAGCCCAAGTCTTGCGAAGTCATCTTCAATGCGGATCTTTGTCTTTGCTGCGCAAAAGTATCCCGAAATCTCCAAAGTGCGGGACGAAAGTTGTAAAAGTAAATCAAAGTTAGATCCCAACACCCGGTCGGTCCTTCAAAGGTGCTCATAGGGGTAGGGTTTACGTACGTGTGTTCATAGTGGTGAGCGTGTGTATGCGTGTTGAGCGTTGGTGTTGTACCGCATAATCTAAAAAATGAATAAATGTAGACAAACTTGTCCTTGCGATCGTGATAGTTATTAAATAAATTGCTATAAATGTTTTCTATAAATATAGAAATACTTAATGTTTGATTAGCACAACGTAAAAAATGATTTATAGCAATACCTCCAAATTTGTAGGGGCGGCTCTATCTCCTGCGGCCCTATGATGAGAGTATCGAGACCTCTACAAATCCATTTGTAGAGGTAGTTTTTTTTGTTACGAGCCGCCCCTGGCGTTTATTTATAGGGGCGGCTCAACATCTAGCCGCCCATATAAATCAGATTTATAGGGACAGCTCATAGGCGTAAACGTTAAAATTAGGAACTAAAATTTAATTTTTTTTATAAAATATTGTCGGATAAAAAATGACCTATATAAAAATCTAAATCTCAAAAAGTTATGAAAACTTTGATTTGAAATGATCTTATCATGCGGAAAGTTCTTTAAAATCTCTCAAATTTGAAATTCAAATTTTGTGAGCAACCTCGAACGGAGAAACCCCCTAAATGCAAATTGTTGATATAAAAAAGTTATGAAGCTTTGTAGTTGACAACTTTTTAATTTGAATTCGTTTAGGGGCTCAAATAGTCAATTTTTAATTGAAATTGTATCATGTGGGGAACTGAAATTGTATTTAGACACATGTGATGTGAGTGTGTGGGGGCGGTGGTAGGGGAGGCTCTTTGCGAGTGCGAGGTTTGTGGGTTTGAAATCCACCAGCGGCAGAGCACGCGATTTTCATGCAAAAACAAATTGCGTTGACCAGTGGGGCCTCACCTGAGTAAAAACAGTGTTTTGCTATTTTTAAATTTTTTGTATTAAATCCAGAAATAATTTATAGGGGCAGCTCAGTCACTAGCCGCCACCGGCGTAAAATCACGCCGCTGTCGCGGCTGTGGGGGGTTCAAACCCACGGCTGCTCACGCGGAGCCTCCCCTACCACTGCACTACACACTCACCTCCACATTGTAGGATCAATTAACCATATATGCATGCATGATTGTACTCTGCTTGCTCTGCCAACAAAATTCAGGACAGCCACACATGAGGAGATCATACGCATATTCAAATGTTGATCCCAGAATATAAGAATGAAATTCAATCCATATTATTTTTTCTTTTCGCACAAGAATTTGCGTTCTACTCACACCATTCCAAATTATAGATCATTTTATCCTTGTCCCAGGTCACAATTCCCTAATTTTGACCAAGTTTGAAAAAAAAAATGCACCCACATATATGACATCCAATTAGTTTCATCGACCATAAAAATGCAGTATATATCTTTATAGTGATTTTGTTTGGTATTTTATATGTTACTCTATTCATTTCAAATTATAAGCCATATTGGCTTTCCTAGGTACATAGATCTTGCGCTATACACCTAAATATATGTTATGGCAAAAAAGCAATATATCTAAAAAACCAAAATGACTTATTATTTGAAATAGGAGTGGAAAAGCTAAAGTAAATACTAAATGTGTCTTCAAAAATAGAAGGAAAGTACAGGCGCCTTCAGAAAAGCTAAAGTAAATACTGATTTGGTTACTGAATATAAGAGTAGTGCCTTCAGAAATGAAGAATAATAAAATAAATAACATGGAACCATGATTAAGTGGTACCCTAGGAAAAAGGAAAGTACAACAATATGCATGACTGGATAAAATATCTGCAGAAACCACACAACCAGAAGTTCCAAACTCAAACCAGAAATCAACAGAATTATATATACATATCTGAAAGAACATGCAGACAAAGTGTTTACTTTCTCAAATTGCTAACTTGTTTTTGATGATTAGCCATTGAAATAACAAAAACAAAAAAAACTGATGGCAAGAAATAGAATTGTAGCAGCCCAGCAGGTAAGATGGCGACTCCACCACATTTGACAACTAAACATTTCAAATAATGCACTTAAGATCAGCTACGATCGTCTTTCTTCGTGGAAATTACTGTTACTATGTGATGGTCAATTTGGATGATATGAAATGATGTAATTTTCAGAGGACAACATCATTCACTCTGAAGATGCAAAGAAGTGTTCAAAAAAATGAATTCACTCTAGGTATGCTAAGAGTGAACTTAGATGATCGCCTTGGTTTAGATTTATGGCTACGTTCTCATTTCTATTTTTTTTTTCTTATTTTTCCCTTCCCTATTTTGTATCCTGACACTATTTGTTGTAACCTTTTTCAGTTTTAATAAAAGCCAGTAGGGGTTTACCCCCTCCTGTTCCTTCAAAAAAATGCACATCAACTTTGCAAGTAGACTTACACTTTTGAGTGCTAGTAGGCATAAATAAGAGACAAAACTAATCTTTTTTTTATCTCGTACTACGCAAAAGAGCTGTGTGGCATTTCATTATGGTACAAAAAAAAATATAGTACAGCAGAGGCTAGGGAAAGGCCCAACCGGAAACAAAAAAACATATAGAAAACTAAAACATTACTAGAGCCACAAACATAGAAGGAACTGACCAAAAGACCACCAGGGCCTGAGGTACTGGGAATCTGGGATCAACGACCTCAAGAGGAACTTGCTAAGGCCTGACGCACCCACTGGGGGACATTAACCGCAATCATCCCTGATAGTTTGAAGTGAGACAGGAATGTCAGGATGAGCCCCTCAAAAACACAAGAGTTCTTATAAACTCCCAGGTCACAAGAATAGTTAGGAGTTCAGACCCTTGCGTGACTCTTTTATAAGTACTGCTAATGGTGTGCCCTCACCAGGAAGTGAAGTGTCGTTCCACTGCTGAAGGTGTGGCACTGGACAGATCTAAACTCAGCAGGATCAGTGACCAAATTTGACGAGTGAAAACACAAGAAATGAGTATCCTCAACCTGGTCACAAAGAGGGCAAGCAGCTGGGTGGGACAGTCCCCCTCTTAGCGAGGTGATCTGCTGTCCAGCACCTGTTGTAATGGTTAGCCAAGAGAAAAATAAGAAATGCGAAGGAGCCCAACTCTTCCAAATCCTCTTCCAAGGGCAAACTTGATGGTGACCACAAAGAATGCAGCTTGAGCAGACTTGCTGGACTAAGAGCCAGATTTCCCTCTTAATGAAAAACTTGCGCCCCGATGCATATTCGTTAAAAAAAGAATAAGAGTGAGATTGCGTTAACTTTCACTGATGGCGATCCTGAAATCATGATGCAGCACAACACCATCGACTTTCCCAGATTAATAAATATTCAACTAGAACCTGTACTGTTAAAGCCCCTTTAATATCGGCCACCCAATGGCGATTGGTCAATGCTTGAGCTGAGTCCTACACTTCACCGACCTTTTTGGGATAGATCTGAACATGTTGGGGGCTAATTCAAGCATTATCTTCCCACATAACCACCGATTAGTCCATAAATGAGTTGATTCACCATTCCCAGCTATTGTTTCGACTGCCACATTAAACAGAGACTAAATGGAAGCTCAAAGTTGATAATTCCCAGACCACCATACTGTAGTAGTTGCTGGACTTTTTGCCCCAGAGACCATACAATTACCTCCATTAGCCTGTTCCTGCCCTTTCCATAAAAGACCATGTCCTATGTTGTCAATAGCTTTAATCACCCATTTTTGAAGGTCAAGAGCAATCATGTGGTAAATGGGAGTAGAGCTGTCATCACTACTTAAACCATTACCAGGCAGGCAACTTTGTTCATCAGAGAAGCATCCAACCAGGAAGGTGGTCCACAATTTTATCCACCAAAGGCATCAGAGATGCATTTAGTCTTGTAGACCTCTTGTGCTTATCTGCCTTTCAGAGCAGCATATACCCAGATAAGCACAAGAGGTCTACAAGACTAAATGAATGAAAGAGAAAAGGGTAATGGTGGGCGAAATCACCCTATAATGTAGGACTGTAGAATTGAGAACACTGCCCCCAAAGTAAAACAATCCGAAGAATCATTTTTATTACAGGTTTGATCAAAGTTTTCTGTTCATAAGTGAAAATAGCTTGACTTTTCCTAAAAATCCCAAAAGTTATGTAGAAAACGAGAACAAGATCATAGGAACTGGTTGCTTAGCAGATATGCAATCAGTGAAAAGAAAACAAATTACATGATGAGGACATATAGACTAGTACACAAGCTAACAAGTAATACTTGTGTTGCAGCAGTCTAAGAATGGCAACTGGTTTTGACTCTTTCCATGCTAATATCTGTGCTTATTTGGATTTTGAACAAAAATTTCGAAAACTTAAGAGATACTGTATTGACAACAGGGCCGGCCCTGTCAAATTAAAGGCCCGGGCGAAGCAAATGGGCCCTTAATACAACTCTAATCTAACAATATAATGGCTAATGCATAAAAAACATTCTTATTAAACAAGTAGTACATCTTATCTTAGTTTAAAAGTTTCTTCTGGATTTGTATAAAAAAACATTCTTATTGAACAAGTAGGAACTATTGCCCACTCATCTGGATTTGTAATTGTTGTAGTGCTTGTATCTCTCTAACAAAATTTCAGAAGAGCTCCTCTTTTCGATTCTTTTAAGTCCTCTATCCTTCTCTTCTTTTTTCTTTTCACACTTCCAAATTCATGTTTTTTGGGCAACATGAGGTCTACAAAAGTAGTAACTAATTAAATAAAATTATGTCATGCTTGCTGCACCACATGGGATCCCAAATCTAAGGAAGTAAAGAGTAAAGAACTAAAGATTGGAGATTTTTTGTTGACAAGAAAAGATTGGAGATTTGGGGCCAATTAGCTTTTTACCTGAACCTGATGGCCGGCGAGCAGCAGGCTGTAAGCCGTGAACAGCCAATCAGATGTCCGATGTGGCGGCGTCCGCTCGGAATTGCACAGGAACCGATCGTCGATCGGACGGATTTGATGTCGATTTGACGATGTCGATCACTCCTTCACTCGCGTGTGCAGGAAGGAGACGCGGCGGTAGGGCACGGGAGTCGGAGTCTGAGTCGCGGACGACAAAACACAGAGTCAGTCACGGAGGCAGCTGATCGATGATTTTTCCTTTGTTCTTGGGCTGTTAGGCTGAATACAATTGGTGCTCACATATTTGGGGTTGGGCCCCCCGGCCTCACGGGCCCTGTGCGGCTGCACCGCTGGCACCCCCCCCAGGGCCGGGCCTGATTGACAATATGCCTCCAGCAAGGAAATCATTGACTATCCACTCATTATCAATCAGCACATTTTAGAAATATCTGGCCACTGGCATCTTGGATATTAATGGATCACTCCATTCATAACAATGTTTTTAACTGAAACATAAATTATGCATTACCATAATTTCAGATTAGTATGTCCATTGAAAACGATTGCAAATGAAATTATACACGGATAAGTAACTTTCATAGTTCCATCTGGTTAACAGCAACCAATTTCAACATTGTTGGATAAGTTAAACTATGTGAATGTCTGAAAACTGAATGCTCTGCAGCAAATATTCAGGCAATGACACACATGCAGAAGATCCTGTGCAAATTTAAATGTTTAAACTTCATAGGAGGAAGAACAAAAGAATAAAATCACACCCATCACACAAAAAATATAGTAATAAATTTTGTACGACTTCTCACTTTTAGAAGGCGATATTAGGTCCTATTTTATGAGCAACAGCAAAACAACATCGTACATTTCATCAAAAAGTGCTGATTTAGTCAATAAATAAAGACCGTAAAGCTGAAAACCAATG
Organism: Hyparrhenia diplandra; assembly: GCA_015847255.1. NCBI lineage: Eukaryota > Viridiplantae > Streptophyta > Magnoliopsida > Poales > Poaceae > Hyparrhenia > Hyparrhenia diplandra. The sequence continues at coordinate 296,245 of JADLZK010007925.1, forward strand.
TTTTCAAGGGGGTACGGCGAGGCGTCGCGAGCGACTACCGCCTTACGCTTAAGCGAGTAAGGCGTAAGGAGAGGCGATGCCTTACCAATTCAAGAAAATTTTAAAGCGGCAGTTCAGAGCAGTATAAAGATGGTAAAGAAAAAAAGGAAAGGAAAAAGAAGAAGAAATGGAGTGGAGTAAGAAACGGTCTGGCCCAGCCCACGTGAAACAAACAGCCCATGTGCCCCTCACCCTCGTAGCCCTAGCGAGTCTTTCTTCGTCTCTCCCCTGCGCTAAGCCGCCACATCTCTCTGTTTTCACTGAAGGGACAGCAGAGGAAGATTGGAGGAGCGGGTCAGGTCCTCCTCGAGGAAGACTCGAGGAGGCAGCTCGTGTCCTTCTGGTGGAGGACCAGAGGACGAGGTGGGGAAATAGCGGCCCGGCGGCAGCTGCTCGTGCGACTGCTTTCCCGCACGTCTCCTCTCTTCCACGTCCTTTCTCCCGCGCTCACCTGCGTTTTCCCGCCGCCGCGAACACAACATCCCCGTATGGCGCCCGCCTTCCTCATTCTGGGACGAATCAAACGCCAAATCGACGCTTTTAGGACGCCATGGTTGTAAGGCGGACGCCATACCAGTATAAGGCGAGTTGTCAGCCAAGTTGTCTGAAGGCGAGTTGTCAGCCAAGTTGTCTCACCTCAAGCGCTTCGGCGCTTAGGCAACGCCAAAGCGACGCCTTAAAAACATTGCTGAAAACTAAAGAAAAGGTATAATAATCAATGCACAAATTTGAAAATCAAATCAACCTTCCTAATAGCACGATCATAAAAGAAATAACATACCACACTAAGAGTAAGCAAATTAAGTAGAACAATGAGCTTGATTGGATTAAATACTTGAGGAAATCCTGCAGCTTTTGGTCAAAATGACCACTTGTATTTGGTGATCAGGTCTAAAAATAGAGATTATTTCACAGAATCTCAAAGTAAACAAATTAAAAATCTGGTATATAAAAACTGAAGTATATATTGAACAAGGCTACAGAGATCTAGATCATGGAAAAATGTTGTGGTAATTGGGAAATGGTTATAGCTTGGACTATTAAGGTATCTGAATTCAGTACAGAGTTAATCATGCTGCATGTAAAACATGTTTTATGGCAGCTCATAATGGCTTTGCTCATGACCCATGCTGGTGTGGTTCTCTGATTTTTGTCTTGCTAATTACTGGGAATCGAAAGAGCACAAAGGCAATATATAGACAGTACGTACTTGTTTTGCTCTGAACAGATAGAAATATGTTGGATGTCACTGAGAGCAATCATAACCCATGCTAGGTACAAGCTTTTCAATGCCTGCCTTTCCTCCAAAAGATCTGAATACTGAAGGACAAGCCCTTAAACTTACGATGCTATGGCTCAAATGAATGAACAATGCCAAAGTTAGCCAAGGATAAGCAACTTAAAGAGTCAATGCACCAAACAGAATCACTGTTCAGAGATAAACACGTACAGTATGAGCATTCTACATTATTCTACGAGACTTTGCTTCTTTCTCCCATATGTCCATAAAGACAGCAGGACATGCTCTTTTGAGGTGCTCATAACCATTGCTTGCCACGAAATCCATTTTATCTGAAGAGTTGATAAATCCAATGCAAGCATCTTTGAGCTTTTCGCAGTGGTGTTGGTCAGCTAGAGCTAAAGTATCTGCCACACTGTGAATATCAATCCTTTTGCTAAGGATGCTCTCACACATCACCTTCATTCTTTCCATGGCATACCTATCTGCAGCGACAAGTAAGTGCTTAACCATTTCTTGACTCTGATCTTCATCAAGATCATCAAATGGGGGCAAAGAGTCTGTGTAGATGAAGTGGAGCAATGCCTTGAAAACATCAGGCTCCATGTCTTCAACTGTTATGTTCTGCCGCCTGCTCTTGCCCCGCATCGGTCCGTAGAGCTCTGCTTCAAACACCGGCGACCGAAATGCGAGGACGAACTTGTGGGCATCGAAGGCCTCGCCTTTAACCTTGAACGTGACATCAGACATCTTCCCTGACTCGAGGTATTTGCCAAGAGTGTCGGCCAAGTCTGAGGGAGGCACCTCGATCTCTGCATCGGACGTGATCACCGGCGGGCCGACGATGACAGTGACGTCGCACTGGATCACGAGGCGGTCGTTGTGAAGGTACACAGATGCTTCAAGATCGCTCCTCTTCTTCAGTTTCCTGCAGCCCCAGGCACCCTGATTACCTCCGGCCTTGAACACCACAGGTGTCTTGCAGGTGTACACCACCGACGACCCACCGGTGGCCGGGTTGAGCAACCTAAAATGGAACAGCGCCCTCGCCTCGGCATTGCTTGTCATGAGCGCCAGGTAGACAGCCACGTAGTCTTTGAGGTCCTCCCCAGGGTGTCCGTCGGGATAGAAGCGGATGCACCAGTCGTGGCCACCGGCGACGAAGGCGGCGGATTCAACGAACTTGCCGGCGCCTAGGCCTTTGAGCAGGCTGTAGCCGGCGATCTCGAAGACCTGCGTGCACTGGTCCGTCTCCGGGATGCACCTCGACACCGTCCTCCGCCTTGGCCCCTCGGATCCCGCCATTGCGTGGGGAAATTTGGGGCGGCGGCGGCGGCGGCGCCTGGACTTCGGTTCTAGCCTTTAGGAATTCTGCTGGGTTTGGGCTATTTCTCGTCGTCGATTCGGTTCACGAATCACGACGCTACCTCATCCTTCTTTGTCTCCGTGCGGGGCCTTTTTTACTCTTCGTCGACTCGTGTTCCCTCCCGTGCTGGGCGTTTTGGACCTTTTATTCTTGAGGAATAATAATAATAATAATAATAATACACTATCCACTCAAAAATATTTTTTTTGAGACCCACTCAAAAATATTGATATTACACAACTTCGGCCGTTTGGATACCATTTATTGGTGATACCCTTTATGCAGTGGCGGAGGCGAGGGAGCCAGTTGGGGCCATGGCCCCACCCAATGTTTAGTGAAAACAATTATTAATTCTTCTCATCTTCTGTATTTTGTGCAAAATGAGATACCAATATTAGCCTATGTACGTACTCCTACGTAGTCAAACCTCGTTTTCTCAATAAAAACGTAGCCAAACCTCGCCACCAAGTATAACAGTTAGTTGTGGCCTTCTCTGGGCGATCCACGAGAGTACCAGACCACAATCGCGTTCAGCTGTCGCCGCCGCCACCGCCGGTGATCGGTCGCTGGCCCGGATACAGCCGTCCAGGCCAAAGACTCAAGACTCGCACACCGCATGGGCTCTCGCTTCATTGTGCGTCTGGCGGCTACGGTTCATCGTCCACCTTCCGGCTCTCGGTTCATCATCCATCTATAGCTCCGATCTACTTTAGGATTGAGGACTTCAAGTAGGGAAAATTTTAATTGAAACATGTTAGTTCCCTTAATCATTTATGCTTATTGCTTGTTGTTGTATTTTTCATCGCAAATTTGTCATAACATGAATAATTTATTATAAAATAGATATTTTGGTGTTTCAATATATGATCGAGACTCCTCTGGCGGCCCCCTCCATATATAATTCTTTGGCTCGCCCCTGCCTTTATCAAATTTTTTGTACGAGCGAACAGGATCGTCCCTAGGCACCTGGTGCAGCAGATTCTATTAGGTCATTCAACTTTCGCAAAAGTCTGATTTTGGCGTGACCGACATGCCCACCCGAGTGGTCACTGAGGGCAAGGCTGGGCGCCAAGGTGGTGTCAGATGGGGGTGGGTCCTCCATGCAACCACCACCGGGCCTCGTCGTCCTATGTCCACACGACTGGCCGTGTGGTTAGGGGTGGTAAACGACCCTCCAATTTTAGCTAGCAAATTTAAGGATTGAGCCCTATTATCGGGCTGAAATACTATTTATTTTTTAGCTAAAATTTATTAGGGTCAAGTTGGATTGTGAAGGAGGTATTAGGGCCACCATTAGCACCCCTACGCGTGGTGACCCGGCTACAAGTGAACGAAGCCGCGAACTCGAGCAGCATCGGGTCCTCAATAGGGTCACGACCATCTGCGACATCCATACGCAAAGCCAACGACAGCAGGTTGACAACGACTAGGAATGCGCCGGAAGTCCCACTGTGCTCAACTTGGGCAGCCTCGGACGATCGACCGTGGCGCCTTTGCCGTTGTTGGTGGCCCCTGGCGGTGACATCCGACGTCGCCGACTTTCTCTACTTCTCCCATCCACTCGACTCGCCCCGGGCGGGGGCCGACAACATCTCCTGCACCGAAGCCTGCTGAAGGAATGACCCGAGGCTCGGGCCCAACAGGTTTGAGGTCCCAGCCGAGGTCGTGTTGCGTTCTATCGCCTCAGTGTTCACAGCCGGTTGACTCCGACGCCGCCAACGCTGCTGCTGACTCCTGTCGATGCCCCCGAGCTGCTAGCTTCACGCTGTAAGGCTAGCAAGGAGTCACCGACAGTAGGTTGCTGTGGCAGGTCGGTCCCCTTTGCTGAAGACCGTGTAGCGTCCCTAGGCATCTTGCAGTCCCTGGCAAGGTGGTGCAGGTCGTGACAACACAGGCAATGTCTTGGCAGCGGGAAACTACTACACGGTGCGAGTAGGACAGATAGTTAAAGCACCTGTCCCAAAGCGCTGCTTGGATCTCCGTGGACCTTATGTTCTGCGCTAGCTTCATGACATCTTGAACAAAAACATTCAGCTTATAGCAGACAAAAACCTGAATGACTCCAACTAGAGCTCCCTCCAATATCGACGCACCAATTTACACTTTAGAAGACAATGACCACTGTCCTCATCAAAACGCATGCACACAAGACATCTTGTGTCAAGTTTCATCCCCTCCCTCTTTAGGCCTTCTGCAGTGTGTGTTGCAAGCGGGGCTTGAATAAGAGAGAAGAAATTAGCATTTCAAATTCAGATGTTAGATAAGTACTTGATTCTTCAATGTCTTTTACAGTTCCAATGACGTTCAGGTCATCTACATAGACTGATACTATACAAAAACCTTTCTCAGATTTTTTTGTATAAATACAATGGGGACAATCTTCATTCTTCAGGAATCCCTTCTTTTCAAGGAAATTGCTAAGACGATTATACCACGTTCTTCCGCATTAAGCCATAAAGTTACCGTTGCAATTTTATACTATACATGTTACGCTTTTCTGGTTAAGGACGGTAATTCCTTGGGGACTTTCATATATATTTTAGCATCTAATGAGCCATATAAATATGCAGTCAAGACATCCATTAATTTCATTTGCAAGTTCATACTTGCTGCCATTGATATCAACTACTGGAATGTGATTCCATCCATTACATGAGAATAAATCTCATTGAAATCAATGCCGGTCTCGTAAGCCCTTGTGCTACTAGTCTCGCTTTGTATCTTAGCCCCTCATTATTTTTGTTTCTAATGCAAACGAAAACTCATTTGTGTCCTCTAGGGAATACACCTTAAGGGATTTGGCCTATAGGACCAAATACTTTTTTTATTTAGGAAGAGTAATTCAGCCACGATTGCTTCTTTCCACTTAGGCCAATCGAACGCTTCTTGCATTCTATCATTGTCTTTGGCTCGGGACCTAGATCAATTTTTGCAATCTTCTCAAAGCAAAATATATGTCGACATTAGTAGTCTTTCTATCATATATACTTCTCCTATTTCAACATAATTTTTTTGAATTCTCTATTATTCTGTCACATTCATCCCGATTAACCGATTCCGTCATGAGTTCTTTTTCTATGTGCACATTCTCACTAGGTTGTTCATCTTCAAGATGCGTCACCGCAGGTGTACCTTCACTTTTATTATTCTTATTTTCTCTCTACCCAGCAGGTGTACCTTCACTTTTATTATTCTTATTTTCTCTCTGCCCAGTCTTAAGCCTTCAAACGTCTCCATGTACCTATAGACTGAGTAGGTGCACCTTTCTCTTTATTAGTATTTCTACTTTGTCTCCCCCTCTTTAGGGTATGAGGAGTGTAGATTTTACTTGGAATTCCAATATTTCATCCACTTCATGTGCTATTAATTTCTATTCTTTTAGGTGTGTTTACTGCAGGTATGTAAGATTTCATAATCCCTTTAGTATTAGTGAAGGCTTGGGACAACTCGTTTGCAATTATCAACAAATCTATTATATTTTGAACTTCAAGTTCATTTTCTTTAGTGTGAGGATCCATTCCAAGGATCCCGAGTGCTTTCCCATGTTATTTCTCGGCATTCATCCCTAGCGAGGTACTTTCCTCCCCCTAACGTCGGGAAATGATCTTCATTAAAAATACTATCAGTGAACCGAGCCGTATGCAAATCTCTAGTTAATGGCTCTAAATATTTTATTATTGACGGGCTTTCAAATCCTACATAGATTCCTAGACTACGCTGAGGCCCCATCGTTGTTCGCTGAGGTGGTGGTACAGGAATGTATACAACATATCCAAATTTCGCATGACGAGAAATATTTGGTTTAATTTTTGCACTAATTGTATCATTGACTAGTATAGTGCTTGTGCTAACGCCACAGGTTTATCTCGGGATTAACATGAAAACAACTTAATGATGACATTTTTTCATAGTTTAATCCCCAAAACAATCATGCATAGCAAGGCATAATAGGTCATGTTATCACTAAATGTATCAAGTGTGCAATTTCATCTAGGAGATCAATAAACATCTGTCTGAGGTTGAAGCTCGTGAAACCCAGCTCAACTTTGACAAATGAGTACATACATAAATATAGGTTGAAGCTCTTGGACCCACTCAACTTTGACACATAAGTACATACATAAATATAGGTTGAAGCACATGGACCCAGCTCAACTTTGACACATGCATGAGTGCATACATAAATAAATCAAAATAATGTATGAGCAGTGGCCACTGAAAATCAATCGCTTTGGTAGAACTTCTAGCAATGTAGCCACCTGAGATGCAAGTGAAAAGCCATATTTGTAATCGAATTTTAAGTGCATGAGTAATATATGATTCAACACAAATGCAAAGACCTATGGTGGCGTTTAAACCACCAAGCAGAGTCAAAAGCTGATGACAAACTAATGGATTAACTTTCTGAAAGTGCCGCAATGACATTTGGCACAACATGTCCTGTATGAGGTCTGTTGTAGAGTTAGTCACTTAGTAGCCAAAGCTGGGAGTATATAATCTCTTATTCTTTGCACTGATTGATGTATCTGAAGATCAGGAGCTCGGATTAGTTAAGATGGGAAATGTGTTATAGGAAAGGGATGGACTGTGATTTTGCTGATTTCTGGAAGGCATATAATAGATAGAAATAATTGGAAGCATTGCTGTTTGAATTCCACTATGTGCACTATAATATAATGAAAGGTGCCCAAATTGAAATTGCAATGAAATAGGCGATGGGAGTAGAGCTTAAATGTTTGAAGCATGTAAGTGACAATGCCTAAATGAAGCATGTAAGAGCAAGATTTATATGTAACATAAAAAGTTTATGGACGCAGAGACTTCTTTGGTACTCACATGAGGCCCAATTTTCATTAGTCTCTGCTCCAATCTTCATATTCTAGAAATAAGTGCAGACAATTCAACAACCTGAACACATGGAAATCATGATGAAAGATCAGTTCATATTTCCAACCAACACTTTAAATTTCTATGGAAATGCAACATTTTTTAAATGCACAGGACATACAATAAAATGCTAAATTGTGGCCCTTGTCCTTTAGGCTGTTGTAGAGGATATCATCAACCAGTCAGCCAACCTTTACTGAAAAATCCAAACAAAAATAACCACAATCCTGCCCATGCTAACGCTATGAAAAACAATACTTACAATTGACTTGGCGATAAAAGCTACAAAGAGAAAGTTTTCTTCAAGATATATAAAAATGTTTAGGTGGTGCTTGAATTTTACGAACCACTAGATTGTCACTTGTCTCCCATCTTTCCTTCACATCTTCAGCTACCGGATTTGAATACCACGAGAACATGGATATCACCGCAAGAGAAAAGCGTGTTTGGCATCCGCTGATTAAGTAACTTAACCAGAGTGTTTAAAAGAGCACGGATGCTAGGTGCATCAGCGAGGAAATCCAGAGCCGGCAGTCCGAAAGCAAAGACACAAAAAAAGACACTATGGGTGTGTTTGGTTCCCTCGCCTTTAGGCTGGCCATGGCGAGTTGGGCTCAAACCGGCCCGTTTGGTTGCCTTTTTGGCGGGGCCTTTAGCCCGGGCCCCATGGGGCGCCCGTCTTTGGGGTTGGCACGCCTCGAGAAAAACGACCGGGGGGGGTCGTTTTTACGGATCCGGGCTCCGCCGACGGCGCGGCCGACTGCGGGTGGGCCCGAATCCCTCAAAGCTGGCCACCGTATATAAAACACAAGTCTCACCGGTGGCTAGGGTTTGGCCGAGCCTTTGTTCACTCGCTTCGCGGCACACTCCCTCTCCCCTCTCGCTCCCGCTCCGCCTCCCTCTCGGCCGCCGGCTCCTCCGTCTCCTTGGGTGCGGTGGCGGCGGTGATTCTCCCCTTCGCTTATGGTAAGACCCGTGGGACGGTGGTACTTGGCCCAACCCGTCTCCTTCTCTCTCCCTTGGTCGATTGGTTTGTTTTGGGTTCGGATCTCGTAAGTTTGTTGTGTTCATTGCGGATCTAGCTGAGCTTTATGTTGGATGGTCGATGATTTATGCTTTCGACATGGGTGGCGCCCTTCTCGGTTCGCAGCCGGTCGACGTAGTTAGGGTTTCAATCTTACTGCTGTTTTGGATCCTGGAACTTGGTACCCCCTATGCCCTGATTACCCATGTGTTAGGCTAAAGATCATTTTTTTCTTGGCATTCATTTAGGGTTTCTTACACACTGAACTTGTTATGTAGCATCATGGATCCGTCATTTAGGCGTCGCCGGCATTTCGTTAGGAGGGTTGCAGCAATGGTGCTGGTGATGAGTGCCTGGGTCTTCCCTAGGTTCAGAAGGCAGGCCACTAGTAGGAGAGGGATTAGGTATGGCCTGATGACCAAGAGAGATGAAGAAAGGGCTGTCAACCTCCGCTTTCTTAGGCAGAATGATGACACAACCTTTATTGAGATGCTCAGGATGAAGAGAGCTCCTTTCTTTCAGCTGTGCAGCTTGTTTCGTGATAGGGACCTTCTTAGGGATACCCTGAACTGTCAGATTGAGGAACAACTTGCAATGTTTCTGTTGGTTGTCGGCCACAATACCAGATTCAGGGTAATCAAGTACATTTCCAAGAGGTCCATGAAGTGATGTATGTTGTGGGTCAACTCAGAACTGAATTGATCACTTACCAAGCATCTACTAGTGCACACCCAAAAATTCAGGAAGTGGTACCCTTTCTCCAATGTGACTTTTTGAACCTTGATTTCCTTCCTAGTGCATATCTTAGGACTTCCTTGTTAATCTGTACTCGTTTCTTAGGCTTTTTCAGGCCTGGTCAGGACTTGGAGCCAGGCTACATTGAGCCTAGTAACTAAACACACCCTATGCTGTCATGAGTTACGTCCATGTTCAAATATTAATTTCAAGCAAACCAATTCAATCCACTACCTGATCCGTTTCCAACTCAAGCAATTAAATATGCAAGCAATGTGTAAAGTGCAAACTCATGAGCTTAGAGAATCAAGATGAAATTTGTATAACCAAATATTTTAACCACATCAAAATCAAGACAGCTAGCTTCTAAATTTAATAACACGTGCATATAGCAGATGAAATAATCCAAAGCATTTACATGGAAAGCCATATCTAACTATTGCTCAAAGTTGTTTATAAGTATGCAGGAAAAATATATATGGAGCAAGTGAATATTCAGGATAGAAAATAAGCACACCTGATATTTTTGTTATGAAAATCTGCCCCCATGTCATTGTTCCCCTCACAAATCATAATCAGATCCAATTTATCAAGAGCTCCATGTTCTTGCACATCAACCACCAGTCTCAACTCCAAATGAAAACTGTGATTTGAAAAGAAAAAAGTCTAACTATTGATGAGGTTCAATGGCGGCTATGCATTGTGACTTCTTATTGATATTTTTATTTAAACAAGTGAATTAGTTCTGCCTAGAAGTTAGACATATAATACAAACAAGAGTTCAGAGGTTTAACCGGTTCCTTACAATTGAAATGAACAAAAAGAGAACCCAGATTCATTTCCTTGTTCTAAAGCTCTACAGGTTTAGCTAGTTGTTGACACAGCAAGTAAGTAGGTCCTAATAAAAATAGGATTTCCAATGTGGCGATGCTCAACCAAAATCAACATGGCACGACTATAATCAGCTGAACCAAGAGCTGCTGATTTCGCTTGTTCCCGCTTCGGCTTATTTCAATTTATTCTCTCTCACAGAATACTATTAAATCAGCCAAAATCAGCCGTAAGCCAAAATCAGCAGAACAGACTCTAACATCAATAATTTTAACCAAAGCAATTCTCTATAGGACGTCAAGCAGCTCGAACCACTGAGATTCATTTGTTCTCTTTATTTACAAAGGAGGAAACCCTAACGGGTCAGGCTGCTATACCCAGTAGAAGGAGCGCTATTAGACAGCGCATGCACGCGCTTAACACCGATGCTGGTGCACGGGTGGAAGAATCCGATAGCACCCATGGGGCGGCGACGTGGCAACTCACTTCTTTAAAGTAATAATAGATATATCTATCGTAACTCAATCTGTATTTTATTGGAGTGAAAAACTAGGGAGGCCAATTCAACCACGCTCGAGGTGCTTTATCGATGAGCATTTGGATGTAGTTGTCATTGAAGCGGCGGTGCCCCGTGTCCTAGACGCCGTGGATCCGGATGATGTGCTCCACGCCTCGAACGGCCTGCCCGTGGCTGCGTCCCGGTGCCGGCGCCGGCGAGTGGGAGGCGTGTGGCGATTTGCACGTCGATGCGGGGAGCTAGTCAATGGGATTGGGATGCGGCCGCTCGATGCGGCGGATGCTCCACGATGGCCACCCTCTCCATCTCCCTTCGATGAGCTGCTAGGGATCGGCGGCGGTGTAGGCCGGCACGTCCGGGGGGGGGGGGGCGAGGCAAGCTGAGGTGACGCACGGGATCGAAGCGGCCGAGTCGGGCGGGCGGGAGGAGGAGTCACGCACTTGCTAGTGATGGCGATGATCGGTGTCGGGATAGTGTCGACCTCGTGGGCATGGGGCCGAGGAACGCGATTGGTGCATGGTTGCCATGGGAGGGCCGAGTCAAGTGTGAGGACTGATCCCAGCGTTTTTAGCCGTCGGATCTGAGTGAGTAAGAGAAAGGAGAAGATATAAATCTCATCCCTTCATTTAAAAGTTTGAATATTGTTGTGTGCATTTTTTTATGGTGCACTTAGTGTAGCTAATGATTGTGGGGACAAATTAGTGGGTGGCTTTAGGAAAGTTTAAAACTGGTGAATTACTAGTAGCAGAGAGTAGAGATACATCATGATATGCAAATGGTCTAAAGCTGAATTAATGCTGCCTGCATGTAGCACAACATCCCCCCCACAAGTGGACGGTAGTGGCTATTTTGTATCAATTATCTTGCAATTAACTTGATCCTCGTAATTAATGATTACGCTAGACCATTTTCTGTATGCACGTGTGGCACGGAGTGCTCAACTTTAATTCTCAAATTCATACAATAATCATTGAATACCTTCAAGGTAAATTCTCCAGCATTATTTGGAATATTAATCGTGCAGAAGCATGATTTCTAGTAGAGATAAGACGTACGTGGCTCCACTTCATGGAAGCATCAATTAACAACATGAAGTAACGAAATGGCCCTGACAACACTAATCGGACCACAACTATCAACCTGAATTCTTTCGGGAATGATGGTGATCCATCTCTCACTTTTAAAAACAGAGGGTCGAGCTATCAATTTCCCTTTGGCACATGCAACACACACAAAATCTTCATGATTAAGGAAACCATTTTTCTTTAAATTATGACCATTTGAATTATTTGTAATTTGTTTTATCATAGTTTTTGGGCGAGGATGTCCCAAACGATCATGCCATATTTTGTATGACTCATTATTTCTTAAGATCGTTTTGCATTGTAACATGTTTTTCGGTTGGCTTAATATATGTGTAGTACGATGATTGGAGCATGGAATGAAAAATTTCGACAATCTTCTTGTTGTCCCCATTGACTTAGTCATGATTAGGCGTTCTTCGCCTTCATCATCATTTGTTTCTAAATGAAAGTTATTTGCACATATACCTAAAATGAAAGCAACGTTCTAGTTGATTCGGGATAAAGTGATGCCTCTTGGATTACTAGTTGCGTTCCATTAGGGAGAAATTGTTTTCGAAGGCGAGCTTAGCTCGATCGTACTTCATTAAGAGGAGTTAGAGAGTTCATACACGACTTGTGCCAAGTCCCGTGGCGAGCTGCCGAGGAGATAGAACAAGTAAAAACACTAAAACAAAGCACCCCTTTGGAACGGTGGAGCGTAAAAGGTGTAAACTAAGAAAAAAAAAACACAATTGTGCGACGGAGAAAGGGATATCCGCTCATGGACGCACTAGAGGCGCCGATTGTCCTCGCCCGACAACAAGCGTGCATGGGGAAGATCTCTTGGACGGACCCGCACTTAGTATACCCTATGATGCCCACGAAGTGGTTGTTGAACCCGACGGCGATGGAGAGATCCGGGATGGTCGACGGCGCCCTACCGGCGGCCCTCCCATTTGTCGAGGTGGACGCGATGCGCGCCGCCAGCCGTCAGGGTCACGGAAGGCGGACTTGGCCGCAAGCCGTCCTTGTGCCTAGGCACCCAATCCTCACCGATGGTGCGGGCGCGCGCGCGCCGCGGTGGGGGTCTTGATCAACGGTTCCTCAAGAGGTAGGCGGAGGGACTTGATGAAAGACGTGATGTTGGCCTCGATCGGCAGCCCCGACCTTCCCACGGTGGCCATGGTGGCAGGCCGGTGCCGCACTTGGTCGAGGTTGGGCCGACGTGGGAAGCGAGCACTGGCAGGTGTGTGTGGCTGTCATCAACCGCAACATCTAGAGTAGGCGGCGGTTGGGCGCATGTCGGCAGAGTAGTAGGAGGCCCGATCGGTTGCCATGTCGACAAAGGCGGTGATGGCGGCACGGGAGGGTGTATGGCATGGGAGACTTGACCAGCGAGGTCGCTGCAGGGGACACTTGGGGGCCTAGGGGGCGCCATGACCCCCATGGACGGTAGGGGTGCACCGGCCTCCCCTACGTGGCTTGCAAGCTCTATGGCCACCAGCTCACTCCACTAGTTTGACTTCGGCCATGCCCTACGGAGCCCAAGGCCACGGAGAAAAAGACCACCACCGGGTTACGCGGCCAACACGATCGTCGAGCTCGTGGTGGCAAATTTCACCGCCACTAGATCAGCTCACGGTCGGCCTGCCCGGGGTACTGGTGGTGAAGATAGCGTGGTCCACCCGGCTAGGGCCTCATCAAGCATTGGGTCCGCTCGAGTCGGGGGCTCTGCAGCCACGCCTAGCTCAAGCGTGATCGGGTCGGCGTTGTGAGCGTAGTTCCCGTCGATGATGACCTAGGCTTGGCGCTCACCCCCAATTGTAGTAAAGTCGACATTGAAGTGGCCGGATAGTTAATTTGTCCAGCGAAGAAGGGAGCCGCTCGCGGCATGGACTACTCCAAAGCACCGAGGCTGGCACCAAGACTGGCAATATCGTGGCGGTCCGAAAGGACTTCCGACATCAAGGCTCCTTCGGGTGGCACGTGGAGGGGCGCTAAGGTGGGCGATGGTGCCAAAGCTTACAGGTCCTCGGTCGGTGCTTCGTTCTATGGTAGGAGAGGCAGTGGTGCGGGGAAGAGCACCATGTAGCGATGTGATCTCCGGCCAGACAGTTGAAGCAGAGGCCGACGAGGGTGAGGCAAGGCATGTCGGCGTCTGCGCCTACGCCTCTAGACGAGCATGAAGACATCAGCATCGACCGGAGCAAGAGGAACATGCTCCGCGCGGCGAGGGAGGGGCTGGCTCTTGTTGGCGACGACGGCCACCAAGTAGCGGTGTCCGATGGATGCGACTAAGGCGCCGGTGTGCAGGGACACGTGCGGCTGGCTGCGGGCCGAGCCGCAGGACCGCGAAGATCCTGGTAGCTAGAGATGCCACAAAAGGGCCGTTAGAGACCCTGGCAGTGGTGGCGGTCGTGCCGACACCCGTCCCCTGCCTCCTGTGACGACTGGGCCGAGGGCTGTTGCGAGGCTAGCTATGATGAACGGGGCTGGTCCCGGTGGCATGCACTCCACCGATGCTGACGACGACGGTCGTGGCATTCGCGGTTGGGGTGTCCACAAAGGACGTGATAGGGGAGCAGCCTGACCCGGAGCCAAGGGAAGTTCCAGGCGAGGAGACGGCCAGGCGCGCCGCGCGATGGTAGTGGGCCTCCGGCTCGACGAACCCATCCTCATTGTCCGAGCAGTCGTGGAAGGAGACGTCCACCCACTGCATACCTTTGGGCCCCCCGGTCATGAGGGAAGTAAGGGGCCGTACGGGGAGAGGGCCTTGCTATCGAGGGGCTGTTACGCCCACTCGACACAGGTGACGGTGGCATTGAGCCATCAGCCGACGAACACGGACGCGTGTCGAGCTGCTAGGCGGAGCAGGCGTCGGACCACACCGGCGTTGGCGACGGATGCACATGGGCAGGGGATCCACCCCCGCTAGTGAGCAGGAGCCGTGCAATCCCAATGCTGGCAGTGCAAGAGAGGCCCGGCACGGCCCCGAGATGGCCCGGGCCTGGCGGCGACGAATCCCCCGCGGCACCAACGACACAACGACCGCTCCATGGCGGGGGACGCCATCGGCTGGCCGGCATGCAAGGCAGCAGAAGTCCGGCGTGTGCCACCGGGCGAAGCCATCTCCTAAAGCCGCAGCTTCCCGCGGAGCGCCCGGGGCGCATGGCGGGCGGCAAATGCGTGGTGGCGGAGGTGGGCCGGGTCTCGGCACCCACGGTGGGACCTTAGACCCGGCAGGATCGGGCGCTGCGGCTGTCCGTGCAGCCACACCGGCATCCTCAGCCGCTAGATCCGGATCGGCAAAAGCGAAGTCTTAGGCGACCGCGACTTTTCGCCATCGCAAGGTCCATGCGCCCACGACAAGAAGGTGAAGAGGCGGGGGAAGAGGAGGATTGGGAGAGGAGGGGCGCCGGTGGCCGCGGGGGTGGAGCCAGAGGCCGCAATGGTCAGGAGCACAGAGTGCAGGCCTCGGTCTAGAGTTCCTTTAAGTAGGGACCGTCTTAGCCCGGTGTCCTTAGGGAGAATTATAGTGGCTCTTCCAACACCAACTATATTTGTATCACTTCCGGTGATAGTAGTGATATTTTCATCATTCTTTCTAATAGTTTGAAAATATCATGTATCTCTAAGGATTGTATGGGTTGTGCAACTATCAACTAAACATAATTCCTCTTCCATAGCCATTTGTGCTCCACGAGTTCTATAATAAAGCAATTAAATTTACTCAACATGTAATAAAACACGCCGTCGACGTCGAATCGCTCTCGCACTCAATAGTAATGCAAAACACAGAAGAGAACACAAGGGAACAATTGTGAGACTATTCTTTATTACTATCTGAATATTGATTGATTACTATGTAGGATCTCCCACATATATATTGTCTGAATAGGTCCTAGAGTTCGGAAATCGCTCACATGACAAACGGAGTAGGATTAGGATTCCTCAAACGGAGTAGGATTAGGATTCCTCCATCTCTTCTTCCTATATTCGGAAGTCTGTATGTGTTATAACATATCGGACACGTGGTGATGACAATCCGGAAAGTGTCGCACGGCATTGCATATATCCGACACCGTCCATATACATTGGGATATGGCCGGTCATATATGGATGTGTAGTCCCGAGATAGGTTTTCCATCGATCCGGGCTCTATTTAACAAACGGATCAAGAGAGACGGATCCGTACTTCAATAAGCAACTGCCTGGCCAGCCAGATCTATATATCGACCATGGACGTTATGACGACGGGTTCGGCGACGGCGGCGTACCACGGCGTATACATCGAGCACCCCGTCGGCGGTGGCTATGCGCGAGTGATTCTCCCGCCGAGCTCCATCCATACCAACATCTTCGCCGCCGGCGGCCACTACTGGTCCGCCCAATTCTTCTGCCACCACAAGACCCCCGGCGGCAACCCTTCCCTGTCCATGAGCCTGCACCACTGGTCCTGGGGCGTCAAGGTGAAGGCGTCCTGGGAGCTCGACGTCATCGACCCACTTCGCGGGTCTCTGACCCCGACGAGGCTGTGCAGTACGCCGCCGATGTATTTTATGTCGTCGGAGCACATGGGCTGGGACTTTGACTATGACGTCATAACAAACCAGTGCTTCTGGTACGTCCATGACCGCGACCAGCTCATGCTCCAGATCACGGTCACCGTCGTCCCAGAGGACGACGACGATCCTGCCGAGATGACGACGACGACAATGGGCAAGCAGATTGACGTCGACGTCGACGTGCCGCCGTCGGACATGCTGGACCAGCTCGAGAGATCTTCAAGACCAGGGAAGGCGCCGACGTCACGTTCGCCGTCGACGGCGAGCTCATCCCGGCACACAAGATCGTGCTCGCCATGCGATCGCGCGTCTTCAAAGAGCAGCTCTATGGGGAGATGGAGAGCGGGGCGCAGCCAATCGAGGTCAGAGACATGACACGAGACACGTTCAGGGCTTTGCTCCATTACATCTACACCGACTCTTCGCCGGCCGGCGATCAGCAGCAGCAGAGCAACCAACAAGGCGAGCAGGACAATGATAAGATGGTTTGGGAGCTCCTCGTGGCTGCAGACCTTTACAGCGTGGAGCGGCTGAAGCTCATCTGCGAGCGCGTTCTTTCCAAGAGGCTTAACGTCGACAACGTAGCGGAGATGTTGAGGCGGGCTGATCGACACCACTGCGGCACGCTCAAGGATGCCTGCATCGAGTTCATGACCACTTCGCAGAGGATGGCACAGGTTAACAAGAGCCAAGCGTTCTTGCAGCTGAAAGATTCCAACCCTCGTCTTTTTGGTGGAAGTGTTGGAGAAGTCAAGCAAGTTTTAACCTAGCTAAAACTAGGTTTGTTCCCAAGTTCCATCTACTTGATCGATTATTATACTGGTACAACCAGTAAGGAACAAATTTATACTCTGCGTTGCTACCGGTGGTACGTGCTCAATATAAAATGTTTGACTTTTTTTAAACCAAGTTTAACCACTCGTCTTATTTAAAAATTCCTGCAAAATATCATTCTTTCGTCAGCTCCTCAACAAAGGGAGGTACAAGCTGCCTAGTAGTAATTTGCTCATCACTCGGATTATTGCAACCATAAGCAACTAGAGCATCGGCTACTCTGTTACAGTGTTAGCACCCTGCCCGCTTTTTTTTTTTTTTTTTTTTTTTTTTTTTTGAGAATGACACAGTACAACGCAGACGCTCACAACACGCACGCACACTCACCCCTATGAACACACGCGACGCAAAACCCTACCCCTATGAGCACCTCCGAAGGACGAGCACCCGGCAGATCTGGAGATTCTCGAAGTCACCATTGGCACCTCGTCGCCGACGGAACGCCGCTACCACTTAAAGCATAACGCCGAAATCCTGGGAAAATCCCAAGAAAGGTGCGAGCACCACCGGGTTTTGAACCCCGGTGGTAGTAGCCCCACTGGACAAATCCTACCATTGGACTACAAGCCAATTTGCTAGCACCCTGCCCGCTGCTAGCGATGATCAAGAGGTGATGGCCGTGGGCCGGCCCAAGAGCTCGAGGCCCAGGAAGGTGAATCCCATGTATGGAGGTCACAGCTGGATAGCTTGGCGCTGCGTGCGCGTGCAAGGCATCGGCCTGTAAGAATATAAAGCAAGGGAGAGAGGGAAACGATTTAAAATGTATTGACTCTGAAATTCGTTCTAATCATTCATTTGTTCGTCCCCAAACTCTTCTTCCTCCTTGGCGCCGGCCGCTCTTTTCTCTTCGATTCCCCTTTCTATCCGCTCCATACCCTTACATCTGGTATCAGAGACGATGGTCCTCGGCACCGATCGATTCCTCCATGTTGATTCCATCGATTGCTAGAACCTAAACGGATTTGGTTGGTCTAACCCCGAATCGGAGTCACGTGGACTGCAGTTCGATTTGGGGATTCCGCAATTCCTATCCACGGGTTGCAATTTGTGGTGTGGGTGATCGATCTGGAGTCTGCGTGCCCATCCGCCCATGAACACTTCACCCGGCGACAGAAGCAGCTCGGGGCAATGGATCCTACCCACAAGCTCTTCCTCGACGAGATGGACCGTCGCCTGGCGACGCGCTTTGAGACGGTCAACAAGCGGTTCGTCGACTTGGAGAAGACGATCAATGGCAACGCTTCCTCGTCGTCCACATGCCTCAATGTCAATCAACAGCTACATCGACGACTTATGAGGCGACATCCAGCGCCTCTCGAGCCTGAAGCTGGAGGTGGGCAAGGTCACCAAGTACATGGAGCGATCCTTGGTCGACGGCCCTACAACTTCGCCGGGCATCTACGACACGGCTCCGTCGTTGGGGATTCCTAAGTCCCCATCGGCGCCCGTCCCCAACGATTAATGCGACCACGAGGACAAGCCGCAAGGCTCGCGGCTCGTCAAGTCTGCGCTGACTTCACCGCGGGTGTGGGCGCATCAACCCGAACCACGCAAACCGGTGCCTCCTCCGCTCGCGTCTTCATCCCCGACGCTCGGCGGCACCGTGGCGTCAAGCGCCCATCCGCGGGATTCGCGGCCAAACCGCCCAACGGGCACCACGTCGAACAGGGTGGCTTCGAGTGGTGACCACTTTGATGCCACCACAGTTCCAGGGTACATCTTAGATCCATGTTCCCCCTCCCTACACTATACTACTATAACATCCCGGATATTAAAAAGTAATTAAAAATTTAAATATGATCATTATCATGTGTGATTATCATGTATGAGGGCACTAATGCATTTCATGTTTCAATTTTATCTATGAATGTTGTATATGCCATGTTTCGTTTATTTCATGAAATGTTAATTACGTTAATAATAAAGGTTTTGGTGAATTAGTAAATCTACTTTTCATGATGAATAAACTTTCCAAATTTTTAATCCATGAATTGGTGTGATGCTTGAGCTTTTAAAATAATGTTAATGGTTGTGGTGTTTGAATAATGTTTGTTTACTAATTAAATACCGAATTTAGAAATGAAATAAGTATCAATCCTAATTTTAAATTTAAATTTGGAAAACCTACTTTCAAAATTATCGAGAATTTGGCGATGGTTCCAAAAGCAACAGTGTAGTTCTCGTTGTTTTGAGCAACTTTTTATTTTGGAAGATTTTCTAGTTGCTATATAATTTTGAGAGTAATTTAATGAAGAAGGAAGGAAGACGCACTAGTACAGTACAGAAGAAGTGCCACCGAGCTGTTAGCCTGCTTGCCTGCTTGCTACGTCACCGCCGTGCGTCGTTGGCCGTCTTCACGCGTGCAGCCACGAACCAGCATCGGTGGCAAGGATCACGTTGGAGTTGGAACACGTCTCGAAGCTTCACTCCTCATCTTTACCCACTCGAGCCCGAGCTGATCGCCATCTCCATTTTCTTTTTTCTTCCTCTGCCGCCGCCGGCACTCTGCTTCACCGGCGAACTGCGCCGTCGTTGAGCTGTCGCTGCCCAATAGCTTGTGCATCCAGCTCCGCCGCCCCTTTGCGCTGCTCCTATCCTTCCTTGTCGCCCCCTCCTTCGTCCACTCTGTCTCTGCACGCGGACGCCGCGTTCGCCATGGTCGCCGCCATGGCCAAAGCTTTGAGCTCATCGGTGCCGCGCGGCCACGCCTCGTTGAAGCCCTGCCAGCCCTAACGCCACGGCCCTAGAACCACGCCGAGTCCCTGGAGCTGGCCCAGTGCCGCGCCAGACGCCTTCTCGCCGGAGCCGGCCAGCACGACACCGTGCAGTACCGCCGCATGCCACCAGTAGCTGCACACGTGGTCAGGAGGCCACGGACCACCTCGGGCCGCGCTGCTAGTGCCGACGGGCGCGCCTCGCCGACATGGAGCTTCCCCGATGCTTAGTTTCCTCCGGCAGGCACCACCGTGGCCGGAAATCGCCGTCCCCGGTGCTGCTCTGCTCTGATTCGCGACCAAGGACACCGTGCTTGAATTGAAGCTCTTCCAGGGGCCTAACTGCATAGCCATAGACTCAGGTGAATAGTGCTGCATAGTGTTTTCCTTTTTCTTTTTTCAAGAAACAGGCTGAAACTTTAAAAAATCATAGCAATTCATAGAAAAATCGTAAAATAGCAAATGAAGATGTTTTGGAATCCTTGTGAGTACCTCTATGCAGTAGATATATAAAATCATGTGCTTTAGTATAAATTGTTGAGGCATGTTTAATCTAGTCTTTATGTGTTATTTAATAGGGCATGTTTTCTTAGTCTAAATGCAGCAAAATTTTTACAGTAAGCTTATGTTGATGTGCATGTGCTGTGGTATAAGTTTCATGTATAATGGATGCTTATTTCTTGAGTTATTAATTTATCTTGTAATAGGTCCTTATGTGTCTTCTGTAACTGAGAGCCTGGAGATCTGTTTTTTCCTAGTCATATTAGTGAGTAATTTTCCGACAAAGCAAGCAATTAATTTTGTTTGAAATTTAGAGGAACATGAAACATTTGCTAGTGTTTTTGCAACTATGAGCTTACTCATGCATCTCGTACAGTATAGATATTGTGATAAAATAATTGTTTGTGTCACTTTTGGATTAGTAGAATTTTGGGCTGTTTATGAGTATGTGCGAACCATGGTTGTTCAGGTGCTGGCAAGTCGGTAGGCAGGACCTAAGCCATCTTGAGAGCGCTCGTTGCATCATTAAGGCAAGTGCATGACGAATCTTTGCTTGGGCTTTACGCTTATTGTTCGAGTTTTTCTTTGCTCTCCAATGTTCAAGTGTTATATATTTCTGGCTTATTGTTCAAGTTTCCAGTTCATGAGCTTCAAGTTTCAAGTTTCCATTTAAATTCAATTCCAGTGCCGGTTTATCCGGAAGTGCAATTTGGTTCTTATATTCAGTGCACGTGAGTAAGTGTTGGCCCCACTTACCGGCTTTTACCGGTAAATGCTAAGGAGTATTCAAGTGCTGTCCGTTTCAGACGGAAACTACTGTTTATTTGCTATTCTAGTAATTTGTTCTGGATTCTCTTGAGATAACAATTATTTTGGTTCTAAATGTACTTGCTGAGTGTTTTCACTCACCCTTGTGTTCATTTGGTTTTAGGTGCTAAACCATTCGACCTCGCATGGGGGCGGGAGTAGCACCATCACCACAAGTACTCACTTTTTGATTACAAACGCGTAATCTTTTGCATAGCGATTTGCAGCTGTAATAGTTAAGTGGAGGTTGTTAATTGATTTAATCCTAGTATTTATGTGTTGAGGGTAGCCCGGTGGTGTTTTCAGTTTGGGGCGTTACATTTGGTACCGTGAGCCGGTTATAGATTCTCGGAAAATAAGTTTTAAAATGACACACTTTTGCACTATAGGATTGGGTTGCATGGGTTACATTACTTTTGTGTTTCCGTTGATTGTTGAGTGGATGGTATCAAGAGATTTTCAATACATCTTCTGAAAATTCAATGAAGTCAGTTTCATTGACGAAGTTCCGCTGGGAGCTATTCTTCTATCAAGTTCAGAGAGAGGAGTGAATTTTTGCCCTATATACCTAATTTATGTTTTTTTTTTACGTTGTGAAGATATATAGGATGATCATGCATCATATCATTCACATAAAGATAAAATGTAATGATGTTGAGATTCTTCCCTTAAATATTTTGGTACCACTAGTCTGCTTTGTAATTATCCCATTTCAGTTAATCTCATCATATCACGGGTTTTAGCCAAAATATCATCCTTGATCATCTTTGCTCCATAAGTTCCTAGTCCTTGGGGAACTTCTGGATGGACTCATGTACTATGCCAATTCAATACATAAACCTAACTAATCTTTGATTTCTTAGATTTATGTGTGTGTTAGCCCTATCTATTTCTACCACGACACATGTTATTTCTTTGAGATTGATAACCAATATGTCTTGGTTGAAAGCTATTGTAATTGTACTCTATGGTGGTACCATGATCCATGACCATGATGCGTGTCGAAATCGGGGTCTCCTATGGATCGCGACCATAGGAAGTTTACTGCTGGACGCTCGTTGTTATCGCGGTTCGTGGTCATGATCCATTATAGCCGCAATTAATGTGCTTTCGCTCTTCTTGGAACCTCTTTTGGAAATTCATATCTGTGCTTCTCCTGAATTTCTGAAAAACCTAATTGTTGTTGTAATCGCCTTTTGGTCGAGGTTGTGATCTTGTGATCATCTCTTGACGTTTCATGAACTTATTGCAAGTCAATGTGTGTGACACATTTTCTTTTCCGTTACTTATCCCGTGGGTTTTGTCACTTCAAAATCTCGGGACGAGATTTCTTTTAGCGGGGAAGACTATAACATCCCGTATATTAAAAAGTAATTAAAAATTTAAATATGATCATTATCATGTGTGATTATCATGTATGAGGGCACTAATGCATTTCATGTTTCAATTTTATCTATGAATGTTGTATATGCCATGTTTCGTTTATTTCATGAAATGTTAATTACGTTAATAATAAAGGTTTTGGTGAATTAGTAAATCTACTTTTCATGATGAATAAACTTTCCAAATTTTTAATCCATGAATTGGTGTGATGCTTGAGCTTTAAAATAATGTTAATGGTTGTGGTGTTTGAATAATGTTTGTTTACTAATTAAATACCGAATTTAGAAATGAAATAAGTATCAATCCTAATTTTAAATTTAAATTTGGAAAACCTACTTTCAAAATTATCGAGAATTTGGCGATGGTTCCAAAAGCAACAGTGTAGTTCTCGTTGTTTTGAGCAACTTTTATTTTGGAAGATTTTCTAGTTGCTATATAATTTTGAGAGTAATTTAATGAAGAAGGAAGGAAGACGCACTAGTACAGTACAGAAGAAGTGCCACCGAGCTGTTAGCCTGCTTGCCTGCTTGCTACGTCACCGCCGTGCGTCGTTGGCCGTCTTCACGCGTGCAGCCACGAACCAGCATCGGTGGCAAGGATCACGTTGAGTTGGAACACGTCTCGAAGCTTCACTCCTCATCTTTACCCACTCGAGCCCGAGCTGATCGCCATCTCCATTTTCTTTTCTTCCTCTGCCGCCGCCGGCACTCTGCTTCACCGGCGAACTGCGCCGTCGTTGAGCTGTCGCTGCCCAATAGCTTGTGCATCCAGCTCCGCCGCCCCTTTGCGCTGCTCCTATCCTTCCTTGTCGCCCCCTCCTTCGTCCACTCTGTCTCTGCACGCGGACGCCGCGTTCGCCATGGTCGCCGCCATGGCCAAAGCTTTGAGCTCATCGGTGCCGCGCGGCCACGCCTCGTTGAAGCCCTGCCAGCCCTAACGCCACGGCCCTAGAACCACGCCGAGTCCCTGGAGCTGGCCCAGTGCCGCGCCAGACGCCTTCTCGCCGGAGCCGGCCAGCACGACACCGTGCAGTACCGCCGCATGCCACCAGTAGCTGCACACGTGGTCAGGAGGCCACGGACCACCTCGGGCCGCGCTGCTAGTGCCGACGGGCGCGCCTCGCCGACATGGAGCTTCCCCGATGCTTAGTTTCCTCCGGCAGGCACCACCGTGGCCGGAAATCGCCGTCCCCGGTGCTGCTCTGCTCTGATTCGCGACCAAGGACACCGTGCTTGAATTGAAGCTCTTCCAGGGGCCTAACTGCATAGCCATAGACTCAGGTGAATAGTGCTGCATAGTGTTTTCCTTTTTTTTTTTTCAAGAAACAGGCTGAAACTTTAAAAAATCATAGCAATTCATAGAAAAATCGTAAAATAGCAAATGAAGATGTTTTGGAATCCTTGTGAGTACCTCTATGCAGTAGATATATAAAATCATGTGCTTTAGTATAAATTGTTGAGGCATGTTTAATCTAGTCTTTATGTGTTATTTAATAGGGCATGTTTTCTTAGTCTAAATGCAGCAAAATTTTTACAGTAAGCTTATGTTGATGTGCATGTGCTGTGGTATAAGTTTCATGTATAATGGATGCTTATTTCTTGAGTTATTAATTTATCTTGTAATAGGTCCTTATGTGTCTTCTGTAACTGAGAGCCTGGAGATCTGTTTTTTCCTAGTCATATTAGTGAGTAATTTTCCGACAAAGCAAGCAATTAATTTTGTTTGAAATTTAGAGGAACATGAAACATTTGCTAGTGTTTTTGCAACTATGAGCTTACTCATGCATCTCGTACAGTATAGATATTGTGATAAAATAATTGCTTGTGTCACTTTTGGATTAGTAGAATTTTGGGCTGTTTATGAGTATGTGAGAACCATGGTTGTTCAGGTGCTGGCAAGTCGGTAGGCAGGACCTAAGCCATCTTGAGAGCGCTCGTTGCATCATTAAGGCAAGTGCATGACGAATCTTTGCTTGGGCTTTACGCTTATTGTTCGAAGTTTTTCTTTGCTCTCCAATGTTCAAGTGTTATATATTTTCGGCTTATTGTTCAAGTTTCAGTTCATGAGCTTCAAGTTTCAAGTTTCCATTTAAATTCAATTCCAGTGCCGGTTTATCCGGAAGTGCAATTTGGTTCTTATATTCAGGTGCCTGTGAGTAAGTGTTGGCCCCACTTACTCGGCTTTACCGGTAAATGCTAAGGAATATTCAAGTCTTTGTCCGTTTGGGCGGAAACTTGTTTGTTTATTTGCTATTCTAGTAATTTGTTACGGATTACGATGAGATAACAATTATTTTGGTTCTAAATGTACTTGCCGAAAGTGTTTTCACTCACCCTTGTGTTCATTTGGTTTTTAGGTGCTAAACCATTCGACCTGCATGGGAACTGGGAGTAGCACCATCACCACAAGTACTCACTTTTTGATTACAAACGCGTAATCTTTTGCATAGCAGTTGCAGCTGTAATAGTTAAGTGGAGGTTGTTAATTGATTTAATCCTAGTATTTATGTGTTGAGGGTAGCCCCGGTGGTGTTTTCAACCGGGCGTTACAACTACGACCGCCACCACGCCATCCTCCTTCGCCGCATACATCCGGGCTTTGGGGGGCGGGTACCATGGGGGCAGCGGGGGTCGCTATTCTGGTAAACTCCCCAAGTTCGATTTCCCTCGGTTTGATGGGGATCATGCCAAATTATGGATCAAACAGGCAAACCACTATTTCAAACTGCATAGAGTTGAGTCTGAACTTTGGATAGAAGCCTCTACCATGCATTTTTAGGGCGCGGCCAAACGTTGGCTGTCGTCAGTGGAGGATCAGCTCGATTCCCTGAATTGGGTTGACTTCTGCTCTAAGTTACTGCTTCGCTTGGTGCGTGATGAACATGAGCTCTTGCTTCACCGATTGTTTCAGATTAGGCAGAGTGTCCCTGTGTCTGACTACATTGATCAATTCGTTGCTTTGGTAGACGATCTCACTGCCTACACCAAACATCCGGACCCACTTTATTATGTGTAGCGCTTTATAGATGGTCTTCGTGATGAGATTAAAGCAGCTCTTATGATGCATCGTCCGCAAACACTCGACACTGCTTGTGTACTTGCTCAAATGCAGGAGGAGGCGATGGGCTTGGCACGCCGTCCATTCAGGCGTACTGATCCAGTAGTTCCAGCCAAGACGGCGTGGGTTGGTGGACAACCATTGCCCGCACCACCAGCAAAACCCGGGGAACCTGAACCACGGCGAGTCAATGCCAAGGACAAGTTCCGGGCCCTGCGGGCGTCACGATGCGCCCAGGGTCTTTGCATGTGGTGTGGCTCCAAGTGATGCCGAGAACACAAGTGCTCACGAGATGATTCACTCCATCCGGTGCGGAGGCGTTGGACATATTCCTAGAACAAACTGATGACGAAGACCAAGACCCAGGTGACACTTCTTTGGACACTTCGCATATTATGATGCATATCTCTATTGCAACGGTAGTGGGGTCTACTTCCCCAAAGTCCTTCAGTTTTTCTGGTGAGATTCAGGGACATCCACTCTCCATATTGGTCAACTCGGGGAGCACTCACACTTTCATCGGTCTTTTAACACGGTGGCTCGGTCGTTATGCGGGATTGATCGCTCAACCCCGCTATTCAAATGCAGGCAGCAAAATTCTCTGAGTGTGACTCTCAGGGTTGCCAATTCCTTACTGACCTAAAGTTGTTGCCGTTATCGGCATACGACATGATATTGGGAATGGACTGGTTGTCCAGTTTCAGTCCAATGCAGGTTCATTGGGGACAGAGATGGATTGCTATTCCATATCAAGAAACTACTACAGTGTTGGCAAGTGATCTCCCTAATTTGCCTATTGGGTCAATAATTCAACTTAACCTGTTGCAGGCAGCTTCTAAGTCAGATGATAGCCAGTCTCAACATCCACAAGTGCAGGCCTTATTGTCTAAATTTCAGCAGTTGTTCAAGCCAGCTTCAGGCCTACCTCCTCAGCGATCATGTGATCATTCTATTCCCTTAATTCCAGGGGCACAGCCAATCTTTGTCAGGCCTTACCGCTATGCTCTAATTCTGAAATCAGAAATTGAACGCCAGGTCAACGACATGCTCCAACAGGGAATCATTCAGCCAAGCAACAGCGCCTTTGCATCTCTGCCTTCTTTGGTGAAGAAAAAGGATAATACTTGGTGCTTTTTGTGTGGATTACGAGTGCAATTGAACGCCATAACGGTTAAAGGAAAGTACCCCCTGTACCTATAATCGAGGAGTTGCTGGATGAGTTGTCAGGAGCAGCTTTCTTTACCACACTTGACTTGCAGGCTGGGTTTCATCAGATACGGATGAAGGAAGGTGAAGAGTACAAAATTGCATTTTAGACGCATTTCGGCCGGTTTGAGTTCAGGGTGGTTTCTTTTGGCTTGACAAGTGCTCCTGGTACTTTCTAGGGAGCCATGAACACAACTCTAGCCCCTGCCTGCGTAGGTTTTCTTTGGTATTCTTTAACGATATCCTCATCTACAGCAGGACTTTTGAAGAACATTTGTGGCACATCAAGGAGGTATTCCAACTTCTAGCCCGTGATCGGTGGACATTGAAGCTCTCAAAATGTTCTTTCGCTCAATCCCGGATATCGTATTTGGGACACACAATCGGTGCCGAGTGGGGTGATGCGTCCGACCACGACAAGCTCCAAGCCATTGCAGCATGGCCTACACCATCTTCAGTCATGAAGCTGCGCTCTTTTCTCGGGTTAGGCTTAAAGGAAATATGGCTATTATTACCGCCGCCGGCGCGTCACCGGCATCATTGCCAAACCATCGAACAACCTGCTGAAGAAACACTCCCTATTTCTCTAGACTCCGGACCATGAGGAGGCTTTCACAACTCTGAAGACAGCTCTTTGTCAGTCCCTAGTACTCGCTCTACCCAATTTCGCTCGGCCGTTTTTGATTGAAATGGATGCTTCAGACCTGGGAGTAGGGGTAGTGCTCATGCAGAATGGACACCCCCTTGCCTTCCCCAGCAAGGCTTTGGGTCCAAAAACACGGGGGCTATCGACATACGAAAAAGAGTATATGGCAATCCTCCTTGCAGTACAGCAATGGCACCCGTACCTCCAGTTCTAGGAGTTTACAATCATCACTGATCAGCGCAGCTTAACTCTATTGGGTGATCAACGTTTACATACACACTGGCAGCAACGGGTCTTCTCCAAACTCTTGGGTTTGCAGTACCGCATCATCTACAGACCGGCACCACTAATCGTGCCGCCGACGCTCTAACGTCCGGGCACCCACAACCACTACCTGCTGTCTTCGATGATGGTCTCTACCATCAAGCCCAACTGGGTGAAGGAAATTTTCTCTACCTATCACAATGATCCTGCTATTACATCGATGCTGGCCAAATTGGCCGTGGACCCAACTACAATTCCCAACTACACATTGCACTCTGGGCCCCTGAGGTACAAGAACCGAGTGTGGGTTGGTGCTGATGTGGGTTTCCAGCAGCGCCTGATTCAAGAGTTCCATAGCTCGGCCTGGGGTGGTCACTCTGGAGTGCTAGTTACTTATGCACGATTGAAGCAATGTTTTGCATGGTCGGTATGAAGGCATCGGTTAAGGCCTATGTTCGGGTCTTGTGCGGTGTGCCAACAAATCAATGTATGACAGAGCAAGTCCCCGGTCTTCTACACTGGACCGTGTGCGAATGCTTTGCTTGGGAGGTCATCTCCATGGATTTCGTGGACGGTCTTCCGCCATCAGGTTCCTTTAACTGCATTTTGGTGGTCGTTGATCTATTGACTAAATATGGTCATTTTGTTCCCTTGAACCACCCTTATACTGCTGCCTCAGTGCCTTCTTTCATTCAGTTTATCGCCACCATGGATTGCCTGCTAAGATGGTGTCTGATAGGGATACAGTTTTCACAAGTCACTTCTGGTCCGAGCTGTTTTCTCTGGCAGATGTGAATCTGTGTCGAAGCTCGGCTTATCATCCCGAATCAGACGGCCAAACAGAATGCCTGAACCAGTGCCTTGAGACATACCTTCGCTGTTTTGTTCATGCATGCCCAACCAAATGGAGTAACCGGTTGTCCAATGCCGAGTTCTGGTACAACACCTCATTCCACTCAGCTATTGGACGCTCTCCTTTTGAAGCTCTGTTCGGCTATTCTCCTCGGCCTCTGGCCATTGATCCTGCTAGAACCACAAATGCTGCTGTTATCACTTGGGTTACTGATCGTTCATGGATGGACCAGGTGCTCCAACACCATCTACACCATGCCAAGGCACGCATGAAGAAGCAAGCTGATCAAAAACGCTCAGAACGTGCATTCACAGTGGGTGATCTCGTGTTCCTGAAGTTGCAGCCGTATGTCTAGTCCTCATTGGCGCCAAGGTCCCACCAGAAACTGGCATTCCGTTTCTTTGGACCCTTTCGGGTGCTCCAGCGCATCGGTTCTGTCACGTACAAGCTGGACTTACCTGCTCACTCATCCATTCACCCAGTCTTCCACGTCTCTCAGTTGAAGAAGACTGTGGGTGGCCAACACCAGGTAGTGCCTGTTTTACCATCTGACTTTGCAATACACTTGGCACCTAAGCAGGCCCTCCAGTCCCGTGTGGTGTCTCGCGTCTCTACCTCCGTCCAGCAAGTACTTGTGAAGTGGAACAATTTGCCTGAAGCTCTTGTGACCTGGGAGGATTACAAGGCGCTTCGTCAAGAGTACCCTCGCTCAACTGCTTGGGGTCAAGCAGTGCCTCAAGGAGGGGGGATGTTAGCACCCTGCCCGCTGCTAGCGATGATCAAGAGGCGATGGCCATGGGCCGGCCCAAGAGCTCAAGGCCCAGGAAGGTGAATCCCATGTATGGAGGAGACAGCTGGATAGCTTGACGCCTGCGTGCGTGCAAGACCTCTGCCTGTAAGAATATAAGGCAAGGGAGAGAGAGGGAAACAGTTACGAAAATGTATTGACTCTAAATTCGTTCTAATCATTCATCTGTTCGTCCCCAAACTCTTCTCCCTCCTTGGCGCCGGCCGCTCTTGCTCTTTGATTCCCATTTCTATCTGCTCCATACCCTTACATACAGGCTCTAGGACAGACTTGCACCTGAGCCACTACAAACTCCGATAGTACTAGCTTCAGTAATTATTCACCCCATGGACGACAGTCGATAATCCTCGCCATCTAGCGCCATCTTCGGAAGTTTTGCATCTATTTCGAAAACAAGTCTGAACTGAGCTCCTGCTTTATTCCTCAAAAAACTGTGCTGCTTTATTTCTCAATTGACTGAGCTGCTGTTTTTGCACCTGTGATACAGCCAAGCAATTCGGCATGAAAAAGCATTCATCAAAAAAAATTCGTTTCCTATTCCAGCTAGCACCATATCAGCTTGGTCATCCCAAACAATGAAGCCCCCCGCCCCCAGCTCCATCTGAGTTGACCTTGAACTCGCCCTGCTGTGGTCTTGCCCATTGCCGTGTAATCTGTCTGAAATCCGACAATAGCCTGGGTGACGTGTTTGTCTGAAAGCGATCTGCCAAGGCTGCTGTTACAAATGCCAACTCGACAGAAGTTGGCCTCCTTCCTTCTTCCCTCCATTTATTTCTTCTGTAACAACCATAGCCATAGCAACAGTACCACTGTAAGCTGCCTCTTCGGTTCTATCTTCAGGATCATCTCCATCATGTGTTTGGCTGATTGAGCTGCAGCCAGGTCACACCAGACAGTCTTTTTTTTTTTTTTTTTTTTTTGCGATCACATCTAAGCGTGCTTTTCATTAAGCGGGAAAATGTTTTTCAATACAAGAAACAAGGGGACGGCAACCTGTAGTTACCGAAGCCCACCCAACAACAACTCGCACAGTCTCCAGCTAGGTTCAGTTCACGCTTAATTCCTTTCACTTCCCTGCATTTAAAAAATAAGTGACCCCCATCTTCATCCAATCTTTGGCACATACAGCAGTTGGTGTCTAACTGCTTTCCACACCGTTTGAGCACACGCCAAATCGGTAGCGTATTATGACTCACTCACCACACAAAGTGTTTGACCTTGGGAGGGCAGCCAATTTACCATTGTCTTTTCTAGAAATCATATTTGCCTCCAATTCCTTCGGCAGCCCCTGGCCTCACTTGCTGAATACTTTTGTCTTCCACTGCTCTCTGTGAACCTTGTAGGCAAATTTAACAAAAAATTTCCATTTACTGTCAAAGTGCCACCCAGCACGTGTCTTCCATCTACACATACCGGCAGAGACCGAATGCGCTGCCCATCTTCTTCCTACAAGGTTTGTTCAAAAGTTGGGCATCACAGTTCAGTAGCCGGGTCTATGAGCTCATCTACACTCTGAAACAAACTTCCCCTTCTTGGAGTTACAGGTTTTCGTACACATCTCTTGGGAACCACGGGTCGACCCATATGCCAATCTACTGCCCGCTACCAACCCACCAAATTACCCCCACCTTTAGCACCTCTATAAGCCTCGAACAATACTGCGCTAAGTGTAGCCACAGCCTTTAGGAGGGTACGTATGATTATTTTTAGTCGAACTGTTCTAGAAAAGTGCACAGTTCATAGCAAACTGCTCGCAAAAATTACTGCTCTAGAGCCCAAACTGTTAGGTTGAGCTGAAGACACGGAGGGAGATCACGAGAGGAACAATTTCGATTGGGAAGAAAAATAAAAACAATAAACTATGTAATTAAAGGGGATAATAATAGATATTATTGCCTGAATTGCCTGAACTCACTACTTACATCGACCCAACCATTATATAGGGTGATCTATAATTCAATCTTTTTGGTGGATAAGAAACCTGTTGACGCGAATTAGTGTTCCATGCGAACGATACTTGGATGGGTCTTGGACGCCCACAGAGGTTGTAAACAACCTACAAGCAGCGAGAACTGCAGCGTGATCGACAAGAACGATCAAGATATCGCTAGAGCCGATGTAGAGCTCGGTTTCGACTGGAACGATCTCAAAACGCCCTCTGAGAAGATCCCTTGGGAGGATGCACGTGAGGGGTGCCCTAGGATTGGCAAGGACACCAAGAACGCTGACGAAATTCGCAGAGAACGCCGCCGGACAGCAGGGTAGAGGGGTTGAGGACAGAAAATTAGGGTTTGGTAGTGGTGTTTCATCGATCGGATGTAGATGGGATCAAATCGTCCATGAACCTCTCATTATATAGAGGGGGTGGTCTTATCCCCTTAGGAACTGCCTTAGATGCGTTTCCAAGAACCAAAACTTCTCAAAAAACGATTGGGAAAGAGATCGGTTTGGATACGAACTGAAATCGCGCATTACGGGCACGCGCCGGACGCCCAACCCTATGCGCCGAATGCACCAAGCGCCGTTCCGGATGCAGTCTAAAGCGGCCTGCAAGCGCTCAGCCCATCGGATGCTACGCCAGACGCTGCGCCACAGCGTCCGGCGCGGCAGCGAACGCGGTCCAGAGAAGGCTGCATGCGTTCCTTCCGCCCGGACACCCGTGAAAAGTGCGCCGGACGCTGGCAGGCAGCGTCCGGCGCGCACGCCCCTCCCTAGCTCAGAGATCGGCGCGCCGCCGCGGACGCGCTTGGCGTAAGCTCCCGTCCGGCGCTTGCTGGGATGGCCGTTAGCCTCTTCTTTATTGGATTTTTCTTGAGCGCCTTAAATTTGACTATCTGTGGAAATTTACCGTGTCTTCATCCAAGCCAATTTCAGGTGTCAACAAAACCGATCAGATTTATTACATTCTCAAAATTCGATTGCAAAATGTTCTTAGTTTTGTGCCTAACAAAAAGTTGCACAAAACAATAGTTCCTGCTACTTCTTTTTTGGCCCTAAGAATAGAATAAACCATTTTAAATTTTCATCTTAGCTGCAATCCTATCTCCTACACTTTTACTAGTATATTGCACATGCTAACGCTACGGTGATATTTAGGAAAAATTTAACAACCAAAATTGTGTGTATCTTATGGTGGTTATCATTGATCGCATAGTATAATTCTTATGAAAACTTAATAGCAAATGAAGATTACTTGCATGACACTAATGATATCATAATACAACCTTCCAATTTTTGACATACAACAAAATAACAATAATTTGGCAAACACCAAGAATTTACATGTTGTAGCCTGAGTGACAAAAAGAACATTCCAGAGCTTGTAATTAATTCCAAGGACTTAAAAAACTACATAAATGAAATGACCTTCGATAGATTATGCACGAGAAGATTATCTCCCCCTAGAATATGTGAGTACTTCTCCATTCACATCATGAAAATCCACAAATCTAGTCCATTTCAGAGACTGATTCAAAGAGGGAAAACCCAACATCTAAATTCTAATATACCTGCAAGAACATTTTAAACAAAAAAAATATATATTAGTTGATTCCATGATACTGTCAGTGTTATACATCATGTAAGGCAAGATCATGGTTAGAGACTCCATCCAACAATCCTTCTGATCGATCGATCTCTGTCTCAACAAATCAAAAAGACTTTAAACAACAGTTTTTTAGAATCTGAACCCATTATTCTTTAGAGTTTAACACACCTCGAGCAACAAGCAAGTCTGAAACTCTGAATAATTGTCACACTTGGCTGCATTGGTTAGCTTCTTGCTACATTGCCCAATAGTACCAGCGCTGCTGGTAGGTTTAGTGGATGGGCATGGAGTTGGCGAAGGAGCAGAAGTAGTAGTCTGTACCGATGCTGCTGGTCAGGTACAGGTTGGCGTAGCAGACATTGTCGAGGAGGAGCACCAGGTCAGGTTGGTTGCACACCATGTGCTCCCCAGTCGAGGTGGGTTTGTACGTGAGCCCGACAACGTGGATCCTCTATGGACGGTAGCTCCTCTACCTGATGGTCGACATCATCTGGAAAATGTGCACGTCTCCCATAGCGTCTGAGATGGACGGGTCGCAGCACCGTTAGAAGTACTTGGTCCCAGGATCCAGTCCTTGACGGCGCCGCTCTGTGTAGGCAGATCAATGGATGAGGAGGTGCCACCGTCGATGTCGATATACAAAGAGAGAGAGAGAGAGAGAGAGAGAGGAGAGAGAATCCATGCCAAAGAATGGATTTTTCTTTCGTGGGGTGGCCGGTGCGGGGACGTGTACATGTGATGCAGGAGACCTAGGCGGAGGTGGGCATGGCGGAGAGCGCGACGACGACCCACGGCCTCGGCCCGCGACCGTGGGCGGCGTCCGCTCCCTCGGCATCCCGTGCGAGGGGGGGGGAGGGGGCAATTCGGAGGGGAGGGTGGAGGACAATGGCGCTCGACCTCCGGGCGGCGGCGGAGGTTGTGGCAGCATCCGCTCCCTCGGTATCCCGTGCGAGGGGGGTTCGGACGAGAGGGTGGTGGGACGACGACGCCGACCTCGGGCGGCGGAGGCCGTGGCAGCATTCGCTCAATCGGCATCTCGTGCGGGTGTGGGGGATTCGAAGGGGAGGGTGGAGGACGGGCAGCGGAGAGAGGGAGTGGGAGGCGGTTCCTTTTCCGTTTTCTTTTCTATGAACAAAATAAAAGAGACACAGGGAGTGGGGCAGGGATTTGATCCCTGCTGGAGGAGCATGCGTCGGACAAAAGGCGTGCGGGGAGGTGAGGTTGTAAGATATTTGCACAAACTTCGGTTCTGAGATCCGTTGGTTGGTGAGCCTTCAACTAAAAATAGCATCAACTGGGACATTATAGTAGAGATTATCCAATGGCAACCCTACGTACCAAGGATTTCAAATGAAATATTCTCCAACCACATTCTTTTTACAATCCACTAGATCAACACACTCTTGGTTATTAAAAATAGTTATAAATTACGTTGGATAAAGTATAGGTACAGCTTCAAAAAAAAATATTTAAATAAAATAAGTAAACCATGGAGCAAAAGTTATCTCATGATCTTTATTTAATTCTATATTAGCTGAGGGAATTGTTCTAAAAAGCATAGAAGACCATAAAACAAAAGAATTAGGAGATTTCTCCACTTAGCATAATGTCAATAGACTTTCGGCTACTAGCTATTGGCCTCATCACCTTCGATTTCAAAATAAGCTAGAGAAATCTCTGCAATGGCAAACAAAAATTATTGAACACAAATAACGCTAAGTACACACATGAGAGTTCAGAAGTTTTAGACGGACTAAAAGTCCAAACTAACACCTGCTTTCATCCATGATCTGTGTAAATAATGTGCCGCAACCTTAGGTTAGTCATTTAACCATTGGGCTACCTAATTCCTTTCCTTGCATCAATCTTGACTAAAGAAAATTCGCTGCCCTATAACAAATAAACCCTAAGGCCTTGTTTGGGAGTAACTTATTATTTCCAGATGTAAAGCACTTGCATTTGTAATTTGTTGTGCACAAGAATACAACTAAATATTTTAAATGCTGTTTGGTTAAGAAACTAACTTGGGCTTGCATCAGCGAGCGCATTGCTAGCATCTTGTCATGATGACCTTGGCCATGGGCCGTTAATTAGAAGTTAGCAGGTTGAGTATTTGGCCCTGCGTGCCTATTATGTGTTGGGATTGACCCATGCATGATGCATGTAATGAACCTATATGAATTGATTATTATTCTAATAATTTCTCTCTGATACTATGCTTGCACGCCTTGCAGACCGTACGTGCGTGTGACCACCAGACGCGCACATCTGCCACTGTATCCGATCGACTCCATGTTGCAACACTGATATATGTCCAATAGAACGATCAGTACCGTACACACGAGCAACGTAGATGTGGGTGCACACAAATGAGAAACGCATGGCACAAGGACACGCCGCGCCACGCCACCATTCGTACACGGCATCAGCTAGCGCTACGATCCGGTCGAATAAGGCTGCGGCGCGCGTGTACGCTAGTCGTCGGCGCCTCGCGTGCTACTATACCTCACTTGCCCTTCGCCCTGCCTGCACGTCTGCTCCCTTGGACCTTGCATGGTCCCTCCCACGCTGTGCTGGTGCTGACCAGGTCCAGGACCAGGATGACACACACTGGTGACTGGCTGGCCTGCTGGTGCACGCCACTGCAGTTATGCATGCATGTTACGAGTACCATTCATCATCACGGGTCGTCCTTACGTCTTATTTTGTTAGCAAAAGGCCGGTTCCAAAAGTAGCTCGATCGAGCTGGTCCAGATGTTAGGATTATAAAAACAAGTTTTAATTCCAAATGATTTATTTTGGATATACACGGGTGGAAAACTAAAACCGAAACCAAACCCGAAAACTATTGGTGAAAAATAATCCCCAAAGCAAAAACCGCATGACCCGAAACCTACGGATACCCGCCCCGAACCTGATCCGCGCCATGTCATCCATAGTAGTACCAAACTATACAATATGGAGTTTGCATGGGGAGGTTGGCGAAAATGTGCCGCAAGACAACGTTGATGATGTGACTATGCCTGATGTAGCCCTCTTAGTGCATGTTAATTAGGAACGGTGAAATTGTTAATGATGTGTTTGCAAATACGTTAGCTGATGACACAAATCCTGATGACGGCATTTCTCATATGCAACATTCCACATAGAGCGGATTTCTTTGTGAAAAATAGTTGAGAAAGATAGAGGCAATGAGAAGAGATGCCAGAACACCATTGTATGCGACTTGTCAGGTGAGCAAACTGGAAGCTGACATCATGCTATTAGAGTTTAACAGGTTGAGTGATAAAGGCTTTGATAACTTGCTAGACGTAATAAGAAAATTGGTAAAAAAATGAGTTGGCCAAGAAAATGATCTGCCTAATCGGTCTGAAGGTTGAAGCTAGAAAACCATGCGTGCTCGAATGATTGGATATCATTCCGTGGAGAGAAATACATATACTTGAATAAGTGCCCCATGTGCAAAGCTCCACCATACAAGGATGGGTCATGAACGTCGGGTACCACGACCAGTGAAGGTTGTTTGGTATTCCCCGTATAGCTCTCTAGGTGCATAGCATGTTTGCATGTGAAAGTCAGCTAGGCTATCGTGCTGGAATGGTGAAAAGCGTAAGAAGAATACATTGTCAAGGCACCCCACCGATGGAAAGGACTGGAGGACTATCAATACTAAGTGTTATAACAATATCGGTGGAGGGCTTTCGTAAGGCACCTTTGGTTTGCTTTTAGCCAGATGGGATGAATCCTCAAGACCAAAGTATATACAACCTTCTACCTTGGTTTTGTATGAAGCGCTCGTACATCCAAATGCCTTTGTTGATCCAAGGGCCAAGAAAACCTAGGAACAACATCGATGTGTTTCTATAACCAGTGATCGATGAACTAGTACAAATGATCGAGATGGGTGTGAAGGATGTTTGGGACAAGTACAAAAAGGAACATGTATACGATCAAGGTAGTACTTATCGCTACAATCACGGACCTACAAGGGTAAGTTTACTTGTCTAGAGAGATTCCAAAAGGATATACTGGGTGTGTCAAGTGCTTCGACGAGACAGATGCTACCGCACTATTGGCTAGACACGACATAACCAGCAGTGGTACCACGACCCGATAGTAGAGTACAACAACACTGCTGGGTTGGAAGAACTGATATTGATGCCGACCCCATCAGTGCCAACATGGTTGTGCCGGTTCAAAATTCGTCACTCATGAGGGGCTTTGGACCGACACAGATCACCAATTTTGTAGTAGTGAAAAAATTACAAGCCTCACTTTTGAACCGCCAAAGCTAGCAAAGAAACACTTTTGAACCGCCACTATATATAAATATTCCCTTAGCATTAACTCTACCAGATTTTAAAAAGAAGATGTGAAGTCCTAAACGGATTTAAAGGAAAAAAGTTTCAACAACAAAGCTTTAGATCTCATCGAAATCTACAACTTTCCTTTTGTCCAATTTTTTCATACAACGTTATTTGCAAAAATAGAAAAAAAATTAAAGTCATTAATCTTGAAACATACATTCCAAACTGAAATGATTTTATGAAAAAGTACCTCGTTAAGATATGTTCAGCTCATTTTATTTTCCATCCGAGACCATTTGAATTTTTTAACAATAAATAGTTTCAAACTATTTGTTGTGGTATTACGTTAAGAAATCAGGCAATAAAAGTGAATTATCACTTGCTGTTTATACCTACTGATGTCTGTGCTGAATGTATCGCCTGAATTGTGCCCGTATTTCAGTCGAACCACGATAGGAATAGTGAAAAAAAATACACACAACTGTGCGAACAGCTAGCTGGTACAATACGTAGTACGTTTATTCTTGCGGACACCCTACCGGTGCGCGCTGTGCATCGATGGTCGATGAATGCCCTACACACTTTGTTTGAGCACTACTCGCGGTACTGGATCGTGGGCGCAACGTTGAGCGTCACCTTTGCATCCGTGCGCGGCACGATGACGACGTCGACGGTGCTATCGCCGTCGGCCTCAATGTCGGACAGCAGCTTGGTGATGCAGAGGGAGACCTTCCCCTGCCGCGTCCCGCCACCACCGGAGCCCGGCACGATGGCGAAGGTCCCGGCGTACTCCTTGTACTGCGGCCCCACCTCCAACGCCTTGTCCGCGGGCACGTTGATGGCGACGTCGAACTTGTTGTACTCCCGGGGGTCGAACTCGATGCCCTCGATCACGAGCACCTGCTCCTTCCCCGGGTCCGCGGCCGGCACAGCCACGGCCGGCACCTCCACGACCTGGCCCCTGGTAAGGACGAGCGGGAACGCCGGCGCCGCCGCCCTGGACCTCGCCGGCGCGCTGCCCTTGCCGTGGGGCACCAGCGACGCGAACTTGCAGCGCAGCCACGGCAGGACCTTGTCGGACTCGGCGTCGAACGTGTAGCCGAGGTTGGTCGTGTCCAGGACGTCGCGGATCGTCATGCGCACCTTGCGCGGCTTCTCGACGCCGTCGTAGAAGACGAAGCTGGCGTTGAGCCAGTCCGGGTCCGTGAAGCCCTGCCCGCCGCCGAGCCTGGTGGACCAGATGTGCCACAGGCGGTCCACGTTGCAGTGGTGCGAGTAGAAGAGCGGGTCCCACCCCGCCGACCCCAGGAACCCCATGTCGTTCCTGCAGGTGTAGCTGCCTTGGTGTGTCAGGAAGCCGCCGGTAGCGGCGCTGCAGGTCTCCGTCGTCGTCGACGACGAACCCGCCTTGCCGACCCAGACGTGCACGGCGCTGTGCGCCATCCGCTCCAGCGAACCCTGGCCGGTGGTGGCCGAGCCGATGGCGGTGCAGTACTTGTCGCCCAGGAACGCCGTCGCGCCATTGCCGCCGATTACTTGCTGGTTGTACACGGTGCAGAGGTTCTTGTTCACAGCGTCCTTGTACGTCTGGTCCTTTGGGCCCACGAAAGGGAGGGTAGTGCTCCCATTCCCAGCTAGCTCGAGGTCGATCAGCGCCTCGATGTGCGACGGGTTCCGGTTCACGTCATACAGCGAACCTTCCTTGGACTTGAAGATGGCCGGAATCCCCATGCCGGCCGGTGCGTCCCAGTTCCAGTAGGGCAGCGCGAAGGTGTCGTCGCCGATGACCTGCCCGAGGGCGCGCTCGTAGAAGTACATGTACATGCGGTGCCACGGCGCGAAGAGCCACGAGAAGTGCACGCCGCTGAACGTCGGGTCGTCGACCGTCGAGCCCGTGCCCGACGACGACTGCTGCAGGTAGCTGTAGTAGCTGTCGCAGTAGGCATCGTGGATGTTTGCAAACGCGGCGAAGCTCAGCGGGTTCGACTCCGGCAGCGCCTTCAGCCCGCCACGGCCTTCTTGTACTTCTCCTGGTTTTCCCGGCTCAGGAGATGCACCGCCTGCCGAACGCGCGTCACCTTGGCTTCCGGCGTGAAGTCGACGGGGGCCGTCGATGACGGCAGAGGGCACGGCTTCACATCGGCCGTGTTCGCGCACTGCAAGACCTTGTCGGTCACCTTGTCCGCCGTCTTGCACGGCGAATCATCGCCGGAGGCCAGGCCCGGGTACCAGGCAAGCCCGGCGGCGACACCGGACAGGCCGTTGAGCATCACGTCCCGCCTGGCCGGCAGCCACAGGAGGCCGTCGTCGGAGTCCCGGCCACTGCCACCGGTGGCCCTGCACGACACCGTGCCACGCCGGCAGCTGGCGGCGGTCTTCTTGGACGGCGGGCATGCAGAAGGCGCCGTGACGAGGGGCCTGGTGGCGGCGCAAGTGCTCGCTATGCAGCCGTTCATGTCTACGAGTACGAGATAGATAGCAGCAGTTTAGAACTGATTGGACACGTTTGCCACTGCGAGTATGGTGCATCGATCGATCGGTTCCCAAGGCCAGTATATACAGCGGACTGCATGGGCACGCATGCGAGCCGGCCCGTCACATGTCAAAAACCATTTTTGCTGATGCTTATTATGAATTTTTCACAACCGGAATCTGCGCCTTTCTTGTGGGGGAAAGTTTTCCCGTCAACCGCTCACGGAAAGGCGCCTCTTTCCCGTGAGCACGACGGGAAGCTCACAGGAAAGGCAAAACATACGGGAAATAACCTTTCCCGTGAGGTCCAGCTCACGGGAAAGGCCCCACCTCCTTTCCCGTGAGGTAGAGCTCACGGGAAAGGGAACCGCGGCCCACCATCAGCGCTCCATCACCCCTTTCCCGTCGGTCCTCCGTCTAGCTCACGGGAAAGCCTTTCCCGTGAGCGAGCTTTTTCCGTGAGCTATAGCAGGCCTCTGGCAAAGGGACCCCCTTTTCCCGTGAGCTGGGGTTCTTGCTCACGGGAAAGGCCCTACCTTTTTTTTGGTTTTTGAGCTCTAAACTTTTTCTACACTTCGTACACATCATATGGCACTCCATGTTAAATTTTGGTGAATTATTGACTTTATTTGGTATATTTAGGTAATTATTCTCTTTTATGGGAATTTTTGAAATGAGGCCAAATTTGAACTACAAGTGCTTGAAATTTTTGAAAAAATTTAGTAGAAAATTTATATTCCTCTTACTCAACACAAAGTAAGGCCTTTCATATAAAAATAAAACCAA
The DNA here is from genome assembly GCA_015847255.1 of Hyparrhenia diplandra. Lineage (NCBI taxonomy): Eukaryota > Viridiplantae > Streptophyta > Magnoliopsida > Poales > Poaceae > Hyparrhenia > Hyparrhenia diplandra. The sequence goes on from JADLZK010007925.1 coordinate 336,698, forward strand.
ATCGGAACATCTTAATACGAAATCATGAACGCTAATCCCCTTTCGAGTGGTTTAAAAATTCTAGAAAATAAACCGATGTGCAAAAAATCATGAAATTTGATAATATGTCATGATATCTTATCTTTGAGGCTATGATAAAAAATTGGGAACGTTTCGCACGAGTTGGCACATACGATGTTCACAAGCTCCAACATCTACATAGAAGTTTCATGTTTGTTGAGAATGATCCGGTGTGATTTCATGTGGATGTGGCGGTCAAGTTGTGGTTTGGCTATGAAACTTTTTCTATATGCAACAGACATCAGAGATTGTGTCATGTCAATTTTCAGGAATTTTTTGGATTATTTTGGTAATTATTATAATTTTATGTTGTAATTAAGTAAATACAAATAGAGATAAAACCACATGAAATAATGACCAATTTTTCACTAAAGCATCAATTATGTATGGATGAGTGAATGTGATAAGGTATTTTTGAAGTAATCTTGATCAAAATTTGAAAATATATGTTAGAAAAAAGAAAGAGAGAGCAAAAAATATTTTTTTCGAAAAAACCCCTTTCCCGTGAGCTTTTAGGGTTAGCTCACGGGAAAGGGAGGCTCTTTCCCTGTGAGATGACGTGGGAAGCTCACGGGAAAGGTTTGGGACCCACTTCCGACGGCGGCGAATTTTAATTTTGTTTTTTTAACGTTTCCGTGAGCCAGATCTGGCGGCTCACGGGAAAGGAGGCCTCTTTCCCATGAGCCAGATCGGGCGGCTCACGGGAAAGGCCTAGATATAATTTTTAAAAGTCGCCGACCGGCAGCTAACACTCCACACACTGCACACACACACACACACACACTCCACACACACCAACGCCACCCCGCCGCCCCCGCCCCCCCTCCGCCACCGCGCCGGCCCCACCCGCCACCGCCGCCCGGCCCCTCCCCCCACCGCGCCGCGCCCGCGCCCGCCCGCCCGGCCCCGTGCCCCCCGCGCCGGGCGGCCTCCCCGCCACCACCGCGCCGGGCCGGGCCGGGAACTCCTGGGGGCGCGGGGCCGGAAGGAGTGGGGGGGGAGGGGGGAGGGGGGGAGGGAAGAGGAGGAAGAAGAAGGAAAAGGGGAGGAGAGGAGGGGAGGAGGAAGGAGGTTGGGGGGGGGGAGGTGGAGGAGGAGGAGGAGGGAGGAGTGGGAGGAGGAAGGGAAGGGGGGGAGAGGAGGCCCCGATGCCGTTGCTCCGGCGTGCCCGACGCCGTCACCCCGACGTGCCCGACGCCGCTGCGCCAAGCACGCCTTGTGACCTCACACCGCCGTTGCCGGAGGAGGAGGAGAGGGAGGAGGACCGGTCCGTCCGGCCGCCCGTCGTCTTCAGCCGTGAGGTTGTCGGCCATCGTGCCCTTGATGTGAATGTGATTGTCGGCCATCGTGTCGTGTGCTTTGTTTGCAGGTATTGGAAACCTCCCTGTGCGGGGAGGTTCTGTCAAAATTTTCAACTGAGTCCGTTTGTTTCTTTTATTTCAGAGAGGAGCCCATCGTAGCGGAGTTGAGTGCCTTGCCGAGCCGGAGTGCCTTGGCGGCCCTGATCTTCTTCCTCGCCGGCTAGCCTGACTCCACCGTGACCCTAGGTATAACCCCTGTTTCCGTATCATGGTCGTAGCTAGATCGTGCAGCTCAGTTAGGCGTCTGCCATTCGAGTGAGATACGGTTCGAAGTATGTAGATCCCTGCATACCTATAACGGTATCTGTTTCGAATTGTCCACGTTTTTGGACAGCCCGAGGATGCGTAGATGTGGTTAGTTCCCATGTTCTGCTCCTGTCTGATTCAGAGTTTCGGCAGCATCTCCCTGTTGTTCTTCGAATACACAATCACCCTCTCGGGGAGGACGTGTATTTGGAGAACAGCGGGGAGGTGCTGCCGAAATTCTGTCTCAGATAGGAGTGCAGCATGGAACTGACCTCATCTACGCATCCTCGGGTGGGATTAGGACCTATCTTCACCTATTAGATGGTAGGATCCTTGTGTAGATGCACTGCATTCTTATATTCTCGTGCATATGATAGAGAATGGATGACCGTGCGTGGATATACAATGGCTGGAGGAGTTTTGGAGATTATGACCCTTAATGGATTAGGAAGAGCAGTGCTTTCGTGGACAAAGCTTTTCAGAATGCTCGAGGTGCGAGTAAGGTTTGGTGTCCATGCAAGAAATGTGGGAATAAAAAAAGGCAAAGTAAGGATGACATGTCTAAACATCTTCCCATGTTTGGATGGATGGCGGACTATAAGCGGTGGATCTTCCATGGTGAAACTGAGCATATGAGAAACAAGGTGGTGAGGCAACGGATCGATGATCTTGCTTCTGATGCCAGGGTAGGAGACATGATAGATGACTTTCATGCCGGAAACTTTGGTGAAGGACATGAGGATGAGGGGGAGGAGGAGCCAAAAGAAACCGCAAAGGCCTATTATTACATGTTGGAGGCGGCACATAAACCCCTTCACGACTATGTGGAGGTCTCTCGACTAGATGCCATTTCACGCCTTATGGACTTGAAGGCCCGGTGCAAGATGAGTCAAGACGGCTTTGACAACATGTTGACGGTCTTTGGGGGCTTGCTTCCGCGAGGTCATGACCTGCCGAAGAACATGTACGAGTCGCAGAAAGTCCTCAAGGTACTTAAGATGCCATACGAGCAGATACATGCTTGTGAGAATGGGTACGTCTTATTTAGGAAAGACTACAAAGATGCTACGCATTGTCCAAAGTGTAAATCCTCAAGGTTCATAGAGGTAGACTCTGGTGACGGTCACAAGAGGCAGCTTAACATCCCCGTGAAAATCCTACGGTACCTTCCCTTCGTACCGAGGTTACAACGGATGTACATGACCGAGGAGTTTGCGAAACAAATGACATGGCACAGAGATGGGCATCGCTACAAGCCAGATAAGATGGTACGCCCGTCCGATGCCGAAGCATGGACCCATTTTGACAATATTCATCCTAACAAAGCTATGGAGGCTCGTAATGTGCGTGTTGCGCTGGCGACAGATGGGTTCAATCCTTATGGAATGATGGCTGCCCCATACACTTGTTGGCCTGTATTTGTTATCCCGCTCAATCTCCCCCCGGGCGTCTGCTTTCAACAGAAGAACATTCTTTTGTCTTTGATAATTCCTGGCCACCCGAAAAATAAAATGGGTGTGATCTTAGAGCCTGTGATTGATGAATTGATCAAAGCTTGGAATGAAGGGTTTTGGACGTATGACCGAGCTTTGAAGAGAAATTTCAGGATGTACGTGTGGTACCACTACTCCTTGCATGATTTCTCGGCGTATGGGATATTCTGTGGCTGGTGTGTTCATGGCAAGTTCCCTTGCCCAGTATGCAAGGCGGCTCTGAGGTTCACCTGGTTGAAGAAGGGTGGCAAGTATTCTGCGTTCGACAAGCATAGGCAGTTCCTCCCTCTTGACCATGCATTCAGGCTAGACAAGAAGAACTTTACGAAAGGTCTCCAAGTTATTCTGAGACCCTCCGCCGGAGATGATGACAAATTTGCTGAGGTGCGTGCTCAAGTGGATGCTCTTGTGGCTGATGAAAAAGGTGTCTTTGTGGGTTATGGCGAGGATCATGCATGGACTCACAAGTCAGGCTTAGAGAGGCTCCCCTATCACGATGACCTTCTTCTTCCACATAGCCTTGATTTAATGCATACTGAAAAGAACATCGCCGAGTATTTTCTTAGAACATTCATGGAAACTAGCAAGTCAAAGGACAACGTTAAGGCTAGAATTGATCTGGCAGAGTTATGTGACAGACCGAAGCAAGAGATGAAGCCTCCTAGCAATGGCAAGAGATGGAAAAAACCTAAGGCCGATTACGTGTTGAGCAGGCCCCAAAGGAGGGAAGTACTGCAATGGTTTCAAAAGTTAATGTTCCCTGATGGGTATGCAACAAATCTCAGGAGGGGAGTGAACTTATCTACTGTGCGAATCAATGGGCTCAAGAGTCATGACTACCACATATGGATGGAGCGGCTTCTTCCGGTGATGCTTCGAGGCTATGTCCCCGATCATGTGCGGCATGTGATGGCGAGTTGAGCAATTTCTTTTCGGCGACTTTGTGCTAAAGAGTTATCTCGGACCACACTTGAAGAAATGGAAAAAATGGCACCTATGTTGGTCTGTAAGTTGGAGAAGATATTTCCGCCAGGCTTCTTCATTCTGATGGTACATTTGATTTTGCACCTTCCATATGAGGCACGGATGGGTGGCCCCGCACGGATTTCGTTGGTGCTATGCTATTGAGAGTTTCGAAGCATGTTCGGTCCGATTTGTAAAAATAAGTGTAAGATTGAGGGTTCCATCGCGAGAAGCAAAGGTTCGGCGGGAGGTGTCGACTTCACATCAAAATACTATGGTGACAACCTTCCTAGCTCGCATTATCCACCCCCTCGTTACAATGCTGATGAAAATGAATCAACCCTCAGCCTTTTCCAAGGACAACTAGGACGTGCAAGTTGTTCGAAAATAAAGATCTTGACACCTATAGAGTGGCGCAATATCATGAATTATATACTTACCAACCTTGATGAAGTGCTGCCTTACATACAGTAAGTCACAACTATAAGCAGAGAACAGACTTGTCTTCCAGTAGTAAATATTCTGCATCCAACCCTTTTGTCTCTCGTTGGTATAGGAAATTTCAATGGCAATTCTGGCATCAACGAAGGGAGCCTCTACCGCATCAATTGGACACCCTGCTTAGACGAGGGTGCCGGGCAATGGAAAACCCGATTTCATTTGTTGGTTCAAATGCAGTCTCGCCCAATTTACGCTAATGAACGTCTCGTTTCATATGCTAACGAACTGTCTCATTTCATATATCATGCTTGAGCTTGCAGGCACTATCCGATCAGGGTATGCACCCCGAGCTCATACAGGTTGCCTATGGCTGTTCCACTAGGGTTAGGTCATTTACTGGTTATGACGTGAATGGATATCGCTTCCACACAACGAGCCATGAGTAGAATAGACCAAACCGAAAAACCACAAATACCGGAGTTTTCACTAAAGGTGATGATGGAAGTAGCACTAAAGGTTATTATGGAAGAATTGAAGAAATATACGAACTCCATTTCTCCGGTACTAAATGGCTTGCTCCATTCGTGTTTAAGTGTCATTGGTTTGATCCCAAAATAACGAAATCGGACGATAAACTTGGGATTGTTGAGATTCGACAAGATTCCCAGATGGCCGGAGATGATGTCTACATTGTGGCTCAACATGCCACACAAGTTTATTATCTCCCATGCTGTTGCCAAGACGACGAGCGGCTTAAGGGTTAGGATGTTGTGCAGAAGGTATTGCCACACGGTAGACTACCTGTCCCCCAAACAATGACGATTACCATTTTAATGCAAACACATATGAGGGAGAGTTCTTCCAAGAAGAAGGGCTACAAGGTAAATTTGTGATAGAAATAACCGGGCCCAACGAAATGGAAGTAGACAATGAAAGTGTTGTTGATGATGAGGAGGACGAGGAGGTTCGAGATGCGAAGGACTTGCAGTTACTTGATAAATTACTTAAGGACAATGAGAGTGTTGATGTCGTTCCTCCTCCCATGGATCCTGCCAATCTTCATATGTTGGAAGACATAGACATGGATGATAGTGATCATGAGGATTATGATCCGACAGTGCGAAATCATGATAAAGATGAGGATTATTTCTAATACATGTAATACTATGCATCTTTTAATAATTATGTTCTGTTTATTTTTTTTCATCTCTTAATAATTATGTTCTATTTAATTTTGCATTTTTACTAATTATCTACATCTAATTGCAGGTGATTCAGAAAGATGCCTCGAACGAATGTCCTCAAGAAAATGTCCAAGAAATTAGGTAAATTTTGAAAGATTACCGAGCTAGGGTAGGGCAAGAGGAAGGGGAAGCGTCACAGCCACCACCACCGCCACGGGGGTAGGGGCAAGGGCACCCCGACCACCAACGCCACCACCATAGGAGGAGGAGGAGGAGGCAGAGGCGGTGGTGGAGGCGGAGAACGTGGACCTCTCGGTGTCGCAGTGTTGACGGTAGTTATTGACCACTTTTATATATATGGAAAGCTATCAAACATGGGATGAATGTTACTAAAATATTATTATTACTAATGATTTCCACAAGTTTTGGTATACACTCAGTTTTGTAGGAGAACTCCGGAAAACAGCGGAAACAGAGCCGAAAAGAGTGAAAATAGAGAAACGGAAGAAAAGGACCAAATCAGGGCGATTGGAGTAAAATTCCAGGGGTCAAAATGAGAAGAGAGGACACCTCGCCAAGGCCGGGGCCTACCCACTTCCAGGGGGGCCGCGCGGCACCCCCTGGTGGAACCACGTGTCCTGCTTCTAGAACCTTCCTACAACCGACCTATGGAGTTGATCTAGTCCGTCCAATCAAGTCGGTTTTATCCAAGGGCTGAGATTCATCCTATGGGGCTATAAAAGAAGGGGCTGGGCTACCCCCTGAAACCCTAAGTCATTATCCTCATGTCAGAGCCACAGAGCAATTCCAATTAGCTACCAAGGATATGATTGGCAATCAAGATTAGACTAATTCTTAGAATTAGCCTATGATTAGAAATAGATTAGATCTAGTAATGTGTAGATTAGAGGAGCTCCGGCCTGTCGGATCTTCTCTGGTGTATTCTGCGGGATCAAGTTCTTCGCAAGAGGAACTTGCTCCTGAGATTCTCTGGTGAGTCAACTTCTTATTAAAGTAAGCATTGAATTATATTGTTCTCCTTGTTTGCAACTCTCTTTTGAGTACTTTAATCTTGGTGATTTCTTGATTAAGGGAGTAATTTCTAGTGTGAGCATGGTGCTTAGACTAGGGTTATTTGTGAATTCCCCTTGCTTGGTTGGGAATCAGTGGTAGTATCATAAAGGTGACTTTATAGCTTTATTGAATCCTCTGTAGCCCACTTCCCACCAAGAAGAAACGGTAGACATTGTCTGTTCTTAGTAGAGTAATTTTGTCTTACTCTATTAGGAATTCGCGTCCTAGATAGAACAGTATGAAACAACGCTTATGAGTGTTTGAATTAGATTTGCTTGAGGAATCTCCTTTATCTGCTAGTTTCTTAAGTACCTTGATTGTGAAGTTTGGGTTAAGTTAGATCTTAGTTATATTCACCTACTGTTCCTTTGGGTTCGATATTAAAATCGGGAGTTTATCTTTGGTGAAGTGCTACAACGTATTTTTTATCTGCAGGCGCTTTTGTGACAGAGCCGACCAATTTATAAGAAATCAAGTATAATTCGCAATCACCGGAAAGTAATCGCAGTCTACACTTGAATCCATATAAACCCGGTATTCGGAAATCTCAGTGATTTCAAACTCATCAACAACATACAACAGGATCGTTGAGCTTGGTAGTAAAATCCGTAGGTATTTCAAACCAAATTCGATATATTAAACATCAGAGTGCGAAGTATGATTTATTACAAACTCAGGTTCATTGTACGGAAGCAGTAGTTTGCGAAAACCAAATAGTCTTTTAACGAAAACAAATATAAGATAGTGCCGAGTAGATAGTCATCCTCAGAATAAAGATGAGAGAGGGGATATGGAATTGCCTTGCCCCGGCCTTACTCTTCATCAACAGAAAAGCAGACAAGTCATACAATAACCATGGTAAATATGATCACCGCAACAACGGGAATAAAACCACGAGTACAAAATACTCGGCTAGACTTACCCGGCCCAAAAATAAAATAAAGACTCCAAGGATTATGCTAGGCTTTATCTGGGGTTCAGCTGACTCACATTAATTTCGCAAATAAGGTGGTTTAGTGAGCCTACACATACTACTTGTATTATTCCAAGTTAACAGGGTTCTTATCACTTACATAACATAGATCCTGTATAGTCAAGATTAATCATTGCTCGGTAGAATAAATAACAAAGTATAAGTGGCGGATCATGATAAATTAGTCGCAACATGATAAGAGACATTTATGTTGTAGTGATTAAGACTACATTGCCGTGGAGGTATCCCGGGTTCTCACTATCCGGGAGAGATGGCGATTCGAATCGATTGCAAACCCGGTGGCGAATACCCCCGACACACACCAAGTCTACTTTGCAAAGGCAGACCCGATCACTCCTCAAGATGTTACGGGACGTAAAAGTCTCGGTCTTGCCGGCTACCCCCTCCTTCTCGGGTGCCAAGTGAGCGTGCAACGAGACCGACATCATCGTGCGCATCTTCTTGCACCCAATAAAACCCCCTCGCAACCAACGCCAAAGGAGGAGCGATAAAGCGAGCATGGCCGCCCCTAACATTCTTGCGAGTTTCGTGGCTCACGACCCCCGCGGAGCCTACTATATGCCGTGCACGTTCAACTTCCGACCACAGCCCGACAAAGTATGAGTCCTTAATCGATCAGGTGGAAAGGACCACAAACTCCACCCAATCTCACATGTTTTATTTTATCGGGTTCTCAACAACGACTTGACAATCACCCATGTGATTGTACACAACATTTCCTCAAGTGACCGGCATCATCGCGCTACTTTGCAAGCATGGTGCGAGCATTAACCTAGACTCGCTAATAGGATAGGGTAACAACTTCGGCAAGGATTATAATGCATCAACGGTTTCAACCATTTCCTATACGTAATGCGGGGAACATATAAAGGACTCAAGTCAATTTAGTTGGAAGAATAGGAAAGGGCAGAATGCTCCGGGGCTTGCCTCGCAGGCGCGCGTTGCGGAACGTGCTCGGGCACTCAGTCAACTCGTCGGTCGATCCTTCTCCTCCGGTGACTCCTCCGGACTGCACTCCCAGCTGGAACAGCTCCCCGGCTCCTCGATCAGCTCCTCCAGAACCTCCCCAATCACGAGATGATGCATATGATGGAGAAAAGAAATAATTATAATTGCATGAACAACAACTTGCAATAAATAGAATATGTATGATGAATGGATGCTTCATGATGCAAGCTATTAGTAAGTACATATCTCTTCTGCAGAAACATAACTTAATCTACACAAGAAACACTAACACGTTACATCAAACCACACCCTATCTCTCTCATCGACAAGAAAATGGCAGCACGACGACAGTGGCACTAAAAACAGTCACACAGGGGAGTTCTACAACTCCAAATTCAGTGAACTAGGACTCTATGGAAAGCTAACAAAATTTCCTACAAAACATTCCACAGCATCCAGAGCTAAATCTAAACCTATCAGCCTCGAAATTGGGGGAAAAACAGAGACCCTGTTTTCAACCCAAACACCACATATAATATCCACAACTTCAAAATTACTCATGCAACTTATCTCAAACTTGACCAGCAAGTAAATCAAGTAATTATCTACCAAATAAACCTACTGGACAATCCAAAAGATAATCTAAAGCACATAAAATAATATGCCCTAGCAAACACTACACTTGCACACTATAATCAAATAAAATGCTAGAGCAAGAAAATGTAGAAACTTCTAAGCTAACCAAACCAAGCTCACTAACACGTCATAAACATGCTAGGAACACATAATAAAAATACAATTACCCAACATGATCATATAACCTATATTTCTATCCTATTTTCCAAGCACCATAATTATGATAAATATACAACCACTTCAGAAAATTCTACAAAAATTACCAGAGCATTATACTGGAATATAACAGCTACCATAAAAATATCATGGCAAGATCATGCTTATACAGCCTTACACAAAAATGACAAGTTGACACCAAACCTAGGCATGAAAATACTTTGTACTATGAAAAGTGTCAGCCAACAGATTTCTGAGTATGAACATCTACCAAAACCTATCAAAAACCACCACACCAAGTTTTACATCCAAAACCCTAGTAATTATTTTTCTATGAATTTCTAAAGATCACATAGCAAAAAGCACATAAATAGAAAATCACATTCCTTCTACAGAACATACCATGCATGATATTTTTCCTGGATTCTACTCACAAAAACAAGCACTTTTCATACAGAAAGCATATTTTTATCTTGCACCAATTAAAAGATATGATTTTCCTCAATTTCCATGCATTTATGGCCATAAATAAAACTCTATATAAAAGTTCTCAGAAAATAGGGTTTCATAATTTTATACTGTAGCCTATCTTCTAACAAGCATAGCAAAATTTGTCTCACTCAAATTGGACTCAAAATGACCAAGATATGAATTTCCAAAGCTTTTCAACCAAAACTGGAAAAACAGAAAAAGGAAAAAGAAAAGAAAACGGGCGGGGCCCGCGTGTCAGCGACACGGAAGCAGAGCACGGCGGCGCGGCGGCGGGTCGGCGGCGGATTTTCGCCGGCGATGACCAAATCGCGCAACCAAATACTCTAAAAGCATCTACACGCGACGAGACGAACACGTTGGTACACTTGGTTTGTACAAACCGACCAAAACGACGACGACGGCGCACGGCGGCTCAAGCGCGGCGGCGCGGACGCCGGCGCTCCGGCCGTTCTCCGGCGATAAACGGCGACGGGTGGCCGTTTCTCTACTCTCCTAGGCCTAACAGCGACATGCAAGCAACCTAGAAGCCTAACGGAGCAACGACGGCGAGAAAACGGACGCGCGCGCGGCGGCGCTCACGGGCAACTCGTCGGCGACAACGCGTCCCGGCGAAACGGCGGCGAGATTCACTCAACCATCTAGCTCGGAAGCTCAAGCACATCTAGGCGGAGCTAAAACACGAAACGAAACGATCTAAACCCGATCTACGAGCTCGGACGACGGTTTGCCCCATCGGCGGCCATGGCGGACTTCGGCCGGCGGCGTGCGGGATGCGGAAATGAGGTCCGTACCTCGCGTTTTACCTCGATTCGATGCTAGCTTTAGGTAGAAGAGCCCATGGCGATGCTAGGGATGCAGTTTGGGGCGGATTAGCGCGACGGTGACGGCGGAACACGGCGGCGGGGCTCGGGATCGACGGCAATGGCGCGGGCGGCGGCGTTCAGCGGCTCGGGCGGCCGGGCGGCGCGGTGGAATGGGGGCTAGGGTTAGGGCAACCCGTTGCCCGCCCTTTATACGTGGCGCGCGACCGGTACCGCCCCATCCGGGCCGTACATCGGCGTTCACGCGCGTGACGCCACGTCGGGCGCTGGCGGTGTCGGCCGGCGATGAGCCGATACCCCCTACTCTGTTTCCCTGAGTCAGCGTTGGTTTTTGGCCTGTGCCTCGAGATTCGTGCAGAATTTGGAAAAAGTCAAAACATCAACTTTGTAGAGAATTTCATAAGCTACAAAACACTCAATATGAACTTTTTCTAATTCGGCCTAGATTTGAAACTAAAAATTAAAAACAGCAAGGGCAAATCAAACATTCAAAAACAGAGTTTGAATTTGACTCAAGTTTGACTCAAACTTGGGGGCTCTATTTGGGTCATTTCAAAAACCTTTTCACAAGAAACTTACAACTGATCATTTGCTCTACATAAAAAGTACTTCATTTCATCTATAGAAACTTTTTGCTAAAAACACTTCTATCAAGCACTTTTGAAATGAGTTTCAAAATGGGTCAAAGAGGTTTGACACACTAGGGCTATTTTATAAAAATTTTCTAAATTGAAACACAAGCTCAAACATGGTCCTAAATTATGTCAAAAATACATCTAAGCATAATCTAGGTCCAAAACATGATTATAGCAAGGATCCTATAGTAGCTAAGTCAAGCAAGCATGAAATGAAAGCAACTCAAAAATAAAAGCTATTATGAACTTGCTCATGCATGAAATGATAATGATGCTATGCAAATGATCATGCTTTCAAGATGCTTAACACCTAGGGTGTTACAAGTCTTTCCCCCTAAAAAGAATCTCGTCCCGAGATTCGATGAAAGTAACCATTTGTGATAAAACTGTGGATAGTTCCTTAGGAGATATTCATCCGTCTCCCAAGTTGCGTCATTTTCTCCATGATTTCCCCAAAGAATCTTGTACTTTGCTTAACTACCTTGCCCCTAGTGGCTCTTTCTTTGGTGTCTAATACCTTTGCTGGTTCCTCATAGTAGGTCAGATCTTGGCTTATCTCAACATTTCGAACCGACACCCGTTCTTCCGGAACTCTCAAACATTTCTTCAGTTGTGACACATGGAAAACATCAAAAATTCTTCCCATCTCCTGTGGCAACTGTAATTGGTAGGCTACTTCTCCCTTAGTGGCTAAAATTTTATAGGGGCCTACGAACCTAGGCGCTAACTTTCTCCTTACTCCAAACCGTTGTACTCTCTTCATAGGTGATACTTTCAAATACACATAGTCGCCAACTTTGAACTTAATAGGTCTTCTACGCTTATCGGCATAACTCTTTTGGCGATCTTGGACTGCCTTCATGTTCTGCTTTATGATTCTCACTTTCTGCTCAGCCTCATCGATCAAATCGATGTCGTAGTATGGTCGTTCTCCTGTTTCAATCCAATTCAGAGGTGTCCTGCATTTTCTCCCATATAACGCTTCAAACGGTGCCATCTGAATACTAGCCTAATAACTGTTATTATATGAAAACTCTGCATAAGGCAACCATTTGTCCCAAGAACCTTTTGCTGATATCACACATGCCCTCAACATATCTTCTAGTATTTGGTTCACTCGTTCTGTCTGGCCTGTGGTTTGTGGGTGATAAGCGGAACTACGAAGTAATTTGGTTCCTAAGGCTTCTTGTAGGCTCTCCCAAAATCGAATGGTCCAACTTGATCCACGATCCGACACTATCGACTTTGGTATTCCATGCAAACGAAGTACATGGGTAATATATGGCTCTGCATATTGGTGGGGTTCATAGTGAATATTGATCGGGATGAAGTGGGCCACTTTCGTCAAGCGATCCACAATCACCCAAATCGAATCACATCCCTTCTGTGTCTGTGGCAACCCAACAATTAAATCCATCGTAATCTCATCCCATTTCCAATCAGGAATTGGCAATGGTTGCAACAATCCTGCAGGTCTTCATGTGAAGCGGCTTTAACTCAAAGCAATTGTCACATCGAGCTACATGTGCGCAATCTCCTTTCTCATTTTGGTCCACCAAAACCTGGTTCTCAAATCCCGATACATCTTGTTACTACCGGGGTGAATTGTTATCTTGGACGAGTGAGCTTCAGTTAGAATCTGCTCTCTCAACTTTGGATCCTTTGGCACGACAAGGCGATCATCATACCAAAGAATTCCACTCTCATCAACTTGGAAATGGTCACTAGGTTCTTTCTCTATCCTCTTCTTAATATGGGCAATCCCTTTATCTACTTTCTGGCCTTCAACAATCCTGCTTTCCAACTCATTTTGCACTTGAATGTTGCACAGGATAGCCGGATGCATAGGAGGAAAAGCCTCCACAGAATCGACTTGTCCCAGCAAGCAATGTGATTTCCTGCTCAGAGCATCCGCGACAACATTGGCTTTGCCCGGATGATAGTGCAACTCAATATTGTAATCCTTTATCAGCTCTAACCACCTTCTCTGTCTCATGTTCAGCTCCTCTTGCGTGAAAATGTACTTCAAACTCTTGTGGTCAGTATAGACATGACAGACATTACCGAGCAAGTAATGTCGCCAAATTTTCAAGGCATGTACCACGGCAGCAAGTTCTAAGTCATGGGTTGGGTAATTAACCTCATGCTTTCTTAGCTGACGCGATGCATACGCGATAACTCTACCTTCCTGCATGAGTACGCATCCCAGTCCTGTACCACATGCGTCACAATACACATCAAACGGTTTCTGAATATCAGGTTGTGCGAGCACTGGAGCTATGGTCAGCAACGTTCGCAAGGTACGAAACGCTGCCTCGCACTCCGGTGTCCACACAAATTTTTTGTCCTTCTGTAGCAATCGGGTCATAGGTTTAGCTATTTTGGAGAAATCAGGTATAAATCTACGATAATATCCAGCCAACCCTAAGAAACTTCGGATCTCTGAAACTGAAACTGGTGCTTTCCAATCCAACACCTCTTGCACCTTACTAGGGTCCACTAAAATTCCATTCTCAGATAAAACATGTCCTAGGAAATGCACTTCCTTCAGCCAAAACTCGCACTTTCTGAATTTAGCATATAACTTATGCTCTCTGAGTCTTTCCAAAACTATTCTCAAATGCTCAGCATGCTGTTCCTCATTTTCAGAATACACCAATATATCATCGATGAATACAACCACGAACTGATCTAGTTCCGGCATAAACACCGAATTCATCAAACACATGAAATGTGCTGGAGCATTCGTCAAGCCGAAAGACATGACGAGATACTCATACAAACCATACCGCGTAGAAAATGCGGTCTTGGGTATATCCTGAGGTCTGATTTTAATTTGATGATACCCAGATCGAAGATCTATCTTGGAGAACACTCTGGCTCTAGACAATTGGTCAAAAAGTATGTCAATGCGGGGTAACGGGTATTTATTCTTCACGGTTACCGCATTGAGTGGCCTATAGTCCACACACATTCTCAGCGTCTGATCCTTCTTTTTCACAAATAGGGCTAGACATCCCCAAGGTGACGAACTAGGTCTAATGAAACCTTTCTCAAGCAACTCCTGAAGCTGCACTTTCAGTTCTGCTAATTCATTGGGTGGCATTCGGTAGGGTCTTCGGGAAATAGGGGCAGTCCCTGGAATCAACTCTATTGCAAACTCAACATCCCTATCTGGTGGCAATCCGGGTAGGTCTTCCGGGAACACATCCGGAAACTCACGACTCTGGGTATATCAGAGATACCAGTTACTTGCAAAGCGGCTGAAACACGGTTAAGGTCAATGGTTTTGGGCAGCAAAATCTGATGTTCAGTGGAGTCACGGGGGTGCTTCAAATGCACTACTCTATTTACCGTGTCAATAATGGCTCCCCAACTCTTCATCCAATTCATCCCAAGGATCACATCCAAACACAACCCGGGTAAAACTATCAATGAGGTTATTATTTCTAAGTCACCCATCATAATCTTTACCTCATTAACTCTCTCCCTAGTCATTTGGTCAGCCCCTGCTGAACTAATCCGATAACCAAACCCTAGGTCAGACACCTTTTCACTATTCTTTATAGCAAACTCTTGACTCATGAATGAATGCGATGATCCAGAATCAAACAAAACAACGGCACTACGATTGTTAACTAAGCACGTATTACCCGCCATCCACGGTCTCTCCCTCAGGAACTTCCTCAACACCTGTGAAGTTTGCCTGTCCCACATGCTGCTTGTAGTTCTTCCTGGGCTGCGGACAATTCCTGGAATAGTGCCCGGGCTTACCACAATTGAAGCAGTTGTTGTGGTTGAATGGCACTGGTCTTGGAGCATTTCCCTGTGCTGACTTTCCTTTCTGTGCAGGGTTCAGCACCACTCTTCTGAAACGATTATTCCCCTTTGGTTCTTCTTACGTGGTGGAACATAGCGCGAAGGCGCCTTGGTGGGCGATAGTTCGACGGCGTCCAAAGGAACCCTTTGCCACGACTGAGCTTCCCTCAAAGCGATCTCTTCTTACCTTTAGATGCAAAGCATACAAGGCACTACTCTTCTCCTGATGAAGACAATCAGTCACAAACTCTTCAAAAGTGTTCCTGGTGGAATTTCCCATGGCCTTCTGCATTTTGAGGTTTAGTCCTCTCTTGAAGCTAGCCAACTTCTTTTCCTCAGTATCAACCATGTCAGGAGCATACCTAGACGGCTTTGTTGAAAGCTTTGAAGATACTCATTCATGGTCTTGTTGTCCTGGCCAAGCTTGATAAACTCTCCCAATTTCTCTGCCAGAGCACCAGCAGGTATGTAGGTCCGACGGAAAGCTGCTGTAAACTGAGCCCAAGTGACAGGAACATTAGCGGGTAAAGTAGCATGGTGATTCTTCCACCATATCGCATTGCGGGTCCCTCCGGTAAGTGTGTTGCAAATTACGCGCCTTACGGATGTCGGCGGGTTCACCAACCGAAACTTATCTTCTATCGAGGTCAGCCATTCCTCGGCCTCCATGGGTTCCTTTGCCAAAGTGAACTTTGGGGGTTTGATGGCCTTGAAGTTCTTATGCGCTGGAATCCATCACCTTGGCACCACCACGGCCTCCCCGCTTTCGGTGTTGCGCCGCGATATTGCGCAACTCTCCCGAGAACCGGTTATAGAACTGCTCCGGGTTTTACGGAGGTGGTGGCTCTTTGTCGATCTCCCCAAAGATTTTCGATCGAGTTTGCGGCATCTGCATATTTGAATCAACAATAACCATCAGATGATGTTGTCCAAAGCATAGATATTGAATTTAAGTTACGCGGAATTTATTGAGAGAATAAATTCATCCACAATAACAGGTAACAATAAACTCAATACGGTCTTTCATCAACATCACGGTTATGTCAACGCAATATGTGTACCAAGATTTCGCAACAAAAGGGCAACAAAATGTTGCACCACCGACACAGTCTCGCAATGGATAAGGATCGCAATTTCCGTAAAATCGGTCATAACATGGGGCATAAGCTAAAATAAGGTCTCCATTAATACATAAGGTCTCGAATATTACGGATCCAAGTCTTACATGCTGATAGTCTCACGAAGGAAAAGGGAAATTACATGATAATAGTGGCATTACACCGCTCGGCTACAAGGGTGTCAAATCTAGATCAAGGTCTACGTGGTAGCATCTAGCTGGAATCTAAACATGGCATCACAGTCATCTACTCCTGTGGTGCGTGCGAAGTGGGGTCTCCATCCTGGTCCTCCTCAGTGGGCGCTGCTGCTGCACTCTCTAATCCTCACTGTGGTCACCTAGAAGCTCCCTGATGTGACGACGCGCCTTGGTGAAGTCATCCACTGCTCTGTTGTGCTCTCCGATGGTGACAGAGAGACGCTCGTCCAGGTAGCACTCACGCTTCTGCAACTTCCTCAGACTAGCCTGGGTCTCGCGCAACTCCTGCCTAAGACGTGTAGCCTCTGCTGTCGCCTCTGCTGCGGCTATCATAAGCTCTCCGTTCAGCTTCGTAACGGCAAACATAGCCCTCATGGCTGCCATACCAGCAACTCCAAGCTGCTCGTTCTCCTCGGGCGGTACGTCTCGTGGAAACACTGCGGCGGGGCCGCCAGCAAGTGCAGCTCCACGGTCCTGCGCCATCTGGTCCAAAACTCCCATGGCTGCAACCTGGGCGGCTGTCCATGCATCGGGGCCTTGCCCAATGCACTGCCAGGCTGGCCAATAGGGGTCCACTGGGTGCGGCTGCACTGTCACCTCAACTGAAATCCACGGTACCTCTCCTCTGCCATGGGTGCGCCTCCATGCGTAGAGGGGCTCCTGGCTGTACCCAACTGACTGTAACGTCTCCCACAGCAAGGCTGGTGTTGCCCAGATCGTCGGGGGTGAGTAGGGCTCGAAGTAATGGGCCATCTGTAGCAAGATTTAGGAGATAAAGTGAGATTGAGAAACAATAGTCCAGTTTTACCGAATAGGGCAAGTACTAATTAGGGGAAAAGATGGAAAATGCATGAATGTCATGATGTAAAAATTTAAACATGATGCATGCACGTTACCTACGTAACTCACGGAATAGGAAAGAGATTTCTCTATTCGTTTTAATGGTGGCAACCTACGATCTCTCAAAAGAAAATAAGGCGGGTCTAGTCGATCTAACGCATTGCGCTGTTAGTGTACCTGCAATTCATTTCAGCCCACAAATATTCATGCAATGCAAGAAATTAAATTGCATATACCTGCTTCGTCAGGTCCACCCAATGGCATCGCATACCATACGGAAAAATCACATTTTACACCCAGCACACCTGTGTACCCATACACAAGTCTACGGGGGCACTACCCGACCACGGAGCTCTCAAAATCATTTTATTTCCCCCCTAGACCGGCATACATCCGATCATGCTCTCACAGCTCACACCATTACCTTGGGCGTAGAGGCATTGAACAACCATTACCTGGGGCGTAGAGGTATTTCGATCCATTCATGACTACTCAAGTGAGTAGCCCCGTACTACTGGCCGCACGGCAACCAAACACAAACAACAAAATATGATGCATTAGCCCAATCCCAGTTAACCAAGCCACCTAACTGTCCTTAATTGGGCATAGAGGGTATGACCAAGGCACCACTAAGTTTCGCAAACTTTTTACTCACACCACATAAAAGATTTTGTTTCACAAACTTTTTGCAAAAGATTAGTGGTTCATTTTAATTTAAATACCGGATCGGACTTGTAATTACCAAACTAAGCTCGATGCCAATTTGTGACAGAGCCGACCAATTTATAAGAAATCAAGTATAATTCGCAATCACCAAAGTAATCAAAGTCTACACTTGAATCCATATAAACCCGGTATTAGGAAATCTCGAAAGTGATTTCAAACTCATCAACAACATACAACAGGATCGTTGAGCTTGGTAGTAAAATCCGCGGTATTTCAAACCAAATTCGATATATTAAACATCGAGTGCGAAGTATGATTTATTACAAACTCAGGTTCATTGTGCGGAAGCAAAGTAGTTTGCGAAAACCAAATAGTCTTTTAACGAAAAACAAATATAAGATAGTGCCAAGAGATAGTCATCCCTATAACAGCATGATGAGAGGGGATATGGAATTGCCTTGCCTCGGCCTTACTCTTCATCAACAGAAATGCAGACAAGTCTTACAATAACCATGGTAAATATGATCACCGCAACAACGGGAATAAAACCACGAGTACAAAATACTCGGCTAGACTTACCCGATCCAAAAATAAAATAAAGACTCCAAGGATTATGCTAGGCTTTATCGGGGTTGGTGACGACTCACATTAATTTCGCAAATAAGGTGGTTTAGTGAGCCTACACATACTACTTGTATTATTCCAAGTTAACGGGGTTCTTATCACTTACATAACATAGATCCTGTATAGTCAAGATTAATCATTGCTCAGTAGAATAAATAACAGTATAAGTAACTGGATCATGATAAATTAGCTGCAACATGATAAGAGACATTTATGTTGTAGTGATTAAGACTACATTGCCGTGGAGGTATCCCAGGTTCTCACTATCCGGGAGAGATGGCTATTCGAATCGATTGCAAAACCGGTGGCGAATACCCCGACACACACCAAGTCTACTTTGCAAAGGCGGACCGATCACTCCTCAAGATGTTACGGGACGTAAAAGTCTCGGTCTTGCCGGCTACCCCTCCTTCTCGGGTGCCAAGTGAGCGTGCAACGAGACCGACATCATCGCGGCGCATCTTCTTGCACCCAATAAAAACCCTCTCGCAACCAACGCCAAAGGAGGAGCGATAAAGCGAGCATGGCGGCCCCTAACATTCTTGCGAGTTTCATGGCTCACGACCCCGCGGAGCCTACTATATGCCAGCACGTTCAACTTCCGACCACGGCCCGACAAAGTATGAGTCCTTAATCGATCCGGTGGAAAGGACCACAAACTCCACCCAATCTCACATGTTTTATTTTATCGGGTTCTCAACAACGGCTTGACAATCACCCATGTGATTGTACACAACATTTCCTCAAGTGGCCCGGCATCACGCCTCACCGCAAGCATGGTCGCGAGCATTAACCTAGACTCGCTAATAGGATAGGGTAACAACTTCAAAGCAAGGATTATAATGCATCAATGGTTTCAACCATTTCCTATACGTAATGCAGGAACATATAAAGGACTCAAGTCAATTTAGTTGGAAGAATAGGAAAGGGCGAGAATGCTCCGGGGCTTGCCTCGCGAGAAACGTTAACGCGTGCTCGGGCACTCCGGTCAACTCGTCGGTCGATCCTTCTCCTCCGGTGACTCCTCCGGACTGCACTCCCAGCTGGAACAGCTCCCGGCTCCTCGATCAGCTCCTCCGGAACCTCCCCGATCGAGATGATGCATATGATGGAGAAAAGAAATAATTATAATTGCATGAACAACAACTTGCAATAAATAGAATATGTATGATGAATGGATGCTTCATGATGCAAGCTATTTGTAAGTGCATATCTCTTCTGCAGAAACATAACTTAATCTACACAAGAAACACTAACACGTTACATCAAACCACACCCTATCTCTCATCGACAAGAAAATGGCAGCACGACAGGCTGTCACTAAAAAACAATCACACACGGGGAGTTCTACAACTCCAAATTCAGTGAACTAGGACTCTATGGAAAGCTAACAAAATTTCCTACAAAACATTCCACAGCATCCAGAGCTAAATCTAAACCTATCAGCCTCGAAATTGGGAAAAAAACAGAGACCCTGTTTTCAACCCAAACACCACATATAATATCCACAACTTCAAAATTACTCATGCAACTTATCTCAAACTTGACCAGCAAGTAAATCAAGTAATTATCTACCAAATAAACCTACTGGACAATCCAAAAGATAATCTAAAGCACATAAAATAATATGCCCTAGCAAACACTACACTTGCACACTATAATCAAATAAAATGCTAGAGCAAGAAAATGTAGAAACTTCTAAGCTAACCAAACCAAGCTCACTAACAGGTCATAAACATGCTAGGAACACATAATAAAAATACAATTACGCAACATGATCATATAAACCTATATTTCTATCCTATTTTCCAAGCACCATAATTATGATAAATATACAACCACTTCAGAAAATTCTACAAAAATTACCAGAGCATTATAATGGAATATAACAGCTACCATACAAATATCATGGCAAGATCATGCTTATACAGCCTTACACAAAAATGACAAGTTGACACCAAACCTAGGCATGAAAATACTTTGTACTATGAAAAGTGTCAGCCAACAGATTTCTGAGTATGAACATCTACCAAAACCTATCAAAAACCACCACACCAAGTTTTACATCCAAAACCCTAGTAATTATTTTTCTATGAATTTCTAAAAATCACATAGCAAAAAGCACATAAATAGAAAATCACATTCCTTCTACAGAACATACCATGCATGATATTTTTCCTGGATTCTACTCACAAAAACAAGCACTTTTCATACAGAAAGCATATTTTTATCTTGCACCAATTAAAACATATGATTTTCCTCAATTTCCATGCATTTATGGTCATAAATAAAACTCTATATAAAAGTTCTCAGAAAATAGGGTTTCATAATTTTTATACTGTAGCCTATCTTCTAACAAGCATAGAAAAATTTGTCTCACTCAAATTGGACTCAAAATGACCAAGATATGAATTTCCAAAGCTTTTCAACCAAAACTGGAAAAAGTAAAAAGGAAAAAGAAAAGAAAACGGGGGGGCCAGCGTGTGTCAGCGACACGGAGCAGAGCACGGCGGCGCGGCGGCGGGTCGGCGGCGGATTTTCGCCGGCGATGACCAAATCGCGCAACCAAATACTCTAAAAGCATCTACGCCGACGAGACGAACACGTTGGTACACTTGGTTTGTATCGAAACCGGAAAAACGACGACGACGGCGGCGCGACGGCTGGGGCGGCGCTGACGTCGGCGCCCGCCCGTTCTCCGGCGATAAACGGCGACGGGTGGCCGTTCTCTACTCTCCTAGGCCTAACGGCGACATGCAAGCAACCTAGAAGCCCGGAGCAACGACGGCGAGAAAATCTGACGGGCGGCGCGGCGCCACGGGCAACTCGTCGGCGATAACGCGTCCCGGCGAAACGGCGGCGAGATTCACTCAACCATCTATCTCGGAAGCTCAAGCACATCTAGGCGGAGCTAAAACACGAAACGAAACGATCTAAACCCGATCTACGAGCTCGGACGACGGTTTGCCCCATCGGCGGCCATGGCGGACTCGCCGGCGAGCGTGCGGGATGCGGAAATGAGGTCCGTACCTCGCGTTTTACCTCGATTCGATGCTAGCTTTAGGTAGAAGAGCCCATGGCGATGCTAGGGATGCAGTTTGGGGCGGATTAGCGCGACGGTGACGGCGGAACACGGCGGCGGGGCTCGGGATCGACGGTAGCGGCGGCGCGCGTTCGGGCGGCTCTCGGGCGGCGGGCGGCGCGGTGGAATGGGGCTAGGGTTAGGGCAACCCGTTGCCGCCCTTTATACGTGGGCGTGATCCGGTACCGCCCATCCGGGCCGTACATCGGCGTTCACGCTGCGTGACGCCACGTCGGTAGGGCGGTGTCGGCCGGCGATGAGCCGATACCCCCCCTACTGTTTCCTCGAGTCGGCGTTGGTTTTGGCCTGTGCCTCGAGATTCGTGCAGAATTTGGAAAAAGTCAAAACATCAACTTTGTAGAGAATTTCATAAGCTACAAAACAATCAATATGAACTTTTTCTAATTCAGCCTAGATTTGAAACTAAAAATTAAAAACAGCAAGGGCAAATCAAACATTCAAAAACAGAGTTTGAATTTGATTCAAGTTTGACTCAAACTTGGGGGCTCTATTTGGGTCATTTCAAAAACCTTTTCATAAGAAACTTACAACTGATCATTTGCTCTACATAAAAAGTACTTCATTTCATCTATAGAAACTTTTTGCTAAAAACACTTCTATCAAGCACTTTTGAAATGAGTTTCAAAATGGGTCAAAGAGGTTTGACACACTAGGGCTATTTTATAAAAATTTTCTAAATTGAAACACAAGCTCAAACATGGTTCTAAATTATGTCAAAAATACATCTAAGCATAATTTAGGTCCAAAACATGATTATAGCAAGGATCCTATAGTAGCTAAGTCAAGCAAGCATGAAATGAAAGCAACTCAAAAATAAAAGCTATTATGAACTTGCTCATGCATGAAATGATAATGATGCTATGCAAATGATCATGCTTTCAAGATGCTTAACACCTAGGGTGTTACACGCTTGCGGATATCTATATCTTTATTGTGTGCGTATAATAAATACCAACAAGCATTTCTAGCGCCGTTGCCGGGGAACGGTAGTTTTGCTGGATAGTAATGAAAGAGTCTAGCTTAGTCCTGTATTATACTTTTACCTTTTACCTTTTATTTATCTTTTAGTTTTTAGTTTCTATTATCTTTACCTTGTATTTACCATGAACTTTGTTATTTTTTTGTGCTGCACCTTTAAGCATTAGCTTTGGCCTGTTAGAATCTTTAAAGCCCATCGTAGCATTAGGCCATGAGCTATGCCTACGGTTGGTTATCTTTATTAATCAACACTTCTAGGAAGCTGTAGTTAACCTCAGTAACCAGATCATATCCTTTGCAAGAGGATAGTGAATCTTTGGATCATATCCTTTGCAAGAGGGTAGTGAATCTTTTCCTAGGAAGGTTGTACATTTTATACAGCCTGTGGAGAGACTTTTCTTTCCTTTTCTGTTAGTAAAGCAAGGTTTATCCTTGACTTTATTAATGGGTGAAGCCCTCATATTAGCATTCTTTATGACCACCCATAGGAAGGAATCATTCTCCAGATGAAAAGAGAAAGTTTGTGATAGCCAATTAGAATCACTCCAATCCCAGGACCTGGCTATTAATCCCAAAAGCATCATCTAAGTTCCTGTTTTTATAGCTTTTGGGAAGTATTTAAAACTTCTAGCTTCATAAGAAACCTCTGAGCATCTACAATCTAAATTCTCTTAAGGAAGTGTCTCTTAGAAAATATCCTTATATAGGGCTTTGGGAAGCTCAAGCATGGCATGTCTAATGCCATAGAAGGAGAACAAAGCTTAGAAGTCATTCCTGTCTTCTCTCCTTCTATGTTCAAATTAGATAACCTATCCTTGATCCCCAATGAATCCTTTTATGATCTCTTTCGTGAGTCCTCCAATGATCCTAGAACTCCCAATCATAAAAACCATAAAGGATCTAAGAAGACCAAGAAGAACAATGTCAATGGATGAGAACCTCGATGAGCAGGGAAGCTACTTCATGAACACTTCTTCAAACCCGTGCTCATTTAAGAAACTTCTACATCTTTTGCTCTCTCTAATCTTGCCATTTATGACATCTCCAACCCTCTCATGCTAGCTGTTTCCAATGTTTTGGAAGGGATGGTTGTAGCACTACAACATTTTCGGTCTAATGCAACGCCGACAAAGTGTAGCAACAAAGCCAAAAATAGTAGCAATATTACTTTTGCTACCATATTTTTTGGTTAAATGTCGCACTTGTAAGGGTAGCAATAACAGAATGCAACGGGTTACGCGTTTTAGTTGCGACACACAACCCCTCTATTGCAACACTTTCGACGCTTTTACAACCCATGGTAAGTGTTGTAACAAGAGCAATTGCAACCACTATGGGTGTGGCAATAGTATCAATTGCAACGAACTAGACGTTGCAAGTGACACGTATGGCAACACACTAGGCGTGTAGCAACACAATGCAATCGCAACGTAACATAGGTGTTGCAAGAGTGGTTATTGCTACGTGGAGAAAGCATTGCAATAGAGCTTCTCTATTGCCACGTTGCCTAGATGGTTGCTATAGGTGGCTTAGGTTATTGCAACGTCTCGTAGGTTAGTTGCTCTGGAGGGGTCCTCTATTGCCACGTTTGTGAATGGTTGCTATAAAAGATAGGCTATTGCCACGCTTATTTTGGTTTGCTACAGATAGGTCATCTATTGCCACATCACTGACTGGTTGCTATAGGTAGGTTACTCTATTGCCACTGGCATCTTTTTTGTAGTTGCTAGAGATTGTTTATCTATTGCCATGATTATCGTATCTATTGCCACGACTAAATGTGGTTGTTATATGTGTGATTGTTGCAACGCAATTTGGTTTGATTTCCATCATATATTGCAACGCCAAATTAATATATATTAGTAATTCATGACTTGATGCTTTGTTTGTTAGCTTAAATTAGTAATCACAAAACAACAAATACATAATAAATGAGGCATCGACATCCATTAAAATGAAATATAATTTGTTCATACAAAATCTTTAACGAAACACACCAGGTGTCAAACTAAATGAGAACACAAGTACATAGCTTAACACATAATAATGTGTCCAGATGCACAACTATTTGAACTCATTTGAATCAAAGACTAATGTCTAATGTGGCAGCGAAGGTTCCCTTGATATGTATGTTGGCCATCGTCCCACCATTCGCATGCTGAAAAAAATCATTGACATGCATTAGTTAAACTAAAAATTTTTAAGTTAATTGATCAGCCCTAAAAAATTAGTCCTAGACACTAGTCTAAGATGTGCAAAATCGACAACAAACTTGTAAAATCTATATCTCTTAAACCATCAGGCCTTTAGTCACTAAAATTTAGGATAGTCGATTTAAGGACATTATCTACAATTTTTTTTATCATCTTGAGCTAATTTTACTATTAACAAGATGGACAATATAAACAAGACAACTTGGGAGAAGAATCTAGAAGAATACCATCCAGCTCTTTTCAGTCTTGTTCGGAATATACCCAAATACCTTCCAGTCTAAAATTTGGGTCTTTCTACATCCAAGCACATCCAGTTGGGTATAGCTGAACATTATGAAGGCTAGTAGAATTTAGAAGATTATACTAGGAGGTTCAAGACAGCAAGAAGTTTTTTAGGACACATCCAGTTGGGTACAGCTAAACGTTATATAGGCTAGTAGAATTTAGAAGATTATACCAGCAGGTTCAAGACAGCAAGAAGTTTTATAGAACGACAGTTATTAAAATTCATACCTAACATTTTATAGGATCAAGCATGACAAATCTCTAGCTGTATATTAGGGAATAGCTTACCTTGGTTGCAAATACTCAAGTATATATCACCTACCAATTGGCATGACAATTTAACAACTAAATAGGTCATAACACTAATATGAAAAAGCAAGACAAATCTCTAGCTGTATATTAGGGAATAGCTTACCTTGGTTGCAAATACTCAAATATATATCACCTACCAATTGGCATGTCAATTTAACAACTAAATAGTTCATAACACTAATATGAAAAGAAGCAGCATATAGTTTGCATTGTGTAGTCCTTGCCAAACATAGTATCAGGTCCCTCAACCAGTAAACACTCGAAAGCAGTAGACGCTTAGTGGCAGGTGCTTAACATAGCAATATCCTACAAGTCCGAGGACTCTTCTCTAGGTGCCTCTTCCTGCTCAATGGAAACAGTCCAAATGGTGTATGCATCAGTAATTAAAAAAAATAATAATGGCTAGAGGGATAACTTATGCAAAATTTAAGGTAAGTAGGATTCAAAATTTAAATGGTTTAAACACATATTAAAGTGCTTTCTCTGTATAACCTTTTGGAGGAGCATCCACACATGATTGCAATAAGCACTTGATGACAACTCAATCAGGCAGGCCGTTCCTTAGGTGCTGGATCTCTAGGAACAGAAGAAGGCAAGGTAAAGGCACTACCAGAGAGGTTTCAGACCATTAAATACAGATTCTGTATTGTAAACATAGAAAGGTAGGCATAAATTATACATATTTTATTTATCCATGAAGTGAAATTCTAAATTATGCACTCACAAATATCTGACAAGAAAATATAAATCTATTGGTTCCAGTAAGGCATAACAACTATAATCAACCCAAGGGGAAAAACAATATAAGCCAGCAGATAAGGATTATCACATAAATTCAGTTTGCAATAGTATTTAAATTTCTAAAACCGTAAGCAGCTTTCAAGGAAAAGCTAGCTAACAGTTCATCCATGGTGTAGCTTGTTTCTCACTACAGGGCAACAATGTTTATTACGATATCAATTATCATTTGGCTATCTGACACCATCACCAAAAATAATGTATACACTTGTTCACTCGTAATACACATAGTAACCTTCAAGTTATTGCTACTCTGCAAGCTCACCACTTTCAATTATATGAGAACAGATACGTTTAAGAAGCCAGGATGCAAACCTTCCAGCCTTCTCTGCTACTGTTGTGTCCATTACCTTCCATCCTAAAAAATTCAAGAACCACGGATCCATGAATAATCCAACGACCACCGATCCATACATCATCCGAGAATTTGAGATTAAGAAAGACAGAGGAGTGGCATACCAGTCGGTGATTACCTCCTCCCCCGTCAAAAAAAGGGCAGAGCAAGCTGTTTTCTCTCCGCCGGCCAAACGGAACCCCTCCTAAGCTGCGTGCATGTGCAGCGTTGCCTCTCCTAGTGCAAAACAACATCGGATGAATTTGAGATGGAGTGGCCCGTCTGGGGATGCCGGAGTGGAGACGGGGAGGCAGCTGATCCACTGGCAGCTCGCCCAGGAGACGGTGCGCCACCAAGAGTTGATGAAATTGAATCCGCCGCCGCAGGTTAAAGTGTCCCCTCGGGGGAGCCATGCGGCAGGCCTCGCATGTGGGGAGCCTGGCCGCCGCATGTGGAAAATGATGAGAGGGAGGCATATGGAACATATAGTGCAGGGAAACCGACCAACAAAATCAGGATAGAGGAAAAGCGGACGAACCGTCCACGAAGCCGCCCAGTAGAACGCGCGTCTAGCGCGGCGAAATCGCCTTGGACCATGAGCGCTCCTCATTTTCTCACAACCTTGTTCGGAGGCGGGAACCAGTAGCAGCGCAGTCGGAGTCGTCCTCTGATATCTACGACGGCGGCGAGTCGGAGTCATCCTACGTCGTGTTCGGCATACCGGAAGCGGAGGAGGGCGTGGTGGAGGAGGCCATGGGCACTAGGGTTAAGGATTGGGGATCTGAGGAGGGAGGTGGGGTTGGGGAAAACTGAATCATCGGGAAAGGAGTGCCGCGGGTGTGCGAGGGGCTTTTGGCGGCGCTGCGGGGGTAGGAGCGGGACGGTGTGGTTTTGGCTTTTGGGTGGTTTTTCATTTCGAAATTATTAGCCCGCGATTTCCACTCAAAATGCGCGGGCGACTCGGTTTTGGCCTTTCCGCCTTCATTCTAGCGCCTTTGCTTCAAAATACAAAGTAGTTTAAATAAATAAGTAGGAATACATTCAAAAAAATTCAAAAAAATATATATTACCAAATTAAATTAAAACTGATTTCTAAAAATAAATATACAAAATTAAGGTTTTTAGAATTATCGTATAAAAACATAAAGTTGACTATAATGATGTGCATATGAAATAAAGCAACCATGTTTTCTCAAATTTTTTATCCAAACTTGTTTAGTGTTCTTATAAAGATATATTTTGGGTTTTGTTTGAAGTTTTGCTCTACAATTGGCTAAACAACAAACGGCTTGTTCCTTACTTCATCACGTAAGCCCCGAATCCTACCTCGCGCCTAACCACCACGGTGTCGTAGGTTCTAGATTATTTCGAATTTCTATGGTAACCTTAGTTCAACCTATAATTACATCGTCAAGATTTAATGGGATGCTTATGGATCCACACTATGATGTTCTATGCATCTTTGTAATTTTCAAACCAAATTTTCCTATTACTATGATTATTTGTTGATTTAATAAAGAATAAATGTAAAAATACTCTAATCTAGCTAAAAAAATCTAAAAACTTGCATGGACACCTACTTTTGCTAGATAATGTTGACAAAAAGTTTCAATTGATTATGAGGAAGTGGTGATGCACATCCCCATAGAAGCATTAATGTCTCACACATGTCCATGTCATTTAGTGAGAGATGTTAATGCTTGTGTGGGATATATAGTACCACTTTCTCCAAATCATTTCAAAAAATAATGGGATGCTTATGGAGCCACACTATGATATTCTGGGCATTTTTGCAATTTTTAGGTCAAGTTTTCCTATTACTAGAATTGCTTGTTGATTTAATAAAGAATAAATGTAAAAAATACTCTAATCTAACTAAAAACATCTAAAAACTTGTATGGAAACCTCCTTTTGGTATATAATGTTGACAAATAAGTTTTAATTGATTCTGAGAAAGTAGTGATGCACATCTCCACGTATACGATTTGTCTCACACATGTCCTTGTTACGTAATGAGAGATGTTTATGCTTGTGTAGGATGTATAGTACCACTTTGCAATATCGGCAACCAATTGATTTTTGAGGTGTCTATGTAACCAAACTATGCTGTTGTGTGTATTTGTGAAAGTTTTAGACCAAGTTTACCTATTTCGTGATTATTTGTTGATTTACTCAAAATAAATGTTAAAATACCAAAGTTAAGGTAAAAAAAATCTAAAAACTTGCTAGGACACCTCCTTTTTGGTGTAGCATGTTGACAAAAAAATTTGAGTTGATTCAGGAGAAAGTGTTGCTACACATCCTCACAATGGCCCACATCCCTCACACATGTTCTAGTCACTAGGTGAGAGATGCTCATGCTAGTGTGAGATGTGTAGTACCACCTTCTCGAAATCATCTCAATATTTTTTGGGGTGTCTATGGAACCAAACTATGGTTTTGTGTGCATTTGTGCAATTTTTTCGACTAAGTTTACCTATTATTGTGATTATTTGTTGAATTACTCAAGAAAAAAATGTTAAAATACCAAAATCAAGGTAAAAATATCTAAAAACTTGCAAGGACACCTCCTTTTAGTGTAGCATGCCGATAAAAAATGCCGAAGATGGCGGCAAATTAAGAATTGGTTATTTAGGGCGGTGGCGAGTTAAGAATTGGTTAAATAAAATATAAGTAGTGATCTAATACAAACATTTGAATAACACAATGGTAACACTCTCTAAGGGTGAGTCACACCTCTTGAGTTCAAATCCTAAAGGAGCCTATTTTTTGGGCATAATCAACATTTATGTTCCTTTTCTTTCTATTCCTTTCTATTTTTTTTCTTTTTTTGCACTTTTTTTATGTGAGCATGGTATATTTTAATTCTATGGACACCCCAAAAAAGATTGAGATGATTCGGAAAGTGGTACTACATATCTCACAATAGCATTAGGATCTCTCACCTAGTGACTAGAACATGTGTGAGAGATGTAGGCCATTGTGAGGATGTGCAACAACACTTTCTCTGAATCGATTCAATTTTTTTGTCACCATGCTACACCAAAAAGAGGTGTCCTTGCAAGTTTTTAGATTTTTTTACCTTGATTTTATTATTTTAACATTTTTCTTGAGTAAATCAATAAATAATCACGTAAATAGGTAAACTTGGTCTAAAAAATTCCACAAATACACATAACACCATAGCTTGGTTCCATAGACACCCCAAAAAAGTTTGAGATGATTTAGAAAAAGTGGGTACTACACATCTCACACTAGCATGAACATCTCTCACATAGTGACTAAAACATGTGTGAGAGATGTGGGTCATCATGAGGATATGGCAACACTTTCTCTCGAATCGATTCAATTTTTTTATCAACAGTATGCTACGCCCAAAGGAGGTGTCCCAACAAGTTTTTAGATTTTTTTTTTTTTTTTACCTTGATTTTTGTATTTTAATATTTTTTCTTGAGTAAATCAACAAAATAGGTAAACTTGGTCTAAAAATTGCAAAAATACACACAACACCATAACATTCTTTCTCAAGCAATTATTGATCATTAGTAGGATATTTATATGAGTTGTTATGAAGAATATTTGTGGCCCTAAAGCGAAAACGTAGACGAGGCCAAATAAACTAACTAAATTAGGTTAAACTATATGATGAGTATAATTTTCAATAATATTGACTATATGTAATAGGTTGTTAATAACCTTCTCAAGCATTTATTGAATCACTAGGCAAGAACGCACACTATTATCGTAACTAAGAAATTAGAAGAGAATGAGAATCGAGACTACATGTAGGCAGAGAAGAAAAAGTAAAATTTAACTTATATGGTTATGTAATCATTTTCCAAATCAGATAGTTATTGTATAAAAATTTTATTTATTTGAAATTCCCTTGCTTTTGATTTTTATTCTCTGTTTTCTTCTTTTAAGTTTAAAAAAATGCTGTAATGGACGGCATGTTGAGTTTGGACTGCTAGGCGCAAGGTGAAATTTTCAGGGACCCATACCTGGCGCCGTGACTAAATTTGCTAAATTATTAAATTTTTAATCAAGAACCCGCCAGCCAAAATTCATTCCCGCGCCAGCTCTCTGCGGCAAGGCAAAACTTATCCCTTTGTGACTTCGTCAAAGTTTCGCTCACCCAAACCTTTCCCCATTTGCCCACCCACACAAGCGACTCCTGAAAAAAAAACGAGCAGAGCTCCAGGCCACCACCGCTGGGCGCCGCCAGCGGAGCTCCATCGACGGGCGCCGCCAGGAGGGCTCCACCCGACACGGCCGCCCGCCCTGACCGCTGTCGGAGTCCCAGGCCGGAGCCCCGTAGCGCCCGCTGTTGAATCGAACGGACGACACTGCCCAGCCGGCCAGCCCCCTGCCGGCCAGCCCCCTGCCGCCCAATCCCGACGTCACCCCTGCCCACCGCCGGCCAGAAAGAGCAGTGCCGTTGCCGCGTCCCCATTCCCTTCCACATCCAGGTGCATTATCTCCATATCCCCTTCCTCTCATCCCCATTCTCCTGCGTGCTAGGGTTTCAACACAACTTATTTTCTTGTGTTTTTTTTTCTTGCTTGCAGAAAGGAGTAGACGAAACCACGAAGGTGAGCAAGGCTGGAAAGATTCAAGGGTTGGGTTACTTCTCTTGCCAAACTTTCTTTCATTCCAGATCCGCCCTGTCTTCCCCTCTTTGTAGATGGAACATATTCAGCTCGATTTCGATGTGCTTAATACCTTAGTTGATTTTGCAGAGGAACTAACTGGATTCAAGATCTTGCATAGAACACAATCCATCGGGTTGCATGTAAGTTTTCTTATGATGGATCCACAACTATTGAAATGCATACATGTCTCCTCGCTGCAAATAGATCAGTTCTAAGTATTTCTTTCTTTCTTGTGCATGTTGCAAAATTTCCAATAAGGAAGCACTAAAGGATTCAACTCTTCGATTGTTCTTTCTACACAAGTTGTCACCATTTGTAGCTTTGAAGTATGTTTGCTTGTGCTCGGGTTTCTGACTTTTTTGTTGAACAATCCAATCTAAAATGAGAACATGTGTGTATATATTTCACTAATTGACACTCCGTTTTGTAAAAGGCGCGTCATGGATAAAACATGGATGGATTAGCCTAGGTACATTATAAATATGGGTTGATGCATTCTTGCTTTTGTGGGAATCTCCATTTTAAAGTTTTAATCTGAACATATAACTTTATGAAATTAGCAGATTATTTCATCCTCATATTATTTGTCTTCTGCTTCCTATTCCATGCTTACGGTTTGTGTTATTTTGCTGCTTTAACAGTAAAAGTCCTGGCTACATCAGGGAAACTTCCAAGCAACTTGATCTGAAGGTAAAATAATGTTTTGCCACTATTTTTCAAAAGAAATGTTTCTACAAATGTGCTTTGAAGGAAATGCCTTGCATTAGTATTTCTAGCATCAAAAGTTCCAGTGCATGTATATGATTGTTTAGCGATGGTTCAGAAGTTTCAGTGACATACAAATATAACCTGTAGCGATGGTTCAAAGCTTTTTTATTTGTTCTGTATAAGAAATTCCACTAGAGGATAAGTAAACAACCTTATTGATGTTATTGCACTAATGAGGGAGCTTCAGCACAAATAACACACATAAAGGATGGACCAGTAATTAGCTAACCTGTGCAGCTTTAGTAATAATTTGCTGGCTGAAAGATTGACATGTTTACAAGTGATGAGGATGACAAAAAAGCCAGCAACATGGAAGGCAGAACATGTGAAGTAGTTGATCTACTCTTTTCATGACTCGAGTATTCATAAGTTAACAAATTAAAAACATTTGGTAAAATATAATCATGTTTGTTGGTCAGCCACTGATGAGAGATTGTTAGATCCAACACAATGTGTTGCCACTGTTAAATGTTCATACAGTCTGGTTAGTACAGATTAGCCTCTGAATCCGACACATATTTATATTAAGAATTTCAGTCAAGCATATTGATATTTAGTCATCCATTAGTGAGCAATTGTCAGATGTAGTTCAGCAACATGCACATGCTGGTTCTGTTTATTTCAGTTTAAGTGTTCAGACTTGCAGATGAGGGAGCAGGACAAGTGCAATTGGTTTGCTACGAGGGGGTGGAGGAAGTGTAATGCAATGCTTATCTCCCTTCAAGAAGATAAGCTTTTTGTCGCTTCATGAAGTCAATAGAGCAACCATATAAACTATTTTTTGTTTTGTTTTTAGGTGTCTGAAGAAAGGCTTATCTCTTCGAGAGCAAATTAACAGCCACACAAGCAAGCAAACCAGAGTGACTGGTTACTGTATGTAAAGCATGGTGGATTTTATCAAAGTTTGAACAAACTATTCTTGCCTTCACTGATGTCTCTGCTGAAGATATTTCTTCTTCAGTGTGCTTGTATGTGGATTGGAACCAAACTGCTGAGTCTCTGTCTATTGGATTATCTGGAGATGTCAGATTAGTGGACATAGCAACCTTATTGGTAGAAAATGTACTATTATTATTTTTAAGCGACATTTACTATGTGTGATAATATATCCACTGTGAACAATGTGCAATACTATACCAAAACTTTCTGGATTTTTTATTCAAAGATTGTACACAAAAACCATGTCACCAGGCAAGTTTGTAGATTTTGTTAACCAAGTCTAAATATTATTACATTTTATTACATAACAACATGTTTTGGTTCTATAAGCGCAACATTAATTAAATAACAAATCAAACCTGCCCTTGCCACCGCTACTGTGTCCTTGCCACGCGCCACGCCTCCATTGCCTTCTTGTTGTTCTTCGCAGCCAGCGCCACCCGTAGCTCGTTGTCTAGATATCAGCAGCGGGCGGATGCGAGCCGCAAGCGAGGAAAAAATAACAAGCCGATGGGGGAGCCGATGAAATGACCGTGGAGCGATGGGGGAGCCGATGAAATGACCGTGGAGCGACGTGGTGTTGAGTTTGCACTGGAGTCCGTCTGATACGTACAAGGGGCACGTGGCTGTAATCTAGCATGAGGACACACCTAGGGTCGCGTCATCCCAAGGTTCACACAAGTTTTTTCCGCGCGCACCCCCGAACAGATTCCGACTCCCGCCATTTGCGTGTATGGCCCGTGATAAGGCCCAATCCAAATCAGCCTCGCCTCCTAGTTCTCGTGCAATTCTCAAAGTATATTGCAACCAAAAATAAGCGTTGCACTTAAACACAATTTTCGCTACGACCCTAGAGATCTCATTGCAATAAAATTTAGCACTTGCAACAATATCAAAGTATATTGCAATGCCAAAAAGGTTGCAATTGAACCCCACTTTTGCTTCGCTCCAAGAGTTCTCGTTGCATTAAGCATACAGCTTTTTGCAACGCTTGTGAAATTTTATGCAACACAAAAAAACGTAGCAATAGTCACAACCAAATGCAACTAACGCAAATGTAGTTGCAAAGTACTACCACACAATTACAACCAAAATCAATTCTATTGCAACCATATTTCACCATTGCAATATTGTCAACCAAATGCAACACAGCCTTCAAGAACATCTTGAAAACCGTTTGTATTAAAGGCACGATCGCTACAATTTTTTAGAATGGTTGCAATACAACCATCTCTCGCAACCAAAGTTTCGGCGTTGCAATTCAGAGGCGTTGAATTAGACCAAAAACCTTGTAGTGTAGATACATGTGTTTATCATTGCTTACCTAGTTGGTTGAAATTAGAGATTGCTTGATTATATGATTTCACATCTTTACCTGTCATATAGAATATTCCTTCGGGTATTTTTGTCACTAAGCCCAGGTTTGGAGCAAAAAGATCAAAGGGATGAAGGATGACAATACAAGGTATGTTTAACCAAACCTTATGCAACATTGAATCACATTCTTTGAAACATCTTTTGCCATGTTGCTATATTAATTTGGTTGTTCTTATCTTTAAAAATATGAGCATACTGCTAAACATTAATTATGCTCTCTCAATATTGTTTGAGTAAATCTCTTTTATGCCTTCATGCTACCTTCTATCTGCTTTTAGTATACTATGGTTTGAAGTATCTGCATACATTCCTTAAATGAAGCATGGTGCCTAGTTTAGGAATGTTGATATTTTCATAGGCCTTTTAAACTAAGTATAGTGCTTAGGTTAAGATGCCCTCTTAATTCAAATTAGACGTGGTGTCTAGGTTGATTTTTGAGCTTGTAGTATGCTATTGTAGATGCTGGCATATCTTGTTAGACTAACCCCTTGCAGAAGAACACTCAAATCCAATTCGGGGAAGTCAAGAGATGAATTCAAATAAGTGATGAAGCATGACATATGATAAGCTCCAGTGACTTTATGCAAAAGAGGACCCAGCTCGTTCCTCATGGAAGAACTGAAGGAAGCTATGTTGCAACCGTTCATGGTTTCGGTATGAACCTACCAAGACATCACTTAATGAGAAGAGTGCCACACAGAAAGGATTTATAATAAAGGCACTCACTCATAGAAGTAGATGGACGAAGCAACAAGCTACAAGAAATGTCAAAGACAGGTAAGTTAGTATTTATTTTATGTCTTAAGCTATAAAAAAATGGACACATGAAGGTCTAGCTATATAATAAGGGAAAATAATAATTATATAAAAAAAATGTGAGCATTAGTGTTTTATAGTGAGAAGGAAAGTAATGGTGTACAATACGTGTCGAATACTAGTGCTAAGGTGTCTACTGTCCAGGCCCCTGGGTACCTGCATGCCCGAGGCTAGGGCTCGGACGACCCAGTTGGAGTGTGGGGTTGTGGACGCGTGTCCTAGAGCCTCCGGTAGACGTGTCCATCAGCCGGAAGTGGAGCTAAGGACCCAAGGGGGTCCTTTGAGTCTCGTCCAGGGCGAGTTTCTCTGGAATGCATCGCGGTGGCGTGTCAAAACCCCGAGGGACATCAAATATGTGGCAGGGAGGCGTAGCGTTGGGAGGTGAACAGTGACGGCATCGTTCCCTGTGCCTGGTGGCGTGTTAAGTAACCCACCACTTTACGTCCCATCAACGGGGTACGCGAGGTGATAACGGGGCAGGCGAATCGTCAGGCAATCGATTGCCCTGTCACTGTGACTTGTAAGGCAGTAGCATTAAATGCGGCTGCCCCCCACTACTTGGCCGGAGCCTCCAATGTCCAGGGGTATTCTACCCTCGGGCGAGGCGGAGGCGGTGCGCCCGGGGACCTCCTGCCCTCGGGCGAGGCGGAGGTAATGCGCCCGGGGCCGTCCTGCCCTTGGGTGAGACGGAGAAGATGCGTCTGGGGTCTCCTACCCTCGGCGAGGCAGAGATGGTCCGCCTGGGGCTTCCTACCCTCGGGCGATGCATATATGCGGTGTTTGTGGGGGCGCGTGGTCAGGACTCCCTCGGATGGAGTTAAGATTGGGCTGTGCGGTGACTGATGTCATCAAGCCTGGTATGGTTGTTACCTTTGGTCTTTCTTCTCCACACTCTTGATGACTCCAACAGCACCCGTAATGGGCTATTTCCGTGCTTCCCTAGGCCGCTGTGGGCCGATCTGTGGGTAGCAAGCCCATACATGAGCAGGTGCTTTTGAGCCTTTTGGTTGAGTGTTTGTAGATGGGCCGTCGTGGGCCAGGTTGTAGGCCAAAAAGGTGACACGTTTGTCAATTCCTCTAAGCTTATAGATCAGGTAACCGGCGATTCGCCTTCTCCTATCGTCAGGTCCATGGCCTGCGACGTGTTGGTGGGCATTTGGCCCATGGGCGGCCTTGGGCCAGATTCTTTCTGATAAAGGTGGGCCGTTGCATTTATCTCTAGTAGGGAATGTTCGTGGGCCTATTATTTTGGCCCCCCGACAGACGGAATCTATGTAGTGTCTTCTCTATCCCTTCATGAGCTGAATCATGGATGGCACGTAGAATGGTTTGAAGATGTTTGGATGATGGTGAAAGCCATACCTTTTTATTGAACAGAATCAATCCATTACGGACCTCCCAAGCCAAATCTTTACCGTTGATTATGGAATCAATAAGGCTGATTGCTTACTCACTGAAAGCAATTTCCTCTCGTAATCGATCAAATAACCCAAATTGAATTTTCGAAATAGTCATCAGCGAAGATTCCTCAGTGTTTTGTCGAGATAGTGAATCAGCCACCACATTGGTTTTACCCGGTTTGTATTCCATAGTGAAATAATAACCCAATAATTTGCTAACTCATTGGTGCTAAGGAATAGTGGATAAACGCTAATCTAAAATGTATTTCAAGCTATAATGATCTGACCTTATGAGAAAGGGGCGGCCCCACAAGTAAGGTCTCCAATGTTTGACTGCCGTAACCAACCCTATGAGTTCTCGTTCATAAGCTGCCAACTTCTTGTACTTGTCAGACATTCTTTTACTGAAGTAAGCTATTGGTCTGTTGCCTTGATGCAACACAGCGTCCATACATGTACCAAAGGCATCACATTCTACCACAAATAGTTTATTGAAGTCCGGAAGTTGAAGGACTGGTGCTGAAAACAATGTTTTCTTAAGATGCTCAAAGGCTGATGTTGCTAAAGGTGTCCAAAGAAAGGAATCCTTCTTAAGAAGATCTGTAAGCGGTCGGTCAATAGTGCAATAATTTATGATGAATTTTCTGTAGTAACCTGCAAGTCCCAAGAATCCCCTGAGTTCCCTGAGAGTTGAAGGTCGCGGCCATGCTGTGACTGATTCTATCTTCTCAGGATCCATTGCCACTTCCACATCTGAAATAATGTGTCCCGAATAGCCAAGTTGTGAATGTCCAAAGAGACATTTAGATTTTTTTAAGAAGATGTTGTGTGATGTCAATACCTTGAAGACCTCCTCAGCATGAGATAAGTGCTCAGACCAGGTCTTACTGAATATTAAGATGTCATCGAAGAAAACCAGAACAAATTTGAGTAGGTATGGTCCCAAAATATCATTCATCAAAGCTTGAAAGGTAGAAGGTGCATTGCATAAACCAAATGGCATAACCGAGAATTCAAAATGTCTATGATGTGTTCTGAAGGCTGCTTTTTCTATATCCGATTGATACATGCGTACCTGATGATAACCCGAAAGAAGATCTAGCTTGGTGAAGAATTTATCTCATTGCAGTTCATCCAATAATTCAGCAATGACAGGTATTGGGAACTTATCTTTCAGGGTGTCATCATTGAGTGCTCGGTAGTCGACGTAGAATCGCCATGTCTTGTCCTGCTTCTTAACTAGGAGAACAAGAGATGAGAATGAGTGTTGTACCGGATAATACCTTGTGAGAGCATTGCATTGCACTGTCGCTCCAACTCATTTTTCTATATTTGCGGATAACGATATGGGCGGACAACTATTGGTTGAGTCGGGTCTTTCAGATGAATACGATGGTCATAGCGTCTCTTATGCGGAAGACCAGAAGGTTCTTTGAAAAGTTCCTGAAATTTGTGCAATAGAGGTTCCATTGGGGGATCAGTGGAGAGGGCATGAATACTTGGGGAAAGATCCTCTCCTTTGGACAAATTGTGCCAAATGATCGGCTGTCCCTGACGCCAGAACTTCATGATCAACTTGTTAAAATTTCGAACAATGGTTCCCAGAGAGCTCAACCATTCAACGCCGAGAACAACATCATAGCTGCCCAATTTGATGTTGTAGAAATTCGCTTTGAAACCTTCATTAGCAATAGAGAACTCGATATCATCATACCTGCCAACATTTGATATATGGTCCCCGTTGGCCACTGCTACTCAGAGGGATGAATGTGATGGAGAGCTTGGTAGGTTCACTTTGATTGCTAGATCAGAATCCACAAAATTATGTGTCGAGCCAGAATCCAATAAGGCCAGTAAATTGGTGCCATTTATTGTAATCATTAATTACATAGTAGGACATGTAGTAATGTCAGTCAATCCATGAACTGATATCTGAACTTCTGTATTTCAACGGATATGTACCTTTGATGAACGTTGCCGTCGTGTTGATAAATAGAAACGTCTGGCCAGAGCCATAGCAGTCTCCAGATCTGGTGGGTGATGCAATTGTACTTCTATCTGAATTAAAGGGGCTAGTCTAGACACATAGAACATAACCTGCAGCTGAGGCGAAAGTTGATGTACCTTATTCAGTCTCTCTGTGAATTTATTTGTGTAGGCATCCAAATCCCCTCATTGGCGTGTATCTGTCAGATCGCCGAGATGATTGTGTTGCATTGGTGACCCAAAGTGCTTGTTCATTGCTGCTGAAAATTCCAGCCAAGTTGGCTGGCCCAATTCTTTTTCCCAACGAATAAACCAGGAGAGTGCGTTCCCTTGGAGGTGGAACGACGTGAGTTGAACTTAGTCACTGCCCTTTGTTTCCTGAGTGAGAAAAAATTTATTGCATTTGTACAGCCAGTGCTAGGGATCTCCCTTACCATCATACTCTGGAAAAAATAATTTAAGATTGTTACCGCTCCTTTTGAGGGGTTCTAAAGAAATCTCTGAGTTGTCTGCTAGTTGGGAATTTGTCGGGGCGGAAGTGCGGTGGATGGTGAACTCATCGGTGTGCACAAACAGGAGAGATCGTTTGGAGAGCGGGACGTACTTGGCTGAGGGTGGGGGCGATGTTGCCTCCACTGCAGCGATGTTGTTGTTGATGATGTCGTTGACGCCCTCCATGAATTGCTTGCTCCGGTCGAGGCCATTGGATCGTTTGGTCTTTGGATACCAATCTGTCACAAACCGTTTTCCGGTCAACGTGAGAGGGATGACAGAGGGGTGATGTAGCGAGGAATGACGGCGCGGCGCGGGGGGGCGCGCAAGACGCTGCCCCCGGGCGGGCGGCGGCGACGGCGGCGCGCGTAGGGGTGGCGGCGGCTAGAGGCAGGAGGTAAAGGTTATTAACCCTAAATTGTTCTTGATCGATTAACCCAAAATAGTTGCCCTCATATTTATATGAGGGGTTTCGTCGCCGACGGAATACCACTTAATGCATAACGGACTTGGGAAAAGGCCCATTAGTCTTTCTAAGCTCACTAACTTAATTTAACCTAACGGACTAGGCCCATTAGTCTTTCTAAGCTCACTTTAATTTAACCAAACAAAAATACCAATAAAGCTATTTAATAATTAAATATTCAGCCACTACGCTTATTCCGGGCGAATCGTTGACTGAGCGTGACACCTCCATAGCTCGAAATCTAAGAGCCTGTCTGTGACTAAGCCCTACTCCACCTTTGTCTTGCTGAACAGTTTTGGCTCTAAGAATTTTGCTCCATAAAAAAGTAGAGTTAAAAGTAAATTCCATGTTTTTTGCAGCACCACAAGAGGTTACTCAAGAAATAGAAGTTTTGAACTCTTGTGGAGTCCATTACACTAGATTTGTTTGTTCTCTCTCGCACACAGAATTCTTTCCTCTGTCTTCCCCTCCTGTGACTTCAGTGGCCCCGAGCGTTGCTAGCCACCGGGCATCACCCACGACTGCCGAAGTGGGCGCCGCTATCGGAGCTGGAGATCCCGCGACCACTATACAATATACAATAAAGTGGAGACCGTACATATTTTTTTTGTCCTTATTAAAATTTTAAAATACTATCTCCGTCCTAGAAAGAATGCAATTCTAACATAATGACATGTTTTAATACCTTAAGTTTGACCAATTATAGACAACAAAGCATTAATATTTATGATACTAAATAAATACCATTAGATTAATTACGAAATGTATTTTTATAAAGCCATAAATGTTAATATTATTTACAAGAAACTTAGTCAAGCATAGACAACTTTTTCGTGGCACGTAACCTATAGTTGCATTCTTTTTAGGACGGAGGTAGTACGTTTCATGAGCACATGTTCATCCTTTGTAATCGGGAGATATACAGTTTGAATTACAAATCACTCACAATAGTTAAATATGTAAAAATACCTAATATATAACCTTTCAAGGTCATAAATGGCCATTTCCAACAACAAAATTGTGTAGCAGAGCTGCAT
Organism: Hyparrhenia diplandra; assembly: GCA_015847255.1. Classification (NCBI taxonomy): domain Eukaryota; kingdom Viridiplantae; phylum Streptophyta; class Magnoliopsida; order Poales; family Poaceae; genus Hyparrhenia; species Hyparrhenia diplandra. The sequence continues at coordinate 377,422 of JADLZK010007925.1, forward strand.
CACGGTGGATTGAGTGGAGCAGAGCTACAATTAGTGAAGCAAAGCAGTTCCAAACAGGCACTAGGATAAAAAAAATCAGATTATTAGAGTTAGCTAAAATTACCCACTATATCACTAGCGAAAAAAAGAACCGTTCATTAAACCTTTTGTTCTCATGCTTGCCCTCTTCCAGCTACACTTGCCCACCCGGACAATGATCGGGCTCACTTTGACCAGTAGGCCACCCTATCCACACCTGACTCGAGCTCACCGCCGGGAGCCCTAGCACTACCCCCGCCACACCGAACCCAAACTGGCACTGGCAGCACTAGCCCTCGGCAGCTCCGGCTCTTCCCGGGCCACATCTGCCGCCCTGGCCACGCTGGTCCTACCTACAGGTTGAAGTTGGATGTCCATGGATGTCCAATTGATATCGTCTGGTTCAAAAAAAATGAACTAGGAATTCATTTTTCCCCACCACAATTTGAATTCCTAGTTCATTTGCTAAAATCCATAGATGTCTAACTTCTGTTCTGCCTTCCACCTCTAGTCCTACCCCAACGAATGTCGATGTGCTCTGCAAGAAGAGGATGAAGTCTAACGTATGGGCCTAGGGCATTAGTGAGACAAAGGAGGAGGAGCTCCACTTACGGGCTTTTTGTTGGGCCGCGATTGGCTGGATGTTATGCCGACCCCTTTAGTCACTCTAGGCGTTCGGTATTTACCAAACCGATTCGTACGGTTCTTCGGTTGCCACACAAATTCGGTTCTCACAAAATAGGTATCGATCGGTTCCTTCAAAAAATCAGAACCGGGGTATTTCGGTTTCGTTACTTTCGTTTTAGTTTCGGTATTTACCTGGAAATACCAAACAATCCTAGAGCGATGCGAGCAACGACCTTGTCTTCTTCTCCTGATCGGCGATGGGAGCAGCTGTGGTGGTGCGGGAGTGCGGCCCAGTGGCCAAGGGTGGTGGCGCGCACGCGCGAGGACAGAGGTGGCAAGGGACTCACAGAGTCCTGGTGAGGGGGCGAGGCTGCGACGAGCGATGATGCGTGTGGGTGACGGGCGAGGACCAAGGAGAGCCAGAGAGGGGCGACTCGCATGGGGACGAAGCGCAACCAGGCCACTATGACGAGCGACTCGACGGGCGTAATGGCGACGACTGCGAGGGGATGTCTGGGCGAGGCCGCGAGTCCACGACCGGGTGGGGCGATGCGCGGCGCAGGGGTGGTGCTAGTGCTTGGTGACGACACGAGTTGTTACTGGGCACTGGCTGAGTGGCTTGGGTTTCTTATGTGGGTTGCTGTTGTGCTAAATTTACTGGTCCTATACAAATTCGGTACCATATTCGGTACTTCGGTTTACCCAGTTACATAACCGAAAATATCTCGATAAATTCATTCCCAGAAACCAGGAACCGAACATGGAATAATTCGTTCCCAGAAACCAGGAACCGAATAGGGAACCAAATTTTTCGGTTTCATTATTTTCGGTTTTCGGTTCTCGTTCTCCGTATTTTGTGCCTAGGGTCGCCCTCTAGAATCTCCATGGAGCTCTCCCAAATAGTTCTATAGGACTAGTGCGATTCCAAATCCATGGTGAAGCTTCTAATCTTTCATAACAAAGGTTATGCTCCGGATCATGCCAACACACCAAAGCCCAACCCATGTGACTGCCCCAAAAATAAGAGACCGGCCGCTAAACTAAATAACTATAATGGCCCCTACACAAGGTTAGGGATGCTAAGGGTACTCACAATGCAGACTCTATCATAGAGTGTAAGATCATTTATTACCTCGGGTATTGTGGACTTGGAGTCTAAATAAGACTTGGAGTTTTAGTTTTTTTCCATAAATATACTGTTACATCAGCGGCACATCATTAAAATGTAATAAATAAGCTTAGACTCTACGATAGAGTATGCACTGTGAGTGCCCTAAACACTTCTCTAGCGATCTTAGGTGTTATATAGCACCCAAATATGCCATACCGTAGTGGCATGACACGTTAGCGTCTGTATTTTGATCATGATGACGTCCATTTGGCCATTTGGGTCACACGTACACTAGAGAAGGGCTAAAACACTCGAGGGTGCGCATAGGGCCTAGGACTAGAGACTAATAGGGACTAAAAATTAGTCCCTAGACTCTCCCAAGAGTCTATTAATTAGGGACTAAATGAGACTAAAAATTAATCTCTAGTCTTACTGTTTGGTAATTTAGGGACTAAATGAGACTAAAATTTAGTCCCTAGTCCCTGGTCACAAGGGAACCAAACGGGGCCTAAAACTTAGAGCGAAAACGTCCTAGAACAGCAAGATCGATCAACAAGTCATTCAGACCAATCAGTTGCCCGTTTTTTGCCGATAAACTTCTGAACACCTTTTAGAAAGATCAGCTGAGAAAGAGCACAGTGGGCCGTGGGCGAGGTACGTAGTGGGCGAGGTTGCTCTATGATCGGCGATGCAAATGTCTATGTCCTTTCGTTCTCGGTGATGATTAACTAATAATTCTGCAGGCAAGTAGTAGCGTTACGCGTGGAGGGCTCACAATGCTTGCTGGCTGCTGCTTGCGCGTCTAAGGCCACCATGTTTGACGTATGCCCGTCATCACTGCTCCACTGTATAAGCTCTTGGCCTCTTGCAGTTGCAGCAATAGACACGTACTAAAGGTAACGTGACTCCCCTCCCTCAGGGCGAAGGTCCGCGTGAGCCTTAGCATCACCGAAAATTCCAAAACACCTACCCAATTTGGCTCTATGCGGAAGGATGCCATTATTGTATACAGAATGTACTCTAGTTAGTTCGTGATGTCAACTCGATCATCAATCAAATCAAACTATCGTTTCTTAATCCATGAATGTCATGGACGTATGAGTATGATTCTTCGTTATACACTATATTAATGAAGTCGCTCCTGTATTGCTGTATGTTCAGCTGCAAGGTATATGTGTGCTCATACCTGAATCAAGGTGTATATGTGTTTTTCCTTCATTCATGGAGGAACCGTATATACATTATTTTTGCTAACAGCATGAGTACTATGCATATATATAGTACCGTATAAACCAACTAATTGATCAATAGCTAATAATAACATAAGTTATTTTTATCTATCTTTTATGGACACATTGATATTGTACTGTACATGTGTATATACATATATAAATGTTGTATGTATCTACCTTGTGGACTAGCTATGAGTCTATGACACAATCACACATTGTATATGCATTTATAGTAGTTCACGGACATGTATTAATGTATATTCTCCTTTTGCATCTAGATCCATCAACGCCGTAGTTAGGTAGACAGACCCTTCTTCTCTGATAAAAAAAGAAATGCATATATGCGTTCGTTAACAATAGTATATATAATTTCTGAAGCGAGATGATGATAAACGTATGTGAAAGTTGAGAAAATATGTATTCACAACGTGTACTTGTTGGTTCACATACTTGCAGCAGTCTTTCTTCATTAGGTGCCTGAGCTTGATGCATGGGAAGATTTGTCCTCCCGCTTCGGCTGAACATGAGTCCCCACACCTTTAGATTTAGGATCTGATTTTGCATGCACGCACAAGAATTAATTATATTATAGATAGGGCATCTATCTAATTGTTGTTCATTTAGTCGAGGAATACATGAGGAATAGACAAAAAGACGATATTTTAATTTCCAAATCAAAGTATAATTCTCCACTTTTCCTGTACAATAGAGAACGGTCGCCTGACCATCCAAGTGCTATATTTCAGGCACCTGATTTTTTCATGTCCCTAGCTCTTCTGGTCCAATTCCAATCCAAGGTGATTGCACTCTGCTCTCCCTAGTTAATAGCCCCCGGGAAATCGCGCGAGCTTTAGTTTGCCACCACTTGATCGCCTCCATCTCCGTGAACGGCTAGCGTGTCGCGCGAGCAGAGCCAATCGGATTCGGTGCTCTGCTTCTCATCTAGCTACACAGCCGGCCGTCATGCATCTGCTAGCAGTAGCAGCCCAGCAGTATCAAGCTATCCTACTTTTTAATAACCAATACTATGTATAAAAGCAGCTTTTCTGAAACTTTTGAATAGGGGAAAAGTGGCTCCGAGAATAACAGAGCAGCTAGCGATACTCTCCTGCCGCAGCAAAAGTTGAGTCTTGAGTGGGAGGAAAAGTTGCAAAAAGGAATGGAAACGCAACGGATCGGGATCGGATATCCATCCATGCATGCACGTATGTTGATTGAGCTCGATCATCAAGCATCCAAGCTAGTACGTCCTCTGTAAAGGCAAAGGGATACTAACCAGAAGACGGCTTCTGCTGCTGTTGTCCTGCAGAAGGCTTCAGCTGTTGTTGACGAGCTTTCTCATCAGCAGTTGGCCAACCGGTTGTAGTGGATATCCCTGCAGTGACAGAGAGCATTCCATCAGCACGACGACGACTCATGTATCTAATAATCTCTTGAGAGCATCCCATTTGAATGTGGCATGCTAGCTAGAGACGATATATACTTGGTTTTTCCATAGTATTTAGAAGATAGAGGATTACCCTTAGCTTTTGTTGCCATTGGCTTGTTAAAGTTGAACCCGATCGACACACAGCTGGTAAACTGGTAATGTGTGTGAGAGTGGTAGATATCTAGACTTGTGTTGTTGTTTGTGCGATGCACCTAGCTAGTTTCAGCTACCTTTGTGTGTATATATATAGCAACCCCTACGAATGGTACGTATTAGTGTCGCCATGCAACGAAATTGCATTGCATTTACATTCTCATTTAACAAATTTAATTCATATTTGTTTTCTTAAATTTATAATAATTGATTCAGTGTAGATATATACATGCCCCTGTGAAGCTAAGCTTCAGACAGACAGGCGCCTCACCCAGTCGATCTTAACCGGTCAGTCTTATACTCTTATTAACCACTCATCGTCAAGTAATTAGCTAGTCATAACAGAACTTTCTTAGACATAGCTTCCCTAACCCATCCAGCAAGGCATGTTGAATCCAGCAACTTTGACCTATTTATTTTCTCCACAAAAAAATAAAAAAATTATCAAAATTAAACTCTGATTATCTTACTCCTAATTCTCCATACAAAAATTCAGTGAACACAATTATCACTATTAATCAAATATATAGGAAAAGTCATAGAAAGTTTATGCATAGGTTGCTTGTGCATGTGTACGCTCGTGCATGTGTGTTGCATATAAGTAAGCAGGAAATTCATAACGACGAACATAAGTGAAATGTTTCAAAATTTGAACACAACTTCTATGCATTTTGACATGGTTTATTATGTTCTTATAAATAGAATTTGCAATAGTTCTCTCTCTCTCTCTCTCTCTCTCTCTCTCTCATAATATCGGCAAACAATATCTTACCTTGCCGGTGCCAACAGCATTGATTTGTCCTTGTACTTCCCTTATGACGATGTTGAAAGAACAATTTATTTGCTGACTACGAAAACTTAACCGTAATTGTGCATGCAGTTTACCTTGTGCCTGTACCAAACACGTGATGACCGTGTATATATTTCATTTTATTTCTGAACGGACGGCATGCATGGTCGTAATAAGGTAAACATACGTGATATGAATCATTTAATGCATTCATCCGTGTTCCTGGTTTCCTTGCACAGATGTGGTAAGTACGCAGTAGACGGGCTTGAAGCTAGTTTGAAGTTGAATTTGATGACTTAACTCGTGTCATGGCGGAAGTTGCATATTGCCTTGTGCCGGTAGGAAACGCGCGATCAACAACCCTATATACCCGCTCCATCGGGAAATTTCTAACAGCAATCGTACGTCCAATGCTCACAATTATTATTATATATATACAAATAATATTTAAAAATCTTGCATGAATTGAGTGTGATGAGATGATTTTCAACAGCACATATGATGACCCCTATAGTTCATAGTCATCTGAAGAAAACAAACGTTTATTCAAAATGAAAAATTTGATCCATTTGAAGAGTCCCTACACCACAACCCTTAATCAACAGCAGTTGCTAAAAGTTTTCATTTACGTTGGACGGTCAGTTGCTAAATGTTTCCCATGGATTGTGGGTTGCTAAACTGAGTACTGCAATGGATTGTCTGTTGCTAAAAATATTTCGCTTTTGCATTGAATGGTCGGTCGTTGTACATGAAAAACAAGGTCGGACCATCCGTCGCTAAACATATTTTGCATTGGCGCACTCTATTTGGGCCTTCGCGGTGGTAATTTTGGCCCAAAATAACCAAACCCTAAGGCACCCCAATCCATTACACAGTGCACACAGCTCACAGGCACACACGCCGCCTCCACTCGCTCCTCGTGTTCCATCCACGCACTCGCTACCGGCCCGCCCGGCCGTCTGCGCCCCGCCGGTTGCTTGCTGCGTCGCCCGACAGCTCCGGCCGCCCGCCGCCCGCCCCCCGCCGGCCCGTGGCAGCCCCTCCTCTCGTCGTTGCGGCTCGCGGTGGGCGAGGACCAGCATGGCGAGGCTGCGGTGGCGGCGGCGAGCTTGTCTCGGCCAGAGGAGACGCGCGTCCACTCAAGGTCAGCGCCCCCTCCTCTTTTCTTCTTCCTCTTCCCCCTTGAGAGATTAATTCCCCCCTGTATGTACTTGTCTCCCGGCTGTCCAGCCATAGGACTAGGAGGCGTGGATCCAGCTGTTTGGTGATGGAGGGGGAAAATCCAACTTGGCTCCTGGCCGTCGAGCCATGGTGATGGAGGCGTGGATCTGGCTCTCACAGGTCGCGCAAGAGGAGATGACGGGTCTCAGATGCCACCTAGCGAGGTAAGCAATAAGGTCTCCCCTCCTGTCCTCTCGTTTCTGATAGATTGAGGTTCTGCAGCCTAGTTAATTGTCGTTCTAGATCTGGCTTCATTGCTATACGTGTGCATACTTGTGAGTAAGCTACCGGTCTTACCTCAGAGGCTTGTGTGGCTAATAATATGGTTCTGAACTAATCATATCTTAGTTAGGGTAACTGTGGTGGAATATGTTCATCCAGGATTATTGAAACTGAGCCTTAGCACAACACTATGGGTGGGAGGTGTGGTGAGACACAGTACTCAACCACAGAGGTTCAAGTCCTCTGTCACATGCCAAGAGATACGGCCCAGGATGGCAGGCCCAAGAGGCCCGCGCCCGCCCGGCGGCGGCACGAGGGGGGGGCCTGCTGCGCGTCGCCGGCCCCGCCGCAATAAATAAAGTAAGAGTTTGGTTAGAATTATCATAGGACTTTTTGTGTGCAAAAGATATTCTAACTCTATAAGGAAATCTCTTATTAGAAAATAAATAAGGTTGCTTGTAAAAGGTGTTCCAATCTATAAGAAAACCTTTAGAGATTGCTTCGATTACAAGTACCATAGGAGGGGCTATTATAGGACACCAAACGTTGGGTTTCTCTATAATAGGACTCCTAACGTTTGTTTCTCTAAAATAGGACTCCTAACATTTTTCACAAGCTAAAATGACATTTTGATTCCTTTCTAATGTCTTTTGTTATCTAAATATGTGTATTTGTCTTGTAAATACATCTAATTGTTTTTTACAAGACCGATCCATCTCCTCGATCGATCCGATCGTAGTCACGCGGCACGTTCGTGTATACCCTCTCCTCGATCGTTCTGATCGTACTCCTACCCCCGACGCCGCCCCTTTTGCCGCGGCGCAATTCTCCTCCACGCCACCCCTTCTCGCAGCGACACGGTTCTCCTCCATGTCGCCCTGCTCGCAGCGACACCCTACCTCCTCCTCCGCCGCCCCCGCCTCCCGTCAGACACGACCGGCCACCCAGCCAGCAGCAGCGGCCAAGGCCACACAGCGGCAGCAGCAGCTAGCCAGCAGCATCAGTCATGACCATACAAGAACAACAGGTTGGATCGGTTTCATAAAAACAATTAGACGTATTTACAAGACAAATACATGTATTTTAATGACAAAAGACATTAGAAAGGAATCAAAATGTCATTTTAGCTTGTGAAAAACGTTAGGAGTCCAATTTCAGAGAAACAAACATTAGGAGTCCTATTATAGAGAAACCCAACATTTGGAGTCCTATAATATCCAATTCCCATATAAGTAGGGGGTCTGTAATCTCTTTGGGGGCAAGCAATAAAGATCAATTTTCTCTTCCTCCCGCCTCTCACGCACCGCCGCCCCGTGCCGCCACCGTCGCTGGCTGCCAGCCGCGCCGCCCCCTCTCGCGGGCGCGCCGGCCACGTCACGCCGGGTCGATCCGGGATCGATCCGGTTTGTGGAAGTCACTTGGTACACCCATCACCATGGATCTTTGAGACGAAGAAGATGCTCACCGAACCGACCAAGCGGTTCTCCACCTTTTCACGCCCGCCTCGACATGCTCGCCGATCAAGTTGTCGTCCTCTCCGGTAGCAATCCAGCGGAGGAAGGCAAGAGCATGCTGTACCGGGAGGTCGAGAAGGAGATGAAGATGGCCATGGTGGACTCCGGGTGTGCCTTCATCAAGGCGTACACAGAAGGGCAAGAGGTCTGCCCAACTAGAGATTGCAGCCGAGCTGGAGAAGAGGTTGATCACCATCCTTGACCCAACGCTAGCACCAGGAGCTGTGCCAGCCAAGGCGGCGCATGCGTCGCCCCCTCCACCCCCTTAGATCACTTTCCGGGCTTAGCACCTCGTCTGCAAGCTGTCCTTCCCGACGTACGATGGCAAGGATGATCCCCTCCCATGTGAAATCTCATGTTTGGTTTTGGAAATTGATGACACCTTGTTATGCTAATCCTTTGCTCTAAGTGTGACTTAAGAGATAGGATTGCATGAATGACGTGGAGCATGATGATCATGAACATGGACGATGATGATGGACATGATGGATCGTCAAGCTCGGATTGTCGGTTTGGAAGGAACCCGGAGATCAAGGCAAAGGTATACTTGATAGGGTTTTCCCTTTCGGTGATCAAGACACGATAGAGCATGTGATCATATTATAGGATAGATGGCCGACTATCAAGAGGGGATGCCGCGACTAATCCTTTGGTGAAGTGCTTCTAGGTCCATTTGACTTGCATATTGCATTTAGGATTGAGAGCACTAACTTCGTTCTTGCCTAATCGATCGCGACATGCTAACATATATGATATTGAGATCATCTTCGACGTGTTGGCAACTCATGGCAAGAAGCGAAGCAAGGTTGAAGCAAAGGCGACAACAAGATGCTGAAATTCGCAGGAAAGGGCGACCGGACCCATCGACCGGACGCTGGACCGGACGCTGGCTTTTGACCGGACGGTCCGGTCGAGCGAGTCCGGTCGGAATTCCAGTAAGCTTGTTTTTGGCCTTGAAGTGGAAGATCGACCGGACGCTACGACCGGAAGCATCAACGTGTTGATCAAGAAGTTTGATCTACAAGATGCCAAGTCAATGTCTACACCAATGGGTACCAATGGAAGCTTAGACCCCGACCCTAGTGGCAACATGGTTGAACAAAAGAAATATCGGTCAATGATAGGAAGCTTACTTTATGCAACCGCTTCAAGACCGGACATAGCATTTAGTGTGGGCATGTGTGCAAGATATCAATCATCTCCTAGGGAGAGTCACCTCAAGGGAATAAAGAGAATTTTGAGGTATTTGAAGGGCACACAAGATGTTGGACTATGGTATCCAAAGGGATCCAAGTTTGAGCTAATTGGATATTCGGATTCTGATTATGGAGGATGCAAGATCAATAGAATGAGCACAAGTGGCACATGTCAATTCCTTGGAAGGTCATTAGTGTCATGGTCTTCAAAGAAGCAAAATAGTGTTGCTCTCTCTACCGCCGAAGCCGAATACATTAGTGCGGGAAGTTGTTGCACTCAATTGCTTTGGATGAGATCTACATTGAGGGATTTTGGATTTAAATTTGACAAAGTTCCATTGTTTTGTGACAATGAAAGTGCAAGAAAGATGACACAAAATCCGGTTCAACATCCAAGAACAAAGCACATTGACATAAGACATCACTTCATTAGAGATTATCAACAAAAGGGTGACATTTGTATCATGGGTATTGGCACCGAAGATCAACTAGCCGACATATTCACCAAGCCACTTGATGAGAAGAGATTTTGTATGCTAAAGGGAGAATTGAACATTATTGACTTCTCCAACTTGAGTTGATGCACCCCCCACATATATGACATGCCTCTCCTTCGACAACAAGCAAGGTAAAAGTTGTTTGACATGGGATTCATATTATGCTAAGGACTTGTTTAGTGCATCTAGTCATCATACATTTAATAGGCTCATTCATGGAAAATCAAATGATTTCAATGTATATGTGGCACCACTATTGTTTTGATTGTCTTTATGATCTAGTGGTGGCATATGACATGTTTGTGGGCTTGCAATCCTAGTGTTGACTCTAGAAAATGCGCTCATGATGTGTATTCTAACATGGTGCAAGATAACCCTTATTCTTTTGAGGTGTGAACAAGCTTGTCCTTGGTTCAAACTTGAATACATGTTAAGGCAAGTGATCTAGATGAGACCACATTTGATCCTTTGATTGACTTGATTTCTCTCATTTACACCTTTTTGGTGATTGTTGACGAAGGGGGAGAAATAAGTCACAAAGATGTTGACAAGGGATCATACAAATAGGGGGAGCAAGCTCATAGACTATTTGTGCATTTGTATGTGCATGATCATGATGAAATGTTGCATTGAGCAATTTAAATTCAATATACATGTTTGCTTGGTGTATGCTAGTTTTTGAAAATTGAATGGTGTATTAACCAACTAGCATGCATAGGGTGTATCTAGACATTGCTCACATTTATGCCTATAATGTTGATCTCATGGGGTATGTTGAGTTTTTGATGAATGTCTAGCTACAAAGATGCTAAGGACTCCGATTGGTTTCACGCTTCAAAGGTCCGAATTTCTAAACCTTAGCATCTCCTTTGGTAATATTATCTCTCCCACAATTTATATCCATACATATGTGCCAAATTGATTCAAACACATGGAAGCACATATGTAGGGGGAGCTCCTATTACCAAAACCGAACCTTGAAATGTTTGTCCAAACTTTGATTCATGACCAAAATGCTATGGACAAGCAATTCAAGTTCAAATTGAATTAATTTCATATCTCTGTGAATTGGTTGTCATCAATTACCAAAAAGGGGGAGATTGAAATCTCATGTTTGGTTTTGGAAATTGATGACACCTTGTTATGCTAATCCTTTGCTCTAAGTGTGACTTAAGAGATAGGATTGCATGAATGACGTGGAGCATGATGATCATGAACATGGACGATGATGATGGACATGATGGATCATCAAGCTCAGATTGTCGGTTTGGAAGGAACCCGGAGATCAAGGCAAAGGTATACTTGATAGGGTTTTCCCTTTCGGTGATCAAGACACGATAGAGCGTGTGATCACATTATAGGATAGATGGCCGACTATCAAGAGGGGATGCCGCGACTAATCCTTTGGTGAAGTGCTTCTAGGTCCATTTGACTTGCATATTGCATTTAGGATTGAGAGCACTAACTTCGTTCTTGCCTAATCGATCGCGACATGCTAACATATATGATATTGAGATCATCTTCGACGTGTTGGCAACTCATGGCAAGAAGCGAAGCAAGGTTGAAGCAAAGGCGACAACAAGATGCTGAAATTGGAAAGGGCGACCGGACCCGTCGACCGGACGCTGGACCGGACGCTGGCTTTTGACCGGACGGTCCGGTCGAGCGAGTCCGGTCGGAATTCCAGTAAGCTTGTTTTTGGCCTCGAAGTGGAAGATCGACCGGACGCTACGACCGGAAGCATCGACCGGACCCATGAAGATGCTGTCAGCTGTGGGCCAGGGGGCGTTGTCTCTTGTGACCGGACGCACGGTTTGGCTGACCGGACGCTCGGACCGGACCCGCTGGTGCGTCCGGTCGGCGAGTCCGGTCAGCACGCAGAAACCCCCCAACGGCTACCTTTTTGAGTGGGCTCTATATATACTTGGATGGCCGGGTCTTTGAGCTCTCTCTTGCACATTTTAACACTCCTACACACTTGTGAGCTTGTGAGACTCCGCTCCACTCATCTCTTCATCCTAACTTTGAATCTTGGGTGAGATTGAGAGAGATAGAAGTGCATTTGCTTGATTGCTTGCATCTAGAGGCACTTCATCCTTGGAGGAGCTGCGGGATTTGTTTCCTCTTGGGAATTTGCTTGGTTCCCTAGCGGCTTGGAGGTTGAGGCGGTGTTGAGCTCGATTGGAGTTTGTTCGAGGCCCCGGTGGATTTGTGAGGGGTCGTTCCTTACCCCGCGGGAGATTCGCGAAAGGAGCACTAGTGGATTGCTCGTGGCTTGTGAATCCTCTCTTGTGATTGGTGTGCTTGAGCTCCCACCGGGGATTTGGCACCGTGCCATTAAGCTTAGCAACCATCAAGTGAGTGTATCGCCACAACGGGGACTAGCGTGCCGGCAAGCACGTGAACCTCGGTGAAAAATCATCGTGTCAATCTTGTTCTTGCTCGTTGGAGATTTCATATTGATCACGGTGATTGGCTTCCACCTCTACACTTCGACGTTGGTATATCGATCACTCACTCTCTAGTATTTACATTTGATATACTTGTGTAGCCTTGCATAGGTTGTTTAGTTGACTAGAGTAGTTTAGCTTCTAGTGGTAAAATTAGTTAGCATATCTTGCTCACCTAGGAGTAAACTAGCAACCTAGCACTTGTGTGGACTTAGAGATATTAGTATTGCTATATTTGACTTGTGGCTTGCATAGCTAGTTTGTAGCACCGCTATATTCGCTTCGCCATCTTATTTACTAACCGCCTTGTTAAGTGTTGTTTGTAGAATTTTTAATAGGCTATTCACCCCCCTAGCCATTAGGACCTTTCAAGTGGTATCGGAGCCGAGGCACCGTATTTAGAGGGCTTAACATTCTACGGTGATAAAATGGCGTTGACAATGCATATCAACAACACCAAGAAGGCGCCACCGTTTGATGGCACAAATTTCGTCTATTGGAAGGTGAAAATGACCGCACATCTCAAGTCAATCAATAGAGAAGTGTGGAAGGTGACCGAGAGCAAGTTCGAGGTGGCAAACAAGGATGCTCCTACACCGGTTGAGGAGAAGAAGCTTCAAGCAAATGATATTGCCGTGAGCGCTTTCCATGAGGCGTTCAATGATAGAGTGTTTGAGCAAGTCAAGTCAATTGAGATAGCTTATGACATTTGGAAGAAGCTAGAAGAGTGCTATGAGGGCACCAAAGGCGTCAAGCAAGCAAAGGCATACATAAAGCTTGAGCAATTCAATAGCTTCAAGATGGAAGAAGATGAAAGTGTGCCGGAGATGTTTCACCGTATGCAAGTATTGGTGAATGATCTCAACTCACTTGGTGAAGAGATCAAGGACAAGACCTTCAACATGAAGTTCTTGAGGTGCTTGCCTGAGCGGTTTGGGATGTTCATCACCGTGCTAGTGAGGACAAATTTGAAGGATTTGACTCCCAACCAATTGCTTGATGAAGTCATGACCGATGACTCCTATAGAGATGACAAGAAGAAGCAAGAGCTCATCAACAAGGCCAACAAGAAGACCAAGGATGAGGACAAGAAAGATGACAAGAAGAGCTTGGCACTCAAGGCAAGTTCATCATCCAAGGGCAAGAGCAAGAAAGAAGAGTCAAGTGATGAAGAAGAAGGCACTTCTAGTAGTGGAAGTGAGATTGATGAGCACATGGCTCTCTTTGTCAAGAAATTGGGCAAATATGTGAAGAAGAGCTACATCTCCAAGAAGAAGAAGAAGCAATCATCCAAGAGGAAGGGTGGCAAGAATGAGGGCAACATGACATGCTTTAGATGCCATGATGATTGCCATCTAATTGCCGAGTGCCCATATGATAGTGAAGATGAGAAGGGCATCAAGAAGGCTAGAAAGAGGAATGACAAGAAGAATGAGAAGAATGACAAGCCCAAGAAGAAGAATGAGTCTCATGTGGCTACATGGGATAGTGATGGCTCATCCTCCTTAAGTGATGATGAAGAGGAGAAGAAGAACAAGAAGAAGGGTCAAGCTCACTTGGCTATGCATGGCAAGATCTCCCTCTTCGACACTCCTTCTTCATGCTTCATGGCTAAGGCCACAAAGGTACAATCTATTACTAAGGATGATAATGATGATAGTGATAGTGATGGTGATGATGAGGAACCAACTCACACCACGGAGGAATTGAAAATCATGCTTGATGATTGCATTGACATGTACAAGGAAAGTAGGAAGGAATGCAAGGGTTTGAATAAGGAAAAGAAAAGCCTTAAGCAAGAACTTGATGAGCTTCAGGCATCTTATGAGAGTCTAAAGGTAGACCATAAGAAGCTTGAGAAAGCTCATTCCTCTCTACTCAAAGAGCATGAGTTGTCCTTGGTTGAGGATAAGGTTGAAACATGCAATGCAAGCATCTCATGTGATATTCTTGTTGATCAACCAAACCCCATGTGTGTAGCCTCCACTAGCACTATCACTAGCATCACTACACCTAGTGAAGATTCTTGCAATCCCATGCTTATTCATGAAAATGCTTATTTAAAAAGGGAAGTGAAGGAGCTCAATCACACCTTGGCTAAGGCTTATGGTGGTGAGGACCGCTTGCTTATGTGCTTGGGTAGCCAAAGAGCATCTCTCTACAAAGAGGGCTTAGGCTATATCCTCAAGAAAGGCACGGCCGCCCTTGTTAGTCACAAAACTAGCTTTGTGAAGAACAATGGTAGCTATTGCAAAGCTTGCAAGCAAGTGGGTCATGTAGAGCAAAAGTGCATGAACAAGAAAACCAATGTCTCACATCAAGCTTGACAATTTTTATATGCTTGTGAAGAAAGACAATGGTGTTCGTGCAAGGTTCATTGGTGCACCATGGATGGGCTCAAGGAAGAAAGCCATTTGGGTACCAAAGGCCTTGGTGACTAACCTTGAAGGACCCAAGCAAGTTTGGGTACCTAAGAAGAATTGATCTCTTTTTGTAGGTCAATTACCGTACCGGAGGAGAGCATTGGATAATGGATAGTGGGTGCACTCAACACATGACCGGGGATTCTCATATGTTCAAGTCTATTAGCATCAAGGGCATTGATGAATATGAGTCTATCACATTTGGCAATGACAAGAAGGGAAATGTATTGGGGCTTGGAAAGATTGCAATTACACAAGAAAAGAGTCTATCCAAAGTGTTGCTAGTTGACAATCTTGATTACAACCTCTTGTCGGTCTCTCAACTTTGTGATCTTGGCTACAAATGTATATTCACTAGTCAAGAAGTTGAAGTGGTTAGTGGTGATGGTGCAAACATGATCTTCAAGGGATTTAGATATGGTGATCTCTATCTAGTTGATTTCAAATCCAAAGAAGCCAAGTTGACAACATGTTTACTCTCAAAGGCTAGTAAAGGTTGGTTGTGGCATAGAAGGCTTGGTCATGTTGGAATGAAGCAGTTGAACAAGTTAGTGAAGCATGACTTGGTTAGAGGCTTGAGTGATGTCAAGTTTGAGAAGGACAAACCTTGTGGAGCATGTCAAGCCGGCAAACAACATGGCAATGCACATCCATCCAAGAGCACAATGAGTACAAGCAAAACATTTGAGTTGTTACACATGGACTTGTTTGGGCCAACAACATACACTAGCATTGGTGGAAATAAGTATGGTTTTGTCATTGTGGATGACTACACTAGATACACATGGGTGTTCTTTCTCCATGACAAGAGTGATGTATTTGAGCTATTCAAGACATTTGTCAAGAGATGCCAAAATGAATTTGAAACATCCATCAAGAAGATTAGAAGTGACAATGGGAGTGAATTCAAGAATACAAGAATTGAAGAGTTGTGTGATGAGCTTGGAATTGGACATCAATTCTCACCAACCTACACTCCTCAATCCAATGGTGTAGTTGAGAGGAAGAATAGAACCTTGATTGAAATGGCAAGATCAATGCTTAGTGAATACAATGTTAGCCATTCCTTTTGGGCCGAAGCAATCAACACGGCTTGCTATTGTAGCAACCGCCTCTATTGCCATGGTATGCTTGGAAAGACACCATATGAGTTGTTGAATGGAAGGAAGCCCAACATTGGTTACTTTAGAGTCTTTGGATGCAAATGCTACATTCTCAAGAAAGGCACAAGATTGGGCAAGTTTGACAAGAAATGTGATGAAGGTTTCTTAGTTGGATATTCAACCACAAGCAAAGCATATAGAGTATGGAACTTGGGTAGTGGTCAACTTGAAGAAGTTCATGATGTTGAATTTGATGAAACCCAAGGCTCTCAAAGTGAAGTTGAAAATCATGATGATGTTAGTGGTTCTAACTTGGAGAATGCAATGAGGAACATGGACATTGGAGATATTAGACCAAGACAAGTTGAAGATGATGATGATACTCCATTGCCTACCACTACGGTTGAGATTGAAGCTAATGAAGCAAGCACTAGTGGGTCTCATGATGAAGATCAAGATCAGCAAGCTAGTTCACCATCTCATCCTAGTCATCAAGTGCAAGTGATGCAACCTTCAAACATAGCAAGAGATCATCCACTAGATCAAATTGTTGGTGACATTAATAGTGGAGTGATTACTAGAGGAAGATTAGCTTCATTTTGTGCTCACCATGCCTTTGTATCTCAAGAAGAACCAAAGAATATTGAGAAGGCATTGGAAAAGGAAGATTGGATAAATGCTATGTATGAAGAGCTAAACAACTTCAAGAGAAATGATGTTTGGGAATTGGTGGAAAGGCCAAAGGACTACAATGTGATTGGAACCAAGTGGGTCTTCAAGAACAAGCAAGATCAAGATGGAATTGTGGTTAGAAACAAGGCAAGACTAGTGGCACAAGGATACACACAAGTAGAGGGTCTTGACTTTGGAGAAACCTATGCACTGGTTGCTAGATTGGAAGCAATTAGAATCTTGCTAGCTTATGCATGTGCTCATGATATCAAGTTATATCAAATGGATCTGAAGAGTGCATTCTTCAATGGCTTCATCAATGAATTGGTATATGTTGAACAACCACCAGGCTTTGAAGATGACAAGTATCCCAACCATGTCTACAAGTTGAAGAAGGCTTTGTATGGATTGAAACAAGCACCTAGAGCATGGTAGAGGTTGAGAGATTTTCTCCTCTCTAAAGGGTTCAAGATGGGCAAGGTGGACACCACTCTCTTCACCAAGAAGATAGGACAAGACTTGTTTGTGTTGCAAATATATGTTGATGACATTATCTTTGGGTCAACCAATCAAGAGTTTTGTGAAGAGTTTGCTAAGATGATGGCTAATGAGTTTGAAATGTCAATGCTTGGAGAACTCACATTCTTTCTTGGACTTCAAATCAAGCAATTGAAGAATGGCACATTTGTTAGTCAAGGCAAGTACATCAAGGATATGATCAAGAAGTTTGATCTACAAGATGCCAAGTCAATGTCTACACCAATGGGTACCAATGGAAGCTTAGACCCCGACCCTAGTGGCAACATGGTTGAACAAAAGAAATATCGGTCAATGATAGGAAGCTTACTTTATGCAACCGCTTCAAGACCGGACATAGCATTTAGTGTGGGCATGTGTGCAAGATATCAATCATCTCCTAGGGAGAGTCACCTCAAGGCAACAAAGAGAATTTTGAGGTATTTGAAGGGCACACAAGATGTTGGACTATGGTATCCAAAGGGATCCAAGTTTGAGCTAATTGGATATTCAGATTCCGTTTATGGAGGATGCAAGATCAATAGAATGAGCACAAGTGGTACATGTCAATTCCTTGGAAGGTCATTAGTATCATGGTCTTCAAAGAAGCAAAATAGTGTTGCTCTCTCTACCGCCGAAGCCGAATACATTAGTGCGGGAAGTTGTTGCACTCAATTGCTTTGGATGAGATCTACATTGAGGGATTTTGGATTTAAATTTGACAAAGTTCCATTGTTTTGTGACAATGAAAGTGCAAGAAAGATGACACAAAATCCGGTTCAACATCCAAGAACAAAGCACATTGACATAAGACATCACTTCATTAGAGATCATCAACAAAAGGGTGACATTTGTATCATGGGTATTGGCACCGAAGATCAACTAGCCAACATATTCACCAAGCCACTTGATGAGAAGAGATTTTGTATGCTAAAGGGAGAATTGAATATTATTGACTTCTCCAACTTGAGTTGATGCACCCCCACATATATGACATGCCTCTCCTTCGACAACAAGCAAGGTAAAAGTTGTTTGACATGGGATTCATATTATGCTAAGGACTTGTTTAGTGCATCTAGTCATCATACATTTAATAGGCTCATTCATGGAAAATCAAATGATTTCAATGTATATGTGGCACCACTATTGTTTTGATTGTCTTTATGATCTAGTGGTGGCATATGACATGTTTGTGGGCTTGCAATCCTAGTGTTGACTCTAGAAAATGTGCTCATGATGTGTATTCTAACATGGTACAAGATAACCCTTATTCTTTTGAGGTGTGAACAAGCTTGTCCTTGGTTCAAACTTGAATACATGTTAAGGCAAGTGATCTAGATGAGACCACATTTGATCCTTTGATTGACTTGATTTCTCTCATTTACACCTTTTTGGTGATTGTTGACAAAGGGGGAGAAATAAGTCACAAAGATGTTGACAATGGATCATACAAATAGGGGGAGCAAGCTCATAGACTATTTGTGCATTTGTATGTGCATGATCATGATGAAATGTTTCATTGAGCAATTTAAATTCAATATACATGTTTGCTTGGTGTATGCTAGTTTTTGAAAATTGAATGGTGTATTAACCAACTAGCATGCATAGGGTGTATCTAGACATTGCTCACATTTATGCCTATAATGTTGATCTCATGGGGTATGTTGAGTTTTTGATGAATGTCTAGCTACAAAGATGCTAAGGACTCCGATTGGTTTCACGCTTCAAAGGTCCGAATTTCTAAACCTTAGCATCTCCTTTGGTAATATTATCTCTCCCACAATTATATCCATACATATGTGCCAAATTGATCCAAACACATGGAAGCACATATGTAGGGGGAGCTCCTATTGCCAAAACCGAACCTTGAAATGTTTGTCCAAACTTTGATTCATGACCAAAATGCTATGGACAAGCAATTCAAGTTCAAATTGAATTAATTTCATATCTTTGTGAATTGGTTGTCATCAATTACCAAAAAGGGGGAGATTGAAATCTCATGTTTGGTTTTGGAAATTGATGACACCTTGTTATGCTAATCCTTTGCTCTAAGTGTGACTTAAGAGATAGGATTGCATGAATGACGTGGAGCATGATGATCATGAACATGGACGATGATGATGGACATGATGGATCGTCAAGCTCGGATTGTCGGTTTGGAAGGAACCCGGAGATCAAGGCAAAGGTATACTTGATAGGGTTTTTGCCTTTCGGTGATCAAGACACGATAGAGCGTGTGATCACATTATAGGATAGATGGCCGACTATCAAGAGGGGATGTCGCGACTAATCCTTTGGTGAAGTGCTTCTAGGTCCATTTGACTTGCATATTGCATTTAGGATTGAGAGCACTAACTTTGTTCTTGCCTAATCGACGCGACATGCTAACATATATGATATTGAGATCATCTTCAACGTGTTGGCAACTCATGGCAAGAAGAAGGTTGAAGCAAAGCGACAACAAGATGCTGTTGAAGCAAAGGCGCCGACAACAAGATGCTTTTGACCGGACGGTAGGAAAGGGAATTCCGAAGCTTGTTTTTGGCCCGAAGTGGAAGATCGACCGGACGGGTACGACCGAAGCATCGACCGGACCCATGAAGCTTTTGGCCGAGGGCGTTGTCTCTTATGGTCCGGTTTGGTCGATGCTCGTGAACTCTCCTTTGAACTCTCTCTTGCACATTTTAACACTCCTACACACTTGTGAGGTTGTGAGACTCCACTCCACTCATCTCTTCATCCTAACTTCGAATCTTGGGTGAGATTGAGAGAGATAGAAGTGCATTTGCTTGATTGCTTGCATCTAGAGGCACTTCATCCTTGGAAGAGTCGGGATTTGTTTCCTCTTGGGAATTTGCTTGGTTCCCTAGCGGCTTGGAGGTTGAGGCGGTGTTGAGCTCGATTGGAGTTTGTTCGAGGCCACACCGGTGGATTTGTGAGGGGTCGCGGGCCGGGCGAAAGGAGCACTAGTGAATTGCTCGTGGCTTGTGAATCCTCTCTTGTGATTGGTGTGCTTGAGCTCCCACGGGGATTTGGCACCGTGCCATTAAGCTTAGCAACCATCATGAGTGTATCGCCACAACGGGGGACTAGCGTGGCTTCCGTGAACCTGAAAAATCATCGTGTCAATCTTGTTCTTGCTCGTTGGAGATTTCATATTGATCGGTGATTGGCTTCCACTCTACTCTCTAGTATCGATTACATTTGTATTTACATTTGTGTAGCCTTGCATAGGTTGTTTAGTTGACTAGAGTAGTTTAGCTTCTAGTGGTAAAATTAGTTAGCATATCTTTCTCACCTAGGAGTAAACTAGCAACCTAGCACTTGTGTGGACTTAGAGATATTAGTATTGCTATATTTGACTTGTGGCTTGCATAGCTAGTTTGTAGCACCGCTATATTCGCTTCGCCATTTTATTTACTGACCGCCTTGTTAAGTGTTGTTTGTAGAATTTTTAATAGGCTATTCACCCCCCCCCTCTAGCCATTAGGACCTTTCACCATGGCTCAACCGCTGCCAGCAATTCTTTAGGGGACAAGGTACGCCAGCCACGGAGCAAGTCTGGTATGCATCTTACCATCTCACAGGAGGAGCACAGTAGTGGTACATGCGCTTGTCCAAGGAGAAGGCGTTGACAGACTAGGCATGCTTCGCCCAGTACGTCAACAAACGCTTTGGCCCAGCAACCTAGCGCAATCCGCTGAGCGAACTAGCATCTCTTCGAAAGACTGGCACCGTCGACGAGTACACGGAGTGCACATCGCTGGCGCCGAGCACCTTGACGACCAGCAGCATGTCAACATCTACACAGCAGGACATGGGGAACCACTGAAAACCGACGTCGAGCTGCAAGATCCAAAGGACATGGAGATGGCCATGTTGCTCGCCAGGGCGTACGAGCGCTGCCTCACCATCCACTACAACTCCGGCAAGACGACGCAGCAGTGGGGCAAGGCACCCGTGCCTCTGTCCCTCACTACGACACCGACAGCCCCTACACCAGTAGCATCAGCGACATCGACTTAGCCATTCAAATGGCTGACACCGGAGGAGATGACCGAGCGACGCAAGGCTGGTCTGTGCTTCAACTGTTATGAGCCATTCTCATGGGGTCACAAGAGCAAGCACCTATTCGACATCACCATCTTCAATGACTACGACGACGACAAGGAGGGCGCCAGCTTGGAAGGCACCATCCCTGACAGCACCGACCTTAGGTTCTTGTTCGGGGACCCCAACTCCCCGGTACATGGTGCCCAATCTCTCTACCTCGTTGGTGTGATCTCAGGTATAGGGGTCAGCATCGTCGTCGACTCAGGCACCACACACAACTACATCGACCCCCGTGTGGTGACCACGGCGGGATCGGCAAGACACGGCCGGTCGCGGGTGATGATCACCGTTGGCACCGGCGCTACCTCAACTTGTCGGGCGGCCACCTACGAGGTCCCACTCTGCATCGGCGCAGACATCTTCGACATCGACGCCTACGTGCTGCACATTGGCAACGACGTTGACGTCATCCTCGGCATGCCCTGGCTAGCAAGCCTGGGAAGGGTGACATGGGAATTCACCTCCAACGAGCTGGAGTACTACCATGATGGATAGGCCAGGGCGTTCGTATAGGCGCCTCCCCCACAAGGCGACACGGGAGCACCCAGGCTCGGCCCCCTCAGGTCTGGCCTCTTTGCCGGCATCCGGGACTTCGCGCCAAGGTTGAGAAAACACCCACGGCACGCCAGCACCTTGGACCTCTATGACACATCCACCGGCGTCTTCATACAGCTCCATCAGGCGACACTGGAGGAGCAGCACATGCGGCGGATTGCCCTCGACGTCACCACAGGCACCGCAGCACCGGCCTGGACGCTGGAGGATGACTTCCTCCTCTTTGATGGCCGTTTCTACCTCCCAGCCTCCTCACCACTACTGCCGGACCTGCTGGACGCCCTGCTACAGGGAGGAGTTCACCGGACGAACTACCTCGCTCTGGGCGCCTACATGGCGCCATCGCTGATAGCTGCGCCAATAGCCATCCTCCTTGGCGGCATGTGGCCACGGCGCCACCACGTGGGGCCTGCCCGCGTTTTCTTCCTCGACGGTATGGATCGCCTGTTCCTCACCATCGACAACGTCTACATCAACTACGACACGGAACAGGGAACACATCAACTCTCTCCCTCCATGTTCAACATCGGCTCCTTCATGTACGGAACGATGCTGAACCTGGCTACATCACCTCCGACACGCCGTGACATCACCATCTGGCGCCTCATGCCCCTCTTCGTCACCCCTCCGGCCAATGATCGCTTTCTGTTCCTGGAGAGTCCCCTCGCGACATGATACATCAGCATCTCGAGGCTGGGGTTCCAAGGGAGCTTTTGCTCGCAAAGATGTCACCGTGATTACGACACGCGCAGGATGTGCCATCCACCAAATACATCTACCACGGCTACATCGGCAACCCTCACTACAACAACATCTTTTTTAGGTAGCGTTTTTAACCGCCACCGAGCTAGGGTCACCAAAAATCGGGAGATTTACCGTGGCGGTTTAATAAAAAAAAAAAAAAATAAAAATAATAGAAACCCTAACCCTAATGGGCTAGATCCAAGGGAAATAAACAATCTCATGGTGCATATGCATTTATTTCTAACCTAGTTCCACTTGTATTGGTAGAAAACATGTTTTGTAGGTATAAAAGTGGAAACAGTACAAATACACCCAATCAACAATGAAAGCACAAAACCAGGATTGCGCCTTGTCAAGGGGAGGGTCAACAGGCCGAATCGGGCAAAATGGACCGATGCACCTACGGAAAATGAATCAAAGTGGGCCAAGAGGTGACACACGAAAGCCCGGCTCGAACCGGGCCAAACCCGGGCCGGCCGGCCCCTGCGGCGGCCGGGCGCAAGCATGGCCCCCGATCCGCGCCTTGACTTCCACATGCCGAAATATTAACGCGGGAAAGGATGGTGCAAAATTCGTTTGGCGCCGGTTTTCTCCCCGCCAAAGTGCCTAAATTTGGCCTCACCTCATGTATAAATAGAGGGCACACCCCCCCTCTACACATCACCATACACATCCACACACACAACCATTCACTCACTCATTGTTCCACTCACACACTCCACTCCACCACTCACACTTAGTACACATTGGAGTAGAGGAAAGGAGCTAAGTTAGGATTAGAAGGGAGTGTGAGAGGAGGAAGTGTGGAGAAGAGGAGAAGCGACCCTCTCCGCCTCAGGCACGGAGTTCGAACCTGTCGTCGGCCCCGTCTCCGCAGATTTGTACCTCTACGGATCATCCTACCTTTGGTTTGGAGTAAGAGATCCGTGTTCTAACTACGATAATTATCTTCAAGTTTGAGTTATTACTTTAATTATACGTTCGCCGGTTCGTTGTTTACCATATCGGTAGATGCTCTAGTAGAGGACTCGATGAAGACGGATGTTCCCGCCCGACGCTTAGAGTACGTGATAAGTAGTGTAGACGTGGTGTCTAAACTACGAGTCACCCTCGTTTTGCCAATCAGTCCACGGTAGTGAGGTAGGCGTGGTGGTGACAGCCCCCTGCTTGACCTTAGTATTCCTCCACGTCCGGCTGTGTGGTAGTCCGGGAGGCCGGACCCTTCTCGGCAGACCAGGAGAGAGCCGGTGGCTACGCCGAGCGTATAAGAAAAGAAGTAATTTGGCTTTTAGGATAATCTGGCTGTAGTAGAAACTCACTACCCGATTCACCCTTTCCATCTTCATCCCGGTAGCTAGTCAAACCCGACTTAACACCCGTTCCTCGTGGAAATCGATACCCTGAACACTTTCGGGTGAAGTGCTACAACGGTATTTCCGTGCGCGCTTGCGACTATTCGCTTACGCTAAGAAACACCAACACCGCCGGCCGCGCGCCCGGGCGATCAGCCGGGGGAGGGAAGAGGTGGTGGAGGCGCCCGCCGTGGCCGCCGCCGCTGGGGTCAAGGCCCCGGCCAAAGATCGGGCCGGGGAGAGGGAAGAGGCAGAGGGAGGCGTGAAGTCTCGGGCGAGGCGTGGACAGAGTCGGGGAGGTTGGCGGACGGGAGAGAAGGTGAAGTGGGTTTGAGGGAGAGAAGTGAAGAAAACTAGTCCTCGCTTATATATTTCCGGCCAAGGAAATGGGCTATTGGGTTGATGGGTTGGGCGATTATCCGGGCGGGCAAATTAAAAAAATCTCCACGGTTAATCTATTTACCGTGGCGGTTTTTTTACCGCTATGGTTAATTTAAAAAAACCACCACGGTTAATTGAGGCATTAACCATGGCGGTTTTCCAAATAGTCAAAGAAAATCATTTGGAAGTGTCTCGTAAAATCAATTATGTACTAGTGCTCCACTACCTCCACGGAGTTCGCACCATTACGCGACCTTGTTGACGGTAGTTATTGTCAACTTTTACCATGAGATAATAAATCATTTGAGAACAAGAGCAATAGAAGGTAGGGTTTATACTAATGATTTCCACGAGTTTTGGTGCACACTCAGTTTTGCAGGTGAACTCCAGAAAACAGCAGAAACAGAGCTGAAAAGAGTTAAAATAGAGACACCGAAGAAAAGGACCAAATCAGGGCGATTAGTATAAATTCTAGGGGTGTAAATGAGAAGAGAAGACAACTCGCAAAGGCTAGGGCCCACCTGTCACCAGGTGGGGCCGGGCGGCACCCCCCTGGGCCAGGCGGCACCTTCCAGAAGGATCTCGCGTCCAGCTTCTGGAAGCTTCCTCCACCGACCTATGGGAACCCTAGAAATCATACTAGCCGTCCGTTTAAGTCGGTTTGATCCAACGGCTCACATCCATCCCTTAGGGCTATAAATAAAGGGGCAGGGCTCCCCCCTGAAACCCTAATTCATTAGCTAATTCATTATTCTTTTCAGTAGATGAGGAGAGGGATCCCTTGAATGGATCTATCTCTTAGGTTTAGCTAGCAAGAGAAGACTAGTTCTTCATAGATCTAGTCTTATACATAGAAATAGTGAGATAGAGAGTGAGGGATGAGTTGGGAAGAGTTGCCGGTCTGTCGGTGCTCTCTCTTCGGCTTGTACTTCAGTGGATTCAAGTTCATCTTGTCTTCAAGATTTCTCTGGTAATTTACTTTTAATCTAAGTTTACTTTGTTTATATTGTCTATCTAGTTTACGTCTCTTTTTGAGTGCTTTATTCCTATATTCTAGGAGTAGAGTGTTAATTCTTAGCATAGGCGTGGTGCTTAGGCTAGGGTTAATCATAAATGCCCCTTACTTTCCGGATATTAGGTGGTAGTATCATAAAGGTGACTTTATAGCTTTATTGAATCCCTCAGAGCCCACCATCCCGTTAGTAAGTAACGGTAGCCTTTTTTCGTTCTAGTAGGGAGGAAACTCTGCTTTGTTCTCTATTAGTTATCGGCCAAGATAGATTGGTAGAAGACATCATTTACCCAAGTTAGAAGTCAAAGACCCTTAGTTATCCTCTTTATTCCCCCTATTTATCCTAACCTTGTTGCTATTCCTAGTTATCATAAAACCCTTTTAGTTAGCTTAGAACTTTTATAGTTATTCTAAACCCAAACTTAGTTAACCTTTTTGTTGAGTTAGATTGTAGTTAGCCTCACACGTTTCCCCTCGTGGATTCGATATTAAAACCCCCCGGGTGAAAGCTACAATGGCGGGTATCTCGTGGCGCTTGCAGATCTTTTCCTATTTATTTTGTGTGCAGTAAAATACCAAACAAGCTTTCTGGCGCTGTTGCCGGAGAAACGGTTGCTGAGTTAACTTCGAGCCTAGCTCAACCTTTTATCTTTTATTCCTTTCATCTTTTATTCCTTTATCTTACCCCTTCATTCTATCTTTATTCTCATCTTTTCTTTTTCATTATGAATTCTACTCCTCTCCGTCTATTTGGTCACTCCATGAGCTTTAAGCTACCAAAATCTAAGGAGCCTATCTTAGAGCCTAGTTTTGAGATAAAGCCATCCTTTATAACATTAGCTCGTGATAAACCCTTCTCAGAGAAGGTGATGAAAACCCATACTCACATTTGGATGAGTTTTCGCTACTTCGTGGATTGTTGCGTTTTGATGGCATGTCGACAATACCTTAAAATGGAAGCTATTTCCGTTCTCTTTAACGGGAAAAGCTAAACATTGGTATTGGCAAACCATAGAAAGTATGCAAGGAGATTGGGATAAGCTACACTCTGAATTTTGTTCATATTTCTTTCCCATCTCCAAAGTAGTCACCTTCGGAAGGAGATTCTAAACTTTCAACAACTAGAAGGAGAATCTCTTGGTACATCATGGGATCGTCTTTATAAAATCTTGAACACCGGGCAGCAGACCTTTGCATACCGAGCCAACACTTCTTCAACATTTTTATATGGGTCTTAGTAAAGAATCTAAGGAATTCCTTAATGGAGCCACACGAGGATCTTTTTCTTCATTTGCCTCCTATTGAAGCAAGGGCTATGCTTTATAGAATTAGTGGAAACTTTAACTATGAGCTTCGTCTCATGGAAAAGAATTCCTCTCCCGAACAAAAAGAAGCCCAAGCTCTAGCTATTCATTCCATAGAGTCCTAAAATCTTCCCATAGAAGAAGGAAGTCCACCTTAGGACATTCTGTTAAATTCAGTGGTAATCTCTTGATTAATTTTGGGAACCCAATAAATCTTCATCCACATAAGAGACCTTTAAGTGAAGATAATTTGAATCCCTTTAAGGAGGAGTCTCATAGAAAACATTCTTATTTAGAATATCAGAAGAATTCAAGGATGGCCCATCTAGTAATGCCATAGAAGGAGAGCAAACCCATTTAGAAAACATCTCTATTTTCTCCCTTCTATGCCTTCATAAAATGTCTCATCTAAACCCATCTCTAATACCATCCTTGATCCCCGATGTTCCCTTTTATCCGCTATCTCCTAACTTTCATAATGATCCTATAAACATGTTAAAGTAAGAGAATTATGAAGACTACGAGGATGATGAGGAGCGTCTACAACAATGCCTAGAACGGATGAAGAAGGCGTGTGCCCTTATTGAAGAATGGATAGACGAGGACGAAGCCTTAAAAGAAATTAATTCATGGGAAATCCTAGAAAATGAAACATCCAATGAATGTCATATAGAGACAAAGTCTTTGCCTATAGATATTCAAGAAGAAACGCCCTTGGAGTTTGAATAAAGAGATAACATCATTGAGTATGGAAGCTACATCATTAACACATCTTCTATAAATTCATACTCATATGAGAAATCTCCTAAGCTTAATTGTCTCACCATTTTCATTATCTTCAACCCCCTCATACTCCTTGCTCCAATAAACTTTGAGAGAAGGGTTGTAGATGCTTATGTCTATCACAAATATTCTAGATCCCGTTGACATGAATCTTGAGATAGGTGGTGAAACTACTTCATCATCTTGATTCGTAATTTGGAGGTTTCCCAAGGATGAGCTTGTGTCCTAAAACAAGAATTCTTTTAAAAGTGTTCACTCCTATAGGAGGATGGATAATATA
The DNA here is from genome assembly GCA_015847255.1 of Hyparrhenia diplandra. Lineage (NCBI taxonomy): Eukaryota > Viridiplantae > Streptophyta > Magnoliopsida > Poales > Poaceae > Hyparrhenia > Hyparrhenia diplandra. The sequence goes on from JADLZK010007925.1 coordinate 405,120, forward strand.
ATAGGCCACAAGAAACGCCGAGTCGTAAGCTAGTTTTATATTTTTAAGTTAAAAAAAGATTATGGACACATGAAGGTCCAATTATAAAAAAATCTGAGCACTTGAAGGTCCAACTATTTCTCTCTCTATATAATAATAATAAAAAAAAAAGTGAGCACATGAAGGCTCATATATAACTTTACATAATGACTAGTTTCCTTGAGGGTATTGTTTGTCACTAACCATTTCAGGTTTGAGCTGAAAGAATGAGGAACGACAACACAAGGTATGACCAGCTAATAATTAATATAACATCTTTTGCCATGTTGGTGCATTAACTTAGTTGTCTTCACCTTTAAGACATGCTAAATAATGATCATGCTTTATTATCTCTGTTTGAGTAAATCTCTATAGTGCTTTCATGATATTGTTGTTTGCTATAGTATGCTTTGGTTTGAAAGTATTGTATACATACTTTTAAAGGCTTTTAAATTAAGCATGGCGCTTAGGTTAAATAGTCTTCCTTAATCTAATTAGACATGGAGTCTAGTTTGATTATTGAACTAATAATTGCTTGTGTAGACAATGGTATATTTTGTTGGACCAACCTATGCAGAAAAGAAGGAACATTCAACTAAGTTTGGGGGATGTCCAGAGATGAACTCACACTAAGGTGAAGCAAGAGATCTAAACTTGCATAAGTAAGACACATTCAAGGATAGAAGATCTCTATGAAACAAAAGGAAGGAGAAACAAAAGGAGAAGGTTCGCCACGAGATGTTATGGTGCTATCATGCTCTAATAATAAAGGTAACATCTTGAGGTAAGTTTTTCATTGTTGATAAAGTTTTTCCTTAACCTTTGCATGCTCATAAAAACCTAGATTTATCCAACTTAATTAACTCAACCCACTTAGTTGTTCCTAGTATCACCCTCTTAGTCCTGATGTCCTAAACCTTACAAGTTAAAATGTTGCACATCCTGAGTTAAGCCTCTTGATGTTTCCGGTTAAAATGCTTTAATTGCAACACTCAATGTTTACCTTTTTATCCTATCACCCATGTCTTGCTTAAGTAGAGTATATAAAGCTTTAATCATATCTTGCCCTGTGTGCCTAAGGTTAGAAAAGAATGAACAAAGTTTTGGCTCTTGTTGGTGTTTTTCCACCAAGTAGAACCCATGCACTTGATCTCTACTTTGTCTTTGTAAACGGGACGTACTTCAAGCAAAGCTTGGGGAGACAATCCCTTAAGCCCAACAAGTCTGAGTCTTGAATCTATACAAGATGTTGCCCTCCTACTACTAAAGCTTCATTCGAGATTCTGGGCAATCAATGAACATGGATGATACACTTAAGGAGTAAATAAGGTAAGGAGTCTTGATTCGGTGGACTTAAAACACTAATCCTCCCGGGAAGGTAAGTTGGCATTTATCCATAAGTATTGCATATTTACTTTCCTTGCATAGATAACATTTTTAGCATGTTTACTTTATTGCATACATATATTTCATGCATGTCTTCTTAAAGCCCCATGCAATTATTTGTGTGGCATAAACACCCACGGGACTATTTCTTTGTGGGAAGCGTAAAGATAAAGTTTGCATTTGTTCTTATTTTCTTGCATGTTTGCTTTTTAAGAAAATATAAAAATATTAGTTTTGCTTAAATCTCTGTTAAAGCTTAATCTTTAATTCTCATTAGAAAACTCTAGATAACTAAAGCTTAAAATATCCAACCGCTAACACTTAATCAATTTCACGAGCTTTGTTGTCTATTTGAGTTTCACAGATTTAAAGCATCAATGAGCCAAGACGAGAAGGAGACATTCAACCACTTGATAGAGCATTAACTCAACGAGTCGTCATCATCAAAGCTCCATCAAGGAAGGGCGACATATCGCCTCCATTCGTCTACCCTCATCTCGGAACCTACACAAAAATCTAGCTTGGGGAGAGCACCCGGTTATCGAGATAAGTATCCCTTCTTACTATCTTTTTGCTTTTCTTTAAAAAGACCATAAAAAGATTCATAAAGTTTTAAATCAAATAAAGAGTTTGTTTTAGATATATAGATATATATGCTTGTTTGTTTTTAATGTGTGATTAATAAAAGTTAGAATAAAAAGTTTGTCTTGGAAATGATGAATAGTTTCTCTACTCAAATTCTTTTTAGTACCTTGTTTTTAACTTTCGAAACTCCTCGATGTTTTGGATATGTTTGTCCTACTTTCAAATTTGCTCTATACCTGCCTTTATGGGTAGCATACACTTGATCTAAGTCTAGGTAATTGGGGGATATGATATGAGAGAGTCTCGAGCATGCTATTTATCTTGTCCTTTGTGAAACTATATCTGGGGATTTATTTGGAAAATTTAAAATCTTTCATGATGAGCTCTTGATTGGCGAGTGTTAATTCCTACCAAAGCCATATTTATGATATTTAGATTAGGAAAACATTCTAGTTATATACCCTGTTTGCTTTGGATTGAGTAGTTCAAGCTTTCTTTGTTGCTGTGAGAGTTCAGTCATGAAAAGACAAGTGTTATTCACCCACCTTATCCACTTACAAATGTTTCATTCCTACAATAAACACTCCATAAAACTATAGGAAGCCCATGTTTATTTACTCCAAATATTTTTGTTGTTATCTCTCAAAAGTTTAGTGGAAAGAGATTTGGGTTCTAAAAAAAAAAAAAAGAAAGGGAGTGTTGACACTCAATTAATGCATGTTTTACTACCACCAAAGTGAACCACTAATACAATATTACATGTGAAAACATAACCAAACATTATTTATCTAACGAGTTCCACGAGTTTTGGTGTTTCAAGTTGTTTTGCGAGGAATGTTGTGGAAATACAAATAAAGTATGCCAAATAAAGTGGAAAGCGCACCGCGAGAAATACGCCAAAGAGAGAACCAAGCAAGAGGACCAAACCCCACGCACAATCCGGCCCATGCACCACCATAGGCCCAACATGTGAGGGACAAAACGTGCAACAGGAGAAGGCCGGGGCCAGAAGGCCCAGCCCGTGGGGCGGTCAGCGCCAAATTTTGGCCAAACTTCCCGCCCTTTCTCTGGCGGTTCGGAGCGGTCTTCATGCGGCGGTTGCATGCGGTGCAAACTTTGCGTTCCCGCCAAGTTTCCCTCGAAGCAAGGAGCACCCTCCATTCTCCTCCTCCCTCCACTATAAATTGAGGGGCACTCCTCTCTTGTAAACACAACACACTTGAGCTTCAATTCCACATTCCTCACCATGTAGTGGTGTCCCTCTAGGTGTTCTTCACCTAGTTGTACAAATTAGAAAATAGGAAGAGAGGAGAGGGAAGAGGAGAGGAGGAGCCGGGGTTTGTCGGTTTCGCCTCAACTTTGTACCTCTACGGAGCCGACTCTTTGTGAGTAATATTCAGGTTATCTTATGGTATTCTCTTGATTATTACTTGACTAAATTCAGTTCTTATTCTATTTTACTTACTTTGGATCTCCGTTCGATAGAAGGCTCTAGTTTTTACGTGAAACTAGTTTCAGAAACCGCTAAGCGTGAGACATGGTGTGCGGGCTAGAGTTTACCCGAGATTGCACCCAATGCTACGGAATAGTTGTGGTAGCCCCGGGGGGTGCTCCGACCAGGCCTTTGTAGTCCACCACGCACGTGTTGGTGTTTTAAGTAGAGCTTTTGGCGGCCCGACCCCGATTACCGTTTCCCAGTCTTTTCGAGAATCGGAAAGGTTCCATTTACTCAAGTAAGTAGGGTTTAGTAAGCCTGAACCTTGGTATTTAGTAATCTTGGGAAAACCTTAGAGAACCCCTCTCTACCTACAAAAATATTTATCTATCTTATCTCTTGGACGTATTTGATCCCTTCTAGTTTACTTCTCGTTTCCCGTGGAAATCGATACCACTGAATACTCGGGTGAAAGCTACAATGGTACTTTCCGCGGCGCTTGCGGATTTATCCGTGTGCGTTAAAAAATACCAACAAGCTTTTCGGCGCCGATTCTGTCGGGGAACGGTAGCTGTTCTAGAATCGAACCCAAGTCGTCCAGGTGTATCCTTTTTATTTACTCGGTCATTTAAAAAAAACACACCTCACCACCATTACCATCCCTCATATGGATTCAATTTGATATTTAAATTCTCGGCTCCAAAGGGCGATTCGTTGGAGCATCCATCATCATTCACATCACATACTTATAAATGGCTATAAGCTTTGCCCCGCTTTTATAGCCATGGTTCGGGAGCAACCTTTCGAAAAAAAAAAAAATTTCTAAATTTCAAAAAAAAAATATATATATAGAAGGAGACTCTATGGGCAGCCTGGGCTAGGTTCACAAATCCTATACGCATAGGCCCAAACCTTTCCTTGCCCGACCACGTCCTTAAGATTCACTTAGATCTTGGTCTAAGCAAGAAAGATGCTCTCCAAAATGACCTATCTTTGGGAGGCTCATTCGTACATAAATCCATTAGTGAGGGAAATGCCATTTTAAAGAAAATCTTTGAAAACACCCCTTACACTGGCATTTATGACAAGGATCCTAAAAAATAGTAGAGTCAAGCCCCGACCAACAAGAGGAGGCACCTCCAACCGAATTTGAAGTTCCTTCAAATTCTTTCTCATGATTCGGTTGTTGAGGAACCTCCCATTACGGGAACATGCTATCAAACACTTGGGGTTGAAGAATCCCATCTTTTTGCATGTCCCTTTTAATTCAAGGATGACCTTTTTCTCGATGATGATTTTGGGAATGCTTTAGAAATTCCCAAATCAGAATCATCAATTACCTCGAATTCCTATATGAGACATCAAGAACACTCACAACACATAGAGGGTGAATCAATTCATATAGAAGACATTTCTATACCTTCTCCCTCTATGCCCACATATGATGTCTCATTCAGGGGATAAACATGAGACGATCTCATAATAATTATATCGATCCATATTTTGTGGATGACTTGATCTATCATGAGAAACAAAGTGCTTCCCAGGAATGGGAGGTTTTCATCAATGAACATGGAAGTTACACTCTAAACGTCCCATCCAATCCATGCTCATTTGAAAAACTCCCCGATATGGTCTATAACTCAGCCATCACTAGCATGATCTACAATCCCTACATTCTCCCCTGTCTCTACAAACTTTGAAAGGGTTGTTGTAGATGCTTTTTGTTTATCATAAGTTTTGCAAATTTCGTGGTGGCTTGGCATGAGTCCGATAGATCGTTGCACAAAGGTTGGTGTTGGAGGGGAAACCACATCACTAACATTGGATTCATTTCAAAAGGGTTCCCAAGGATGAGCTTTCGTCTTTTAAACAAAGCACTTCAGGGAGATAACCCGTGTTTATGTATTTTACATTTGAAAAAAAAAACTTCTTTTCTCATTAATAAAAAGCAAGAATAAGTTATCAAGCTAGTATGCACCTTCGGGTATTCTTGTCACTAACCATTTCAGGTGGAGACAAAAAAAAGAATGAAGAAGTATGCAATGCTTGAGAACATGAGGCTACTTCAACTACAAACTTTGATACTCATGGGTGACGGAACACACTCGGAATGGAGGCCACGACCTTGCACACTTGAATTTTACACAAAAGTTCAAGTGTGGGGAGGAAGGTGTAAGTCCAAGTTCCACACACACCAAGGGATCAATAAAAAAAAATAATAATAATGTGAGCGACCTTGCTAAAAAAAAAAAAAAAAAAGAGTGAAAAAATGGAAAAAAAAAAAAAATATAATAAAAAAAAATAAAAGAAGGGAGAGAATTCTTCTCTAGACCTTTGTTACCATCAAAGCTCATGGTCCATACACACCATACACGTGTGTGGCTCAAAGTATTGATGGTTGCCTGAGTTGGACCATATACAACAAAGTCACCGATGCAGCAACTTCGGAACTCCATCCACATATGCTGCGGTAAGTATACTCAGGTAATGCAAAGGTAATGTTCATCGACTCCTCATATTTACTCATATTTATCTCCATGAAAATATATATATATATATACTTTTTCTTGTTTATGTTGTATATATATTTGGGTTTGGTTGCATCTATGTTGTATGCTTTGGGTTTGTTACGCAACCATGGGTCTCTTTAAATTAAGCATGGTGCTTAGGTTAAAAATGACCCTCTTTGATCAAAATTTAACATGGTGTTCAATCTTGGTTAATGAACTTAGAGTTATTTTTCATAAACAATGAGAAGTAATCAATGATGGAGATAAATCAAGGCTTTGTTTATGTTGCCAACTTTACCTTGGTCTTGCTTGAGTTTGAATGAAAGTAGGATGAACGTGTTTGATAGTAACAAAATAAATAAATAATTTTTGTTTTGAATAATAAACTTGTTCTATCTTGCTCTTGTTTTCAAATAAAGATCTGGCCTCTCTCTAATGATAAAAAAAATGGTGCATCCCTTTGGGTATTCTCTATCACTAACATTTACAGAACGAAGAGGTGACACAAAGAGCTTGCACCTAGAGATAAGATCCGGATGTTCAACTCAGAGGTGAAACTCTTTGTCCAAGAAAAGAAAAAAAAAAACTTCGGAGTAAATGAGAAAGGCCATTCAAGGTAATGCAGACTTTGTCACATGGTGCCATCATGCTCCAAGATGATGAAGGTAATGTACTCAAGGTAAATGGCCATCATTTAAAAGTTTTCCCTTAAACCATAAAATGAAATTGACTCGATTGAATTCTTGCAATTTAATGATTCAATCTAATTTTCAATCTTGTCTAAAAAAAATATATGAATATTAAGAAATAAAAAAAATATAAAGAATTTATAATAACATAAGCTTTGACTCTCTGGTGTTTTTCCACCAGAAGAGTCCATGTTATTTTCACGTGTCTTTGAATAAAAAACAGATATAGCTCCAAAGAAGTGTGGGGAGTGCAACACTCCATTGAAGAACAAAAAGCACCAAACCACATCATGAGGTGGTGAAGGAGAATACACAAAATTCGGTTTGATCACTTCCTTCCCACCTGTTCATATGCATGTGTGCGGTTCTATACTTGTTTAAACCTGCAAACTTTAAAAAAAGAACCAAAATTCCACACTTAGATTTAAAATTTAAAAGTAAATATGAATATAGCTCTTTGAGTATGGCCTACATAAATTTTGTTCCTTACATATCCTTAGTGCTTGTGGGAAAAATATATTAGGAAAAACATATATTCTAAGTTGTTGTGAAGTGAGATATAGCATTGGCATGGAAATCCAACCTTTTCTATTCAAAGTACTTGGAGAATTTCTTTTTGATCAAATGCTAAAACCATAGCCTCACATACTCCTCAATGGTGAGAAATTCCTACCAGGGGCCAAATACCACGATACAATTTAAAAACCTTCTACATTTGCTACTTGTTATTGCATTGAGCTCTGTCAAACCTTGTTGACCCTAGTTGAGAAATTTATCATGCTCTTAAATCAAGATCACGTACACGCCACCAAATAAATGCACTACTCCTACACTTTGGGAGTAGGCGCAAAACATGCCTTCCATTTAGATCCATCCAAAAATGTTCTACTCCTAGGAGTGAACGAAAATATCTTTGTTAGGTTCCTTTCAAAATAAATGCTCCAAACACTTGTTGATATCTCCCTCTCGAAGGTTTGAGAAAAAGAGACATGAGGCTATCATCAAATGAAAAAAAAAAGAGTTGAAGAAAAAAATATATAGAGAAAAAAAAAAAATGGACAAGTGTCAGAAATAAAACAATGGGTACTTAGATGCCCGCCTCTCTAAAAAAAAAAAAAAGAGAAGAAAAGAAACAAAAGATGAGAATAAAAAGATAGCCCATGTTCTCTCAAATATTTTATCGAAAGTCTCAATAAAGAGGGAGATATTTCACGGAGCATAGTAGAAATAGGATAGCCACCATATATCCACACACTTGCACATCTTGATTTGATTGTATGACATTTTTCTCCAATGGATCCATTGTTTGACCTAGCAAAATATGCAATACAAGTATGCCCACAAAAAAATTTCCTACCTAGCTCCACATAAGCCCTATTAGAAGTAGGAAGAAAAAGAAGGCAATGCTAAAAGTGCCTTGGTAAAGGGAACATACACCACTGAGCGATTTGAGCGTGCCATCTAAGGAGTACATGTGAACTATGCTTTATTTCAAAAAAAAAAAAAAAAAACTCCGAGTTACTAAGATGTGAAAATAGGATGACTTTGCTTCAAAGCCGTTCCATTTCTCAACCGCCCAAGAATATATGTTAGACACTCCACATATCCCATGGTAATAAGGTATGTTTTGGGATGATCTTTATGTCGGGTTCATAACTTGAATTGTTATGTTTATACTTACTTTATCATTAACCTTTACTCGGGGCGGGGAAAGAGCCAAGGTGGGGGGAACTTGTTGACACTCAATTAATGCATGTTTTACTACCACCAAAGTGAACCACTAATACAATATTACATGTGAAAACATAACCAAACATTATTTATCTAACGAGTTCCACGAGTTTTGGTGTTTCAAGTTGTTTTTTGCGGGAATGTTGTGGAAATACAAATAAAGTATGCCAAATAAAGTGGAAAGCGCACCATGAGAAATACGCCAAAGAGAGAACCAAGCAAGAGGACCAAACCCCACGCACAATCGGCCCATGCACCACCATAGGCCCAACATGTGAGGGACAAAACGTGCAAAGGAGGGAGAAGGCCGGGGCCGAAGGCTGCCCGGGGGCGGCGGCGCCTTCAGCGGCGGTCGGCGCCAAATTTTGGCCAAACTTCCCGCCCTTTCTTTGGCGGTTCGGAGCGGTCTTCATGCAGCGGTTGCATGCGGTGCAAACTTTGCGTTCCCGCCAAGTTTCCGTCGAAGCAAGGAGCACCCTCCATTCTCCTCCTCCCTCCACTATAAATTGAGGGGCACTCCTCTCTTGTAAACACAACACACTTGAGCTTCAATTCCACATTCCTCACCATGTAGTGGTGTCCCTCTAGGTGTTCTTCACCTAGTTGTACAAATTAGAAAATAGGAAGAGAGGAGAGGGAAGAGGAGAGGAGGAGCCGGGTTTGTCGGTTTCGCCTCAACTTTGTACCTCTACGGAGCCGACTCTTTGTGAGTAATATTCAGGTTATCTTATGGTATTCTCTTGATTATTACTTGACTAAATTCAGTTCTTATTCTATTTTACTTACTGGATCTCCGTTTGACCGAAGGCTCTAGTTTTTTACGTGAAACTAGTTTCGTAACCGCTAAGCGTAGACATGGTGTGCAGGCTAGAGTTTACCCGAGATTGCGCCCAATGCTACGGAATAGTTGTGGTAGCCCGGGGGGTGACAGCTCCGACCAGGCCTTTGTAGTCCACCACGCACGTGTTGGTGTTTTTCGTAGAGCTTTTGGCGGCCCGACCCCGATTACCGTTTCCGGTCTTTTTTCGAGAATCGGAAAGGTTCCGCGTCTCAAGTAAGTAGGGTTTAGTAAGCTTTGAACCTTGGTATTTAGTAATCTTGGGAAAACCTTAGAGAACCCCTCTCTACCTACAAAAAAATATTTATCTATCTTATCTCTTGGGACGTATTTGATCCCTTCTAGTTTACTTCTCGTTCCCCGTGGAAATCGATACCCTGAATACTCCGGGTGAAAGCTACAACGGTACTTTCCGTGCGCTTGCGGATTTATCTGTGTGCGTTAAAAAATACCAACAGGGAGATGAAAAATGGACAAGTGTCCTACGGGTGAGTAGAGCCTACCTCCCTAAAAAAAAGAGAGAAAAAGAAGAGAGTAAAAAAAGGACAAGTGTCCACAATAAAACAATGGGTACTTAGATGCCCGCCTCTCTAAAAAAAAAGAGTATGCAGCCCAAAGTTCTCTCGAAGTTTTCAAGTTTCAAAAGAGAGATTTATCATTAAAGGAGTAAAAGTAGAATAAGTTTTAGCCACCAAATATACACCTTTCCACCATACACATGCTATTCCTCTTTCTGACTGGCTGAACTCTCTATGGATCCATTGTTTGAACTATAGATATATCCTTTGTAGATATGCAATATTATTTTAAGAGTGCCACTCCTATGAGCTACATGTTAACACCGAAATTTGGTAAGCTCGGATGATGGGTTGGCCGATTGCAAGATGCTAATAAAAGCGGTGCAAGATGCTAATAAGGAGTGCTCGGCAAGGAGGCATTCGGTGAAGCGGCTTGTTCGACGTACTCGTAGCATTCGGGAACCCGTCACCATTCGGGCCGAAGTCGCATGTTCGGCAGGACTCGGGCATTCGGGTTATCAAGAATGATTTGGCAAGCGTACAAGCGTTGAAGCAAGCCGCCCAAGGAAGGAGGGCCCACATTGTACACGTCACCGATGACTCCGAGAAGACTTGGAGTACAAGTTATCTTAGCTAGATTTTCCTTATTTGTAATCATAGTCAGTTAGGACTCGTATCAAGTCCAGAGTATAAATATTAGACCCTAGGCAACTGTAAAAGATCTCTCAATCAATCAATACAACAACAACCCGGCTCCGCACCACCCCTATCGAGTCCAAGTCGTGTCGTCGATCTACTGCGAGAGGAATCATCGACCCGTCGACCTCCGTAAGTACCGGTAACCTTATACCATGTCTAGTATCGTGTGGCGGATTTAGATTATGATGCAAGTAGTCTTGTTACCATGCTTAGTATCGTGCGGCGGATTTAGGCTATGGAGCAAGAGGGTTCTTTGTTAGGTCATGAGTCGTGTGGCAGGCTAAGATCTAGCTTGGAGCTAGAGGATTTAGATTATGATGCAAGTAGTCTTGTTACCATGCTTAGTATCGTGCGGCGGATTTAGGCTATGGAGCAAGAGGGTTCTTTGTTAGGTCATGAGGCGTGTGGCAGGCTAAGATCTAGCTTGGAGCTAGTTATCGGCTCTGTTAGATTTGGCAAGATCTAATAGATTCATTAAGTTATCACGAGTTGCATGCTCTTATTTATTGTTTAATTATGTTTGCACACTCTTATTGCCCAATCTAGATTGATCTTGCTTGGCCTTAGATCTTTTATAGATTTGATCATCTTTATATATGTTCATGCTTACTTTTACCATTGATGGTCAATCTATCGTGTTTATTGGCCAAATCTCGGCAATCTAGGTTGTACGTGTTGTGGGTTCATGTTAAGTAGAGTATAAACGGATCTTGCTTTTGGTTGGGTATTGTGCGGCGTGATGCGAGGTTTCTAGTATGCTTTGCTTGTGTTTTATTTACTTGTTCTGCACCATGGACCCCGATTCGGTAAGCTTGCGAATCACGGTTATGCATCTACGTGTAGCTTGCATGTGTATTTTTGTCTACTGTTAACGTCTAGTCTTGTAGTGTATCATGCGGTGGATTGCTGTTAGGATGAAAAAGGTTTAGGATGATTAGTCGTGCGGCGGACTAATAAGAATAGATCTCTGTCTTTATCATTAGATTGAGCTTACATGTGTATTTTACTGTTTATGCATATACGCTTTCATGAGTAATGAGTCTTTATAGATCTATTTAGATGTATGCATGCTTTTAGCTTGTCATGATTAGATTGTATCATGCGGTGGATTGATCAAGTTGTGAGAAGTGGTTTGGATGCGTAACAAGTCGTATCATGCGGTGGATTAGCTTGTTAGGGTTTAAGCTAGACAGGTTTAGGAAAACTAGGCGTGCGCGGACTAGTTGGATGAGACCTATGCATGTGTTATTTAAATTAGGTTTATATTTATGATTTACCCGCTTTTATCTATCATATTGTCAACTGATTCGATCTATGCCATGAGCTTTATGATATCATATCTTGATGATCGATTTACTTGTTCAAACATGTCTTCTTATGCCCGATTCGGAAGCGTACTCTCTCCCATGTTTCGTACATGCTTGCGAACGCGTTCATAAACTTGTGGGCAGATAGCTTCTATAGCTATATGTCATCGTAAGTGGCTTCAGGGCCGTACATGTGGAACTGTCTTGGTCTCACCAGGCATGTTCACGATCTCACGTTTATCTCCTTGTCAATTACAAGGTCAAATTGACTAGCACGCCACGGATCGATACACCCGGGCACCCGTTTGAAGCTAGCTACCCGGCTTGTCGGTGTGTGTGTGGCACAGGGGAGCAGATTTTGTGCCAACACACTTTTTGGGCGCCGAGGTGGGACAAATCAAAATTTAAGTCAAGATGCCTGAAGACTTGGACGAAGAGGCAGTCATCAAGGTCACCTTAGATGACCTGCCAAGAGATGAACACTGAGGTGCGGGACGAATGCGCTGCTTTCATGCAAAAGTGCTTAGAGTCTTTCTCCAAGAACAAGAGTGGCAGGGTCTTCCAGAAGCTGGATCTACCAAAGGTCTTGCTGGCTGGTGAAACCGAGAAACCTACTCCAGAGGAGATCAACCAGATGGAGGAGATCGTTCAAGGAGCCGTAGGGAAAGCAATGACCAATCATAATACGGTTTTCCTCAACACCTTCCGCCACATCAAGAGAAGCAGCTTCGGGCCTGAGGCTGATAGGCACTTTGAGGAACGGTTCGGTGAAATCTCTGGACCTACATACTTTCACACGCCGAAGCTGCAGCCAAAGAAAGGTGCTCCAAATGAAGAGGAAGAAGAGGAGGATGAAGCACCAAAGAAGCCGAAGAAGTCCAAAGCAAAGGAGACTAGGAGGTCTCATCCTACCTATGGAGACTTAGCAATCGGTACACCTGGGAACCCTCCAACATATAATTCTTATACGATCGCTCCAATGGCCAGTGGATTGCAGAGGAATCTCTTTGGACCCAGCTACACTGAGTTCTCTAATTTCTCAACCTTGAATGCTCTGCTGACTCCTGGATACAAACCTGCGGGACAATCAGGACAATCATATGGACCCCAGAATTCAGGTGTGGATATGCTCTTGCAGAGGATGGCCGATATGATGCAAAACCAGTTTGGGATAAAGCCCAAGAATCGGCCCTATATGTACCAGTCACCATATCCAGATTGGTATAACAAAGTGGCGCTTCCTCCAAGATCGAAGCCTCCAACCGGCGACCAAGTTCTACGGACAAGATGATACTTCTACCACGAGCATATCGGGCCGCTACTTGATCCAAATTGGGAGAACTTGCTGCCGATGAAGCATGGAGGATTCGCTACTTCCCATCATCCCTTACGGGGCCGGCTTTCGCCCGGTTTACCACGTTGTCGGCCAATTCTATTGAACATGGGCGAACTGGAACAAAAAGTTCCATGTGTATTTCTTTAGTGGTTCCGATGAGAAGGAGCTTGTTGACCCGATGGGGATGACATAGAGATACAATGAGACACCCCAGGGAGTTCCGCACGGGTTCGGAGAAACTAAAACTTCTGCTACTCTCCGAACTTACGGACCATCAATTGTCGGTTTACCGTAGCTATACGCGGTATGCACCCGCCTATCGAGAAAAGCCGGTCGGCATGGAGTTTGATTACCTTGGGCAGCTTTCACGATGATTGGCAATTATGGCCAATCAGTTCAGTATCAAGAAAGATACCCGCTACGAGAAAAGGGGGCAATGTAGCCTATGAAGCATATCAAGGCTTCCTTGAAGGAGTGGATGATGATGGCCAAGATGAAATAGGCTGGCGCTAAGTTTGTCTAGGGAAAGGAGCCCGTCCAGGTTAATCAGCGCTGGATGAAACAGAACAAGGGGGCATATAACTTTGATGTCTCCAAGTCTGACAAACTCTTTAAGTTCTTGGTCAAGGAAGGGCATATCAAGCTGCGGGAGAATCACTCTATGCGGCGTCGACGGGTGAAAGACAAGAGATCTTTGTGGTCTCCATGATACAAGCTCTCACTCCATCAATGACTACCGAATATTCAGGCAGCAAATCCAGAGGGCTATACAGCAAGGTCACTTGAAGTTCAGCAATAACATGAAGGTGGACAATCAGCCTTTCCCAGCAGGCATGATTTCCTTCTCTACAAGCATGGTGTTTGCAAGTGATCCCAAGGGCAAGGGCCAGCTCAAGGTGCTTGTTGACACTCAATTAATGCATGTTTTACTACCACCAAAGTGAACCACTAATACAATATTACATGTGAAAACATAACCAAACATTATTTATCTAACGAGTTCCACGAGTTTTGGTGTTTCAAGTTGTTTTGCGGGAATGTTGTGGAAATACAAATAAAGTATGCCAAATAAAGTGGAAAGCGCACCGCGAGAAATACGCCAAAGAGAGAACCAAGCAAGAGGACCAAAACCCCACGCACAATCGGCCCATGCACCACCATAGGCCCAACATGTGAGGGACAAAACTTGCAACAGGAGAAGGCCGGGGCCGGGGAGGCCCGGCCCACAACACGGGGGCGGCCGGCGCATGTGGTGTTCTTCAAAATTTCGAACAAGGATGGCCCTCCATTCGCTTTCCTATTTCCCGTACAACACACTACACAACACCCTTTCAGTGGTGTCCCTCTAGGTGTTCTTCACCTAGTTGTATAAGTTAGAAAAGAGGAAGTATGACACCTCAAATTTTTTTTATTTTTGGGATGTCATTAGAGGCTTAAATAAAATCAAGAATTTGAAATTTTCCTAAAATTGACTAAGATTAAAATTAATTGTGTTGAAGTGAGAAAATGGCTTTATAAAATCTTTTGTAAGATAATGTAAGAGTGCCTTGTTGTTAGTTGAGTGTGTGTGATCATTCATGTTGTGATATGATGCTTGACTATTGCTTGTGCGGCGTTTGGTTGCATGTGGTGCAAACTTTTTTACCATCGAATTCTTTGATTCTCTATTTATTTTCCCGTTCTCCAAATGCCCTATTCTAAACCATTCCGGTTTCATAAATCCATCTCCTAAAACAAGGATGGCCCTCCATTTTTCTAGATCTCTCAAATATCTCTTTATTTTTCCTATATAAAGAGACCCCTACACCATTGTACAACACACTACACAACACACTCCAGAAGTACGGCCCGAGCCGCCACCCCTAACTCCCTACAATTCGCCAATTCCTTCACCATGTCGTTCGTCGCGTGTCCCAAAAGGTAGGTCGTTCTTCACCTAAGTTGTTTTCCGGCGAACTGTTCCATGAAAAGAGGAAGCCGGAGTGGCCCTGCTCCCGCCGCGCTGCTGCTCGCGGCGCCCCGCACCGCCGCCGGAAGAGTGAAGAGAAGGAGCCGGGTTTTGTCTGCTGATCCTTCTCAAGCCATTGCATTACCTGAAGGAGAAGAACCAAGGTAGAAGAAGGACCTGTTCGTAATTATTTATCTCCGAAATCACAGTTTTGTGAGTAATATCCAGGTTATCTTATGGTAATTTCTTGATTATTATTTTACTAAATTCAGTGCTTACTTTATTTTACTTGCAGTTCAAATGTGATATTTATTTAAAGGCTCTATGTTTTTTTACTAATTAAATGAAACTAGTTTCATAACCGTACTAGCGCTTCAGACATGGTGTCCTTGGGCTAGAGTTTATCAAATAAATCTTGTGAGTTTGTTTAGTGTTTGTTTGATGCCTTTTAAAATTAAATGCTAACGGTCTTTTATAATAAATAGTTGTGGTAGCCCCTTTTATATTTATGACCGGGGTGACAAGCATTCACTTATATGTTTTATGATGTTGATAATGCATTTCTTTTATAGTTTTAATCAAAGCTTCATAGTGCCCTTTTTGTTTCAAAAGAAAGCCTAAGTTTATGTGTAGACTTTTATAAAGCAATGTTAACATGATTAATGTCTATGTAAATGCCTTTTCTTAATAACTTGTTTAGTCAACCTGAGATATAGTATAGTTGCTTTAATGTTCTTGCCAAATGTTTTTTTTAAGTCTAGAGATCCCTATTATGTTTTGGCGGCTTACCGACCCCGATAGCATATCCATAGTACCCTTTCTCTTATGATTGATGTCTTTTCGAGAATCGGAAAGGTTATGAGGGATCGACATAAGAGTGCGTAAGCGACTAGAGACCAAAAGATAGAAGACAGAAGTAAGATTTAGAGTTTAGTAAGCTATACATTAAATGAACTATTCTTGGTATTTAGTAATCTTGAGAAAACCTTAGAGAACCCCTCTCCACCTACAAAAATATTTATTCTACCTCATCTCTTGGGCGTACTTGATCCCTTCTAGTTCACTCCCTAAGGTTCCCGCGGCCACGGGGAAATCGATACCTAATGGGCTCGCTTGACGAATACTCGCTATAGGGTGAAAGCTACAACGGTACTTTTCCGTGATTTGCGTTTCGCCCGGGCGAAAGGAACCCCTATTTTGGATTTATCTCGTGCGTGAAAAAATACCACCTTGGAAGTGTTTGGGGGTCTTCCGGCAAATGGGAATCATGACTTGGAGTGAAAGCAAAGCAAAGTGGTTCCGGTATACTAGACCCTAGTCGGCAAGTGACCGGATAGAGCTCGTGTTGGTCGGGATGGAGTTCCCGAAGCTGTTTGGGGTGATCTCAAGCGTTAATGATTATTGTTAACTACTTTTTGAGAAACAACTTAATGATTACTTATACCTGAATTAAGGGTTTGGGTTTCTCAACCAATGATTAGTAACAGGTTGTTCTTTAAAATGAAAAGGAGAGACTTCCAAACCTAGGGTTACCGGTGAGTCCTCATGGTATCCCCACACTGGTAGAACAAGTGGCAAAGGCAGCAAGAGAAGCAATATCATACCCCGCTGAGATGGGGATCTTAGGTACCGTTCCGCGTTACTATGATTGTTGTAAGTGTTAAATATATAAGTCTTTCCGCTTTAATGCAGGAATTTTAAAGAAAGGTATGGAGGAAGATATGTACCACTTGGAGAAGAGAAGAGTACATGAGAGAACGAGAGGAGTCTCATTGGGATTGTCCTTTCTTCAAACATTGCCGAACGAAGGCTTGAAGTTGCTCGCTAGGAACAATCGGGCTGTCCCGAATGCGGAATAGTTGTGGTAGCCCGGGGGTGAGCAATATCACGCACATGTTGGTGTTTACAAAGCTTTGGCACCGTTTCCCGTTCTTTTCGAGAATCGAGTCAACGAAACTTGGTATTTAGTCCCCATCCAAGAAAGACCTCATCTCTTGGGGGTACGCTAGTTCCCGCAGGATGATCGGCGCATAAAAATAGAGAACAACAGGCCTCATAGCAAAAGAAGAGAGTTGCCGACCAAGCATGGGCCGACTATGAAGACTATGAGGACCAAGATAATCTAGAGTTTTCTTAGGAATATGTATGGCAAAAAGGCCAATGGTGTCCTCCAAACATTGCCGAACGAGGAAGAACCTAGGAACAAGAGAAGAGTACAATGCCTAAGGAACAAGGAGCTCAAGGGAGCAACAGAGGCCTCGAATATGTATGGCAAAAAAGTTGCCGACCAAGCAATGCTAGCCGTGTGGTGACTATGAAGACTATGAGGACCAAGATAATCTAGAGTTTTCTCGAGAATATGTATGGCAAAAAGGCCAATGGTGTCCTGGCGCCCAAAGAAGAAACCTCAAGAAACCGAAAGCATTCGGTAGATGAGCATTCGATAAGTGAGCGTTCGCAGATGTGGGCATGGTCTTCTATATTTGATAGAATTTGCAGCTCCCATAGATCAAGCTCTTTCGTGAGATCAAGAGGAAGATGCCTATTCGGATGAGGAGGCCTACTCGATTTTGACAACAAAGAGATGATTGATCTCCTAGGGACGGTTTGGCTTTATCGAGGCAAGTAGTGTTCGACAGCCCAGAAGCATAATCACTTAAGGCCTCTTTACTTAAAAGGATATGTCAATGGGAAGCCCCCGACCCGGATGTTTGTTGATAGAGGCACGCCATCAATGTCATGCCCTATACAACCTTCGTGAAGTGGGGATGACTAAAGAGAATTTGCTGAAAAAAATGCATTGTACTTTCGGGGATTTTTGCCGGCAATCCTTCAGATACCTATGGAGCCGTTCATGTTGAGTTGATGATTGGCTCGAAGACATTGATCACCACATTCTTTGTGGTTGACGGCAAGGGATCCTACAGTTTACTTCTTGGGAGAGATTGGATCCATGCCATTCGTTGTGTTCCCCTCCACCATGCATCAAGTCCTTATCCAATGGAATGGTGATGACGTTGAAGTGGTTCAAGCCGATGACTCGTGAGTATCTGCTACCAAACCATCGCTCGGGAATATGATGGCGTGGAGTGCTTCTCGAAGGAAGGGAGTGGAGAGAAGGTCCCGTCAATGCTTATTACCGAGATCAACAACCGATCCAAGCAAATCGGCTCTTACAGCAATTTTTAATGGGTAACCCAACCGATGGCGTAAAGGGAAGCTAGAGCATGGTTTCAAGTCGGCCGACAAACCGGAAGAAGTGGATATTGGTGATGGCGATAAACCGAGGCCGACATACATCACTACCCCGCCTAGATCAAGAATTCAGATCAAAGCTAATAAGCCTCCTCAAAGAGTTTAAGGACTGTTTCTTTGCTTGGGATTATTCATAGATGCCTGGATTAGATCGTTCCATTGTTGAGCATCGATTACCAATCAAGCAAGGTTATCGTCCTTATAAACAACCTCCTCGGAAGATATATGAAGAGAAGGTATTGGCCGATGTGAAGAAAGAGATTGAAAGATTATTAGAAGCAGATTTCATTCGGCCCTGTAGATACGCAGAGTGGATTTCTAGTATTGTTCCCGTCTACAAGAAAAATGGAAAGATGAGGGTTTGTATAGATTTTAGAGATCTCAACAAAGCCACACCTATGGATGGATATCCTATGCCAGTCGCTGACCTGCTAGTAGATGCTGCTGCTGGACATGAGGTTATTAGCTTCATGGATGGGAATGCTGGTTACAACCAGATCTTTATGGCCACTGAGGATATTTTGAAAACAGCTTTCAGGTGCCCACGCCATATCGGTTTGTTTGAATGGATTGTTGTTGACATTTCTTAACGCAATCACAAAAAAATGGATTTAAGACCCACCCTCAGGACGGCGCCAGAAATGTATAATGGTATCTATCTAATAAGTTAGTCTGGATGTGGAGTTAATCTCACATTCCAGTAAGGGTTAGAGCGGAGAGTTAAAATAGTTAGACGGAATTAGTTATGGTGTATGACTCGTAACATTATCTATGGTGGAGTTAATCTCACCAAGATAGGCACAAAAAGTCGTACCACACATTCTAGCATTGCCTACGAAACTAGTCTGTCACCCTAGCTTACAACGCTAAGAAATGCGTGAATGGTATTCTTAATATGACACTTGAATCTCTTGCAATGATAATATAATTATGGTATCTGCAAGCGCACAGATAGAATAACCCATTGTAGCACTTCTCCGTAAGTCTATCCGTATCAAATTTATATTTTACCACAGGAAGGGGTAGGCTATGGGTAGGTTGATGATTTAAGTGGATTCACTTGCAAAGTGGTGTAATGTAGAGTAAACCATATGCATCATACTAAACTCAAACTAGGTAAGTCACATAATAAAGATAATAAGATAAATGATAATAATAATAACTGCCAAGTCAAAGATCATGGTGTGCCACTAGAATATGTCATAACAGGCTAAATAACATGGTATAGGTAGAGCAGACAGAATATTCCTAAGTTACTCCTACTTATATGTCAATGCATACTACAATTAGTGCAATACATCTAGTCATCATGGTATGAAAGCAATATATCTACACATGGTGAACATTACTAAGGAAGATCAGGAACAAAGAAAGTCTACCATAGTAATAAAGCTCAACTAGCCCTACATTCGGGGGGTGGATTACAAAGGACTCAATGGCAATATCACATCCACGATCTACCACACTTCCCAGAATATAGGGTGATGTCGCAGGCAAACGTTGTATAAACACCACGTTTACACATTGTCGACCACCCACAAAGTGCGCAACTAAGGGGGCGCTATACAACTCCATGCTTGAATATAAAGACAAACATACTAAACTAAATATATAATCATAATAAGCATGGAAGCATATAACTAAGAATATAATCATTAAATAGAATAAAGTCATAGCAATTGTATTCTAACCAAATACTTACAAATTAGATACAAGAGAGAAGCCACGAGAAGCTCGGCTCCCGCTACTTCTTGACGATCAGGAATTCAAGACAATACTTGACTTCCTCTAGAACTATCCTAGATAGCTAATGCTCTGGTTATGGTGGAACTAGGGCTTGGGATCTTGACTTGGGGTCTTGATGATGGACTTGGTATGGAGTAGAATGACTTAGGGTTTCACCCAGGGGTCAGGGGGTCTGGTTATATAGCCCCGGAGGATGCACCACAACCCTTGGATCAAACCGACCTTGATAGATGGACAAGATTGCTCCTCAATGACGGTTATGAACCGACCTAGAAGCAGAGGCTGACAGGGGGGCCCCACAGGGCGGCCGCACCCACCTATTAGGGCGGCCACGCCCTGCCCCTAGCAGGTGGGCCCCATCCAGTGTCTCGTGCTTCTGGTGTCTTCTAGAATATTCTTGCGTGGGTTCCAAGTTGGATTACTTCGCGGATAAGTCTTTATGTCGTAGGGCTTGCAAACTCTTGGGCATATTCTGTTTAATCCCCTCGAAAAATATATAAATCATCAAAACTCGTGGAATCATGTTAGTCAGGCCCCTATACTATGTTAATATTCATTTTAAGCCCTTATTTCAGTTTTTAAAAGCCTATATATTTTATGCTATAAGATATACCAACAATTGTCATGACATTCGGTTTGAAAAATGCCGGTGCAACTTACCAGAGAGCCATGAATTAAATATTTCATGAGTTGATCAAGCAAAATAGTGGAAATCTATATTGATGACGTGGTGGTTAAATCAAAGAATTATGAGAAACATCTAGCCAATTTAAGGAAAACTTTGGAGTGCACTAGGAAGCATGGTTTGAAGATGAATCCAAACAAGTGTGCTTTTGGAGTCTCAGCTGGTGAATTCTTAGGGCTCTTGGTTCACAAAGGTGGGATTGAAGTTGGGAAGAAAAGAATGGAAGCTATAGAAAAGATTGCTCCTCCTATCGATCTCACAGAGTTCTGATCACTACTTGGCAAGATCAACTTTGTAAGAAGATTTATATCTAATCTATCAGAAAAGGTCTTGCCGTTCTCTCCACTATTGAAACTCAAAAAGACTCGAAATTTGTATGGGGTGACATGCAAAGCAAATGGCTTTGGATGAAATTAAGGAATACATGAAGGCACCTCTGTATTTGGTTCCTCCAAAACTTGATAAGCCTTTCAAGTTGTATGTGGCGGCCGATAACCCGACAATAGGATCGGCCCTCATGCAAGAAGAAGATGGAAAAGAGCGAGTAGTAGCTTATCTCACCCAAAAACTGTTAGATCTAGAGACACGGTATTCGGCTATAGAGAAATTGTGCTTATGTGTTTATTTCTCGTGCACTAAATTTTGGCACTACTTATTGAATGCCGAATGTGTAATAGTATCTAAATTTGATGTGATCAAACATATGTTATCAATGCCGATTTTAAATGGAAGAATCGGTAAATGGGTTTTGGCATTATCTCGAATCGGTAAATGGGTTTTGGCATTATCTCGAATTTGATTTGAGGTATGAATTGGCAAAAGCTGTTAAAGGTCAAGTTATTGCTGATTTTGTTACTCAACATCGTGATCCTTCGCTAGCATGATTAACATTACACCTTGGGCTTTATTTTTCGATGGATCATCTTGTGATAAAGGTGGTGGAGCTGGTGCTTTGTTAATTTCACCCAAGGGGGCATCTTTTGAGTTTGCTATCCCTATTAGTGCTACTGTCACCAACAATCAGGCGGGTATGAGGCATTACTCAAAGGACTTCAACTTCTGGTGGAAGTAGAAGCCGTTGCAGTTGAGATCTTTGGAGATTCAGAACTAGTGATCAAACAACAGACCGGCGAATACGAGTGCAAAAATGACATCTTGAGGAATTACTATGAAGAGTGTCAAAGATTGCTGAAAACTTTTTAATAGTTACTTTACATCATATCCCAAGGGAGCATAACAGAGAAGCAAACAGATTGGCCCAAAGTGCTTCTGGGTACAAGGAAAATCAAGAAATTTTCGCTATAGATGTATATGCATTCGGTAAGAGTCAAGCCGATAATGACTAGAGAACCGAGATCACTTAATACCTCAGAGATCCATCAAAGAAAGTTTCTCGAAAACTCAGGTATAAAGCTATTAAGTTTGTACTCCTTGATGATCAGTTATATTATAAATCCACGGATGGAGTGCTTCTTAAATGTCTAGACCAAGAAGAAGCCAAGAAAATGATGTATAAAGTACATGAAGGATTGTGCGGTGCACACCAGTCGGCTTACCGAATGAAGTGGATCATCAGAAGAATAGGTTATTTCTGGCCGACTATGTTAGAGGATTGTTTTGAATATTACAAGGGATGTCAAGATTGTAGAGATTTGGTAATATTCGAGAGAGCCCCAAAGATTCTATTTGAATCCCATTGTCAAACCTTGGCCATTCAGAGGATGGGGTATAGATTTGATTGGCCAGATTCATCCTCCATCTAGCAAAGGCCATAAGTTTGTGCTTTTGGCCACATATTACTTTACCAAATGGGTTGAAGCTATCCCTTTGAAGAAAGTCACGTCAGAAAATATGGTTGAATTTGTTAAGGAACATATAATTTACAGGTTTGGAATTCCTGAGACTATTACGACTGATCAAGGGAGTCAGTTTGTTTCTGTAGAATTCTGTGACTTTGCCGAAGAGATGGGGATCAAGCTATATAATTCATCTCCATATTATGCACAAGCCAATGGCCAAGCAGAGGCATCAAACAAGATTATGATCAAAATTATTCAAAAGAAAATTGATGAGAAACTTAAGAAATGGCATTTGGTTCTTAATGAAGCATTATGGGCTTACCGAATGGCATGCCATGGATCAACTCAGACATCTCCTTATGAACTAGTGTATGGGCATCATGCTGTACTGCCTTGGGAGATGCAGTCAGGATCTAGACGTGTCACGTTGCAAAAGGATTTGAAGAAAGAAGATTATAAAAATCTAATGATAGATGGATTAGAAGATCTGCATCAAATCCATCTGAGAGCCTTGGAGAACATTGAGAAAAACAAGATACGTGTTGCTAAGTATTACAACAAGAAAGTCGAATCAAGGAATTTGCCGAAGGAGATCCTGGTTTGGAAGGCAATATTACCAATTGGAACTAAAGACGAGCTGCGTTCGGCAAATGGTCTCCTAATTGGGAAGGACCCTTTCGGTACTAAGATGTGTGCCCGGCAACGCGTAAATTTTAAAATCTCTGGGGAGAAGAATTCAGGTCAGCCATCAATGGTAGGTTCCTCAAGAAGTTTTATCCTAGCATTTAAGTTGGGGCCTGAAAATCGAGTACGAATCTCAAAATAGCCGATGTGTTATCATCGCCTTCAGCAGAAAAAATACTCCGTGATTGGAGAATAGCCGACAAAATGTGTCACCTTTAGTACAAAAACCACACAAAATTTTGACATATTTTGACATAACACCGTGGTTATGAAGAAGTCAAGTATTGAATACCATTGGAAGAGTCGGGGTTATTTGCCGAACGAGTATTTTTGAGTGACCATTCGGCAAGATGGCTATGTGTCTTCTCTTCAAAAAAGCTGAATCTTTATGTGGAGAATTATTTCGATCGGTTTGTAGTGATGTCATGATGTTTGGCGTGTCTAATCGGCTAAGTTGATTCGGCATTGATTCAAACGATTAGACAACATTCACAAAAGGAGAAGATTTACATGCGAATAGCAAACATGAGGATCATCATGAGAAGCAAAAGGAACTTTATTAATGAGTCACCCCTAGGTACAAACTAAAAGGCTTTAGAATAGCCTTTTCGAAGACCTTTGCAATAGGGGTGGCTCCGGCGATGTCGGGCGGCGTGCTCGTCATATTCGGCGAACAATGACTCCGGTCGGTGTCAAAGTTCGCCGGGTTGTTGGTGCCGAAGCCCATCGGGTAGCGGAAGAGGTCTTCCTCCGCCTACGCCGCCATCGCCGCCACACTCAATCCGGCGCCGATGAAGAGGTCGTGAGCAGCGATATCATCGATCGCGGTCGTTGATGCGGTCGAGACGGTCGCCCAGCTGTCACGCCGCGGGCATTGACCTTGTCCGCGATCACGGTGCGGGGAAGCCTTCATCCGGGCGTTTTTGGCGTAAAAGCTCGTAATTGAAAGAACGGATTTTATCAGAGAAAAGCGTAATATTGGGTTAAAGATAAGTCGGGGTTTTTCAGAAGGCAAACCGCCGATACGTGCGAGGAATTGCCATCGCTGGTCCTCCCATTCCAGCTCCTTCTGGGACATCTTTGGGAGTACGGTGTACTCATTCTGGATTCGCCGCGTCTCCACGAGGATGCTCTCGATGTAGGAGCCGCGAATACTCCAACTCGATCCCGATGAAGAGGATGAAGAGTTGGAAGAGGCCGGCTTGCACCCCGACCGGGATGACCAGCGGAACTGTCCTCCTTAAATCGGGAAGCATGTGCCCCCTGCCTCTGCCTCTGGCCGAGGAATCCCTAAACAAAAGCAAAGGACTGCACTAAGAACAGATTACAAGAAAAATAGGAAGTAGATCAGATAATGAAACTCACCCAACTCGGCGAAGAGGACCACGGCTTCCTCCTTCCGTCCTCGTCGTCGTCGCTTGCCAAGGGTTGCGACCGGGCGGCCATCAAGAAGTTTGACGGTTTTTCTTGGGTTGATTTTTGGTGAAGAGGAAGGCAAGAAGACGGAGGCAAAGAAGGGTCTTTGGATTGAGGAGAAAGCCGGATACGGTTCATCTTATAGGCCAATTACAAAAAGGTCGTGGGATCGTGGCGCGTATCCCGAAAAAACAGATTGGAATGCCAAATGGCAAGTGGGGAAGTTTCGAGTAACCGTTCAAATGGGCTTGATTTTTAGAAAGGCCTTGGCCCATTAAGGATTTGGTTCAAGTTCCTATTTGGCAAAGGGATTCAGTTGATTTCAATGTTGATTACGGTTGGAGAAGGCTATGGTCAATTTTGGAACAAAAAGTATTTTTATTCCAAAATTGAGGGGGCATGTGTTAACATTGAAATTTGGTAAGCTCGGATGATGGGTTGGCCAGTGCAAGATGCTAATAAAAGCCAGTGCAAGATGCTAATAAGGAGTGCTCGGTGAGGAGGCATTTGGCAAGCAGCTTGTTCGGCAGGATTATAGCATTCGGGAAGCCGTCACCATTCGGCTGAGTCGCATGTTCGGCAGGACTCCAGGCGTTCGGTTATCAAGAATGATTTGGCAAGCATACAAGCGTTGAAGCAAGCCGTCCAAGGAAGGAGGGCCCACATTGTACATGTCACCGACGACTCCGAGAAGACTTGGAGTACAAGTTATCTTAGCTAGATTTTCCGTATTTGTAATCATAGTCAGTTAGGACACGTATCAAGTCCAGAGTATAAATATTAGACCCTAGGCAACTGTAAAAGATCTCTCAATCAATCAATACAACAACAACCCGGCTCCGCGCCACCCCTATCGAGTCCAAGTCGTGTCGTCGATCTACTGCGAGAGGAATCATCGACCCGTCGACCTCCGTAAGTACCGGCAACCTTGTACCATGTCTAGTATCGTGCGGTGGATTTAGATTATGATGCAAGCGTCTTGTTACCATGCTTAGTATCGTGTGGCGGATTTAGGCTATGGAGCAAGAGGGTTCTTTGTTAGGTCACGAGTCATGCGGGGAGGCTAAGATCTAGCTTGGAGCTAGTTATCGGCTCTATTAGATTTGGCAAGATCTAATAGATTCATTAAGTTATCACGAGTTGCATGCTCTTATTTATTGTTTAATTATGTTTGCACACTCTTATTGCCCAATCTAGATTGATCTTGCTTGGCCTTAGATCTTTTATAGATTTGATCGTCTTTATATATGTTCATGCTTACTTTTACCATTGATGGTCAATCTATCGTGTTTATTGGCCAAATCTCGGCAATCTAGGTTGTACGTGTTGTGGGTTCATGTTAAGTAGAGTATAAACGGATCTTGCTTTTGGCTGGGTATTGTGTGGCAGATGCAGGTTTCTAGTATGCTTTGCTTGTGTTTTATTTACTTGTTCCTGCACCATGGACCCCGATTCGGTAAGCTTTCCGAATACGGTTATGCATCTACGTGTAGCTTGCATGTGTAGGTTTGTCTACTGTTAACGTCTAGTCTTGCAGTGTATCATGCGGTGGATTGCTGTTAGGATGAAAAAGGTTTAGGATGATTAGTCGTGCGGCGGACTAATAAGAATAGATCTCTGTCTTTATCATTAGATTGAGCTTACATGTGTATTTTACTGTTTATGCATATACGCTTTCATGAGTAATGAGTCTTTATAGATCTATTTAGATGTATGCATGCTTTTAGCTTGTCATGATTAGATTGTATCATGCGGTGGATTGATCAAGTTGTGAGAAGTGGTTTGGATCTGTAGCAAATCGTATCATGCGGTGGATTAGCTTGTTAGGGTTTAAGCTAGACAGGTTTAGGAAAACTAGACGTGCGGCAGACTAGTTGGATGAGACCTATGCATGTGTTATTTAAATTAGGTTTATATTTATGATTTACCTGCTTTTATCTATCATGTTGTCAACTGATTCAATCTATGCCATGAGCTTTATGATATCATATCTTGATGATCGATTTACTTGTTCAAACATGTCTTCTTATGCCCGTTCGGTAACTGTACTCTCCCATGTTTTGTACATGCTTGCCGAACGCGTTCATAAACTTCTGGGCAGATAGCTTCTATAGCTATATGTCATCGTAAGTGGCTTCAGGGCCGTACATGTGGAACTGTCTTGGTCTCACTAGGCATGTTCCTGATCTCACGTTTATCTCCTTATCAATTACAGGTCAAATTGACTGGCATGCCACCGGATCGATACACCCGGGCACCCGTTTGAAGCTAGCTACTTCGGCTTGTCGGTGTGTGCAGCACAGGAGCAGATTTTGTGCCAACACTACACATAAAACCATATTTATAGAGAGAGTGAGTACAAGAGAGAGATATAAAGGCTTAATACTCAGCCTTGTTTCATAAATACCACATATTCAAGAGAGAAGGCAACTATTAATGCCTAGTGAGGATCCACAAATACCACATACTGAGAGATTGAGAGTGCCATTCAATACGGAGCTCTGAGTTTTATTTGCAAAATTTATGAAAACTCCGGAATATTAGTGATCAAAGACTTGAGACATAGTGCTTGACTTGATTGTTCTGTCTTTCAATTACTCAAGTACCCAAGTGATAGTAAAAGCACCATAGTTTGGTAATAAGGGTGAGTTTGAATTCAAAATAAGTTTATCCAGTCCGGAGTAGAGTTTCTTTTTGAAAGCATGTGTACTCTATAAGAATGAAAGTATCATAGCAACTCCTGATCCAAGTTTATCCTATAGTATATGTGTTTTGCTAAGGGACTAGCAAAAGGTAAGCTTGGGGGAGCTTGTTGACGGTAGTTATTGTCAACTTTTTACCATGAAATAATAGATCATTTGAGAACAAGAGCAATAGAAGGTAGGGTTTATACTAATGATTTCCACGAGTTTTGGTGCACACTCAGTTTTGCAGGTGAACTCCAGAAAACAGCAGAAACAGAGCTGAAAAGAGTTAAAATAGAGACACCGAAGAAAAGGACTAAATCAGGGCGATTAATATAAATTCTAGGGGTGTAAATGAGAAGAGAAGACAACACGCAAAGGCCGGGGCCCACCCGTCACCAGGTGGGGCCGGGCGGCACCCCCCTGGGTCGGGCGGCACCTTCCAGAAGGATCTCGGGTCCAGCTTCTGGAAGCTTCCTCCACCGACCTATGGGAACCCTAGAAATCATACTAGCCGTCCGTTTAAGTCGGTTTGATCCAACGGCTCACATCCATCCCTCAGGGCTATAAATAAAGGGGCAGGGCTCCCCCCTGAAACCCTAATTCATTAGCTAATTCATTATTCTTTTCAGTAGATGAGGAGAGGGATCCCTTGAATGGATCTATCTCTTAGGTTTAGCTAGCAAGAGAAGACTAGTTCTTCATAGATCTACTCTTATACATAGAAATAGTGAGATAGAGAGTGAGGGACGAGTTGGGAAGAGTTGCCGGTCTGTCGGTGCTCTCTCTTCGGCTTGTACTTCAGTGGATTCAAGTTCATCTTGTCTTCAAGATTTCTCTTGTAATTCACTTTTAATCTAAGTTTACTTTGTTTATATTGTCTATCTAGTTTACGTCTCTTTTTGAGTGCTTTATTCCTATATTCTAGAAGGAGTAGAGTGTTGATCTTGTCTTCAAGATTTCTCTAGTAATTTACTTTTAATCTAAGTTTACTTTGTTTATATTGTCTATCTAGTTTACGTCTCTTTTTGAGTGCTTTATTCTTATATTCTAGAAGGAGTAGAGTGTTAATTCTTAGCATAGGCATGGTGCTTAGGCTAGGGTTAATCGTAAATGCCCCTTACTTTCCGGATATCGTGGTAGTATCATAAAGGTGACTTTATAGCTTTATTGAATCCTCTCAGTAGCCCACCATCCCGTTAGTAAGTAACGGTAGCCTTTTGGTTCTAGTAGGGAGGAAACTCTGCTTTGTTCTCTATTAGTTATCGGCCAAGATAGATTGGTAGAAGACATCGTTTACCCAAGTTAGAAGTCAAAGACCCTTAGTTATCCTCTTTATTCCCCCCCTATTTATCCTAACCTTGTTGCTATTCCTAGTTATCATAAAACCCTTTTAGTTAGCTTAGAACTTTTATAGTTATTCTAAACCCAAACTTAGTTAACCTTTTTGTTGAGTTAGATTGTAGTTAGCCGCACACGTTTCCCTGTGGATTCGATACTAAAACCCCCTGGGTGAAAGCTACAGCGGTATCTGTGCGCTTGCAGATCTTTTCCTATTTATTTTGTGTGCGTTAAAATACCCAACACACACTCGGGAGAATATAATTCTAAGGAACCCGGTGCATGGGAAATTGGTTCTGCAGGTGGAGCTCATCATGCCATGTACCCCCGATCTTCCCCCAGGTGTCACAGAATGGACTTTCATCCAGCGCGAGGACGCGCCGGTCAGAGAAGGGGGGGAGATGTCACATGCTAGGAGATAGGACCCAGGATGGCAGGCCCAAGAAGCCCGCGCCCAGCAGGCGGTGCCCCCCAGGGGGCCGCGCGCGCGCCACCGTCCCTGCCGTCTTCCCACGACTTCTTTGGTAATTAATGCAATAAATAAAGTAAGAGTTTGGCTAGGATTATCTTAGGACATTTTGTGTGCAAGGGATATTTCAACTCTATAAGGAAATCTCTTATTAGGAAATAAATAAGGTTGCTTGTAAAAGGTGTTCCAATCTATAAGGCAACCTTTAGAGATTGCTTGGATTACAAGTCCTGTAGGAGGGCAATATAAGTAGGAGATCTATAATCTCTTTGGGGGCAAGCAATAAAGATCAATTTTCCCTTCGTTCTACCTCTCACGCGCCACCGCCCTACCCCTGCGGGCGCCACCTCCGCCGCCAGCCAAGGCCGCTAACCGCGCCGCCCCCTCTCGCGGCGCGCCGGCCACGTGTCACGCCCGCGATCGTTTCGGTTTGTGACATCCTCTCTTGGATTAAATTCAGATTCCTATTTCTCTTCTTTTTATTGAAGAACACATTTTCTCTTAGGTTGGATCTCATTCTTTTATCCATGATTATCCTTAATGACACTATTTTTTATTGATTGGCGATGTTTTAATTTACAGCAAGGTGTTGTGCTGACTTTTTTAAAAAAAGAAAGAATCTCAAGATCTACTAGGCTAGTTTTCAAGTATATTTACGGAAGAGTTTTTGTTGGTCCCTTTATAGAGGCAACTATGTATAATGTTATGTATTTGAGCGTCTATGTCTGTACTGTGATTCAAAAAATATGTGTTGATGCCGACTCAGGTCACACACGAAGGCTAGCACGCCTGAGGCCACACATGGCCTATCATGCACCAAGAATGCCCTAGAACGGGTATTAGTGGAGGATGTCCTCATCATTCTCATCCCTTAACAAGGGCCCAGCTCCGATACCAAATGATGAGTCCGGCTCAGGTGGGGTTGGATGAAAAGCCCGACACACCGATTCGGATTCCCCGAATCCCGTAATCTTAGCACCGACAGCCGAAATTACGACACATCGATCTGGCTACAACGCCACTAGGGCCTCTTGTTGCGCCTCGGCAATCTTAGCACCGCGCTTCGGCGCACCCACTCTAGGAAAGGGCCAATCGCCCTAAAAGACTAGTCTAATAGGGGAAGGGTGACTCTCCCTTTTAAGGTGGCTTCCTCCTCCAAAGCTAAGCAAGGTGGATTATTCTGAGTCTCACACGGTTGCTGCCCGACTACAACTGGGCGATTTGGCTCATTTTTTTGTTGCATCTTTGCCAACGGGTAATAATAGAGGATGTCCTCATCATGCCCCCTCCCCCAAAATCTCATTTTCTTCATTTAGATTCCCAAACTAATACACTTTTAAAATAATCAAGACATGTTCACTAAATAAACTAGAGTAAGAATCATGTCCATCACCTACTAAATTTATCCTAGTACCTTCAAAGATTTGATCTGATTACAACCTTAATTATCACAACCATCATGCAAGAGAGCAAAAATAAAAAACCTAACTAAGAAACAATAATAAACCACTAAAACTTCAAAAAGAAGTTTAGAATCTTCTACAACCTCCTCCAAGAATCAAAATAAAAAAACTTCTTCCTTATTTTTGTAATAAAGTGTTAAATGCACCAGTGAACCTCAACTTGTAATGGTGTGGCATTTGAGTAGTGCTTGGTTTGGAGATAAGGACGGAAAGGATGGACCTGTTCCAGTTTTTTGAGATAGGATGATTCCATTTTCAGTGACAGGATATTGATGTTCTTATTTTATGTTTGGTTAGACGGATAAAATAAGGTGGGTTGAATGGAGTTTGTTTGTATTGTTTACCTTTGGTTAACCATGGGTCCACTTGTCAGGTAATTACCAAGTATGGGCCCACCAGTTAGTCAGCTCAACTTTTTCCTACAACTGACATGCCCACAAGCTCATGCGGCGATGCCTGTGCTCGCCCCATTCCCGCCCACCCACACACTCGAGCTCAACACCCTCGCCATGCGGCCACGACGGAGGTCATCGCTCGTGCCGGTGCTCGCTTAGATCTCACAGGTAGAGCCGGGACAAGGCAGAACTTTGTGGTGTCAGGGCTATGATGAGCCCGAAGTCAGCATTGGTGGCTAGGATGAGGCGGAGATCTGCAACGTCAGGACCAAGCACTCACATGAATGGTACGACATGGACAGACGAACAAGTCCGACCTTTTGGTTGGGACAAGCACGCCCCTATATTTGTTGGAATATTCTACATGGATGTCCTCGACACGATTTGTCCCCCAAACCCATCCTACCTCATCCATGGAACCAAAAACTACCTTGGATGCACGAACATTGAAATTGTATTTTTGGATCCCTAAACTTATTGTGTTGACTCATGGTGATGTGCAATGCTAGCAACCTAGCATGACATAGTTTTTACATTTAGCCACTCCCCTTTACTCTTGTCTCACCAATAAATCCTTATTTCCCTCTTCTATCACGCGGACCCCAACCTTGCTGGTACCAAAACGGTAGCAACAACATTTGTTCTCTTGCACTACTTCCCTTAATGGTGATGTTGACAGAACAATTAATTTGCTGACTGATTCTTGACAGTAATTATGCAGGCAGTTCTTGCCTTGTGCTACGGAACTTGTGGTGTGGCTGTGTATATATTGTGTTTACTTCATATAACGTGGACATGCATACGGGCTTGAAATCTGAATAGCGAGTTGATGACTCTTGACTCGTCCTGGCGTTTGTTGCATTGCCTTGTGCCAGTACCAAATGCCAGATGAACATCCCAATAGCCGGTCTGATCCATTGGGAAATTTGCGCTGGCACTCCAACACATGCTCATAACCATTGCGTATATATATATCGATCTTGAGATAACCGTGTGATGAGCTACCTTGATGAAACAGGTAAATAATATTTGAACTCTCATGGATTAAGTGTAATTGGATGGTTTTCGACTGCATATGTGATGACCTGTATATAGTTCATAACCGGTAGTCAACTCTAGTATTGTATTTATATGTGTGCTCTGATGTTATTGGGCTAGCAGGTTGGGCCTAATTTACTGAGGTGATTGAGTTATATTGCTCGTCTTGGTTAATGATTTATCAAGGTGGTTGTGTAATGATGCCCGCATGGGCTAATATATTAAATGTGGCAGACCTGTTAGGTTGCCCACCTCGGTTAATGATTTACCAAGGCGGTTGGCGGTGCCAGTTGCTCGGCCATGAATAACCAAGGCGGGCAACCAGACCAGTTTGAAAACACCTCGCAAAAGATTTTGTGTAGCACTCAGAGTTGTTCATTGTGTCAAGAGAGATAAAACTCACTTATTCTCTCTCTTCTTAAAAACAGTATCATGGCATCAAACAAGCTTATGAGGCAGCTTATGAAATACATATGAAACTTATATGAAACTCTCACGAAGACTTGCCTTACTTATATGCATATTTGGTTGTCTATTACAAAGAGGATACCTTTTTCTTCATTTATTTTGGATATAAACAACTATATGACAATACATACATTAATAACAAATCTAACAAACCAATATCATAAATAAATGTAATAACATTTTTTCCTACCATGCATGTCCTATACTCTCCTATGTACATTACAATATAGACATTTTACAATATACAAATTTACACAGTTGCTCATGTGACTAGTATATATATAGTAGACACTTGACACAAAAACGGGCTGGCACTATATTCTTCTGCTTCTGTAGATCCCTCGTCAGTTATAATTGTGGTTCGAAATACCGGTAGCTGATGAAAAATAATTACAGATATATATGTCAGTGTCTCACAAGCCTAATAAGATCTTGATGGATTCATACGCATAGAATTTTAGGGAGCATATTGCATATATATATCATGCATGCATCCTGCTGGTTTAATTATTTGCCTACCTTTTGGCCCCCTTTTGGCCTGCTGGAGCTGGACCAGGAGGTTTGTAATACGGCTTGTGTTGGTTCTGCTTGCTGTTCCATGTCCCTGTCGAGGGCGCAGGGCTTGACAGACCATTACCTCCTGCGGCATGGACGCGCAAAGCGAAGCAAACGAATTAAGCAAAGAAAACGCGATCGCGATAATATGAAGTGCTGCTGGGTTAGATGTCTCTGTCTCAGGGTGACCACTATAGGGCATAGGGAGATGCATGCATGCTGTCTCCCATGCAACGGCGACAAAGTTCAGCTGCAAGGGAACGAGACCACTAACCAGAATAAGAAGGAGCCTGTTGTTGTTCACGAGCTTTGAGCCTCGGATATTGCGTTGGAGCGGCTGCTTGCGATCCTTGGTTAGGCACCTTAGTCGATGTCCCTGCATTTCCATCGCGTCAGACAACAATGCAAGATAAGTGCGTGCATGCATGCACGCATCGAAATTTCCATGGCGTGGCTTACCCTTCGACTTGAACATGGTTCCCTGTAAGTATGTGCTACTTTTCTCGTGGTTGTGAATTGTGAACGATCGATTGTGCTACGAGGTGGGCGGTGGTGCCAATATGACAATATGTGCCCTATTTATACAACTAGCTAGGAATTAGTCGTATAATCATGGAAAGTTCATTTTTGAAAAAAATATTACAAATGCTTCTCTGAAGAATTATTCTGTATGTACTCTTATTAGCCACGGTATTTTTGAAAGGAGTAATTTGCTATACATTCTGCCGGGTCTCAAGTCCGAGCTAGTGTTAACACGGTCAGGTAATTTTCAAAAAAAAAAAAAAAAACACGGTCACGTAACGTATATAGGTAGGACTTTCCACGTAACACGTATTGAACCTACAGAGTTAATGCATTGCGGACCCAATATTTTGATCTGAAATTTTTAAGCACGGCGAAGATGTGTTTCCAACTACAACAGGAGATGTACCTCTGCAATTTCTGTACCAATGTTAAAAACCCAATATTAAGAAATAAGAATGTTACCATTTTGCTGTTTTTTTTATGCGTATGATTCGTCTTGTGGGTTTTCTTAATAGCAAAGGCTCGGTTGCATTGGTAGAGTATTGCACCAGTTGCATATTGAGGTGACCATACACCTGGTTGTAAACACGCTTCAGAAACTGTGTGGCAATAGTAATTTCCCCGTGGCACGTCAGAGTTTAATTCCATCACCCCAACTAAGAATTGCTCAGATGGTGCACGCTCAGAATTGCTCAGAGTCAAGTCCCAGGTTTGAATCCCTTGGCACTTGGCACCCTCCGATTAGATGTTTTCTTGATTTAACTATGGTCGCAGGTAAATCGAAGAGAGCGATCTGCCATATTTTATACTACTCTAATATTTAATCTATGCTAATTAAGTTAATTGAGACATCTTGATGTCATTACTGAAATAGTTCAGTACTTTCAGTAGTACCTGCAGAGGCCTTTCCTTTGCGCCTTCCAGAACCGAGAGGCAACACATGGTTCCATAATCGACTCAACACATGGATGACATTTTGCATAGAATTTTATCGATCAATTGCATATACATATACTAAATTGGAGCTCGGTCTTGAGGAATTGCCAAGTTAGTATTAGTATTCAGCTACTCCTTCAATTCTAAATTATAAGCCATTCTACCATTTCTATGTATATTGTTTTTGCTGTGCATCTAGATGTTACTATGTATCTAGAAAAGGGAGAGAGGGCAGACAATTATGGATTTCCCAGCCATGCATGCCGTACGCTTAATTTTCAGTAGACTAGACTGTCCCCAAAAACAGTGAGAGGCATATATACCATAATCCAGACAAATCAATGTACTTACTGATAGTATAATAAAACTTGATAAACTCATCAGTTAAAATTTAGTTTATACTAATTAATTAGCAGAGAAACATTTAGTTTGCTTTTGAAACATGGAGTAGTGCAGAACCGAGATAATACTGTAGTATTCACTACTGCACAAACGACTTCTATTCTCGAGGCTAAAAACGTGGTTATTCCCGGTTCGAAATTGAACGGGGATAAAGGGACCTTTATTCCCGGTTGGACTCACTAGCTGGGAGTAAAAGGCCACGCTGCAGACCCCCATGCGTGCCTAGGACCTCTACTCCCCGTTGAAGTCTCCACCCAGGAGTAAATGTAACCTTTACTCCCCGTTGGTTAAACAAACCGGGAATAAACATCTACTCCGGGTGGAGACAACAACGGAGAGTAAATCGAAACTTTTACTCCCCATTAGAATTGTAGACCGGGATTAAATGTTTTTGATATTTTCTTTTACACCCTTCAGCCACCATTTTTGCAAAACCACCTCGATGACTTTTAATGTTTTCAGTCCAACCTTAGCGTTACGTTTTCATCTATGGAAATCGTACTTGAGTGGTTTATAAGAATTAAAATACGCTTTCACTTAATTACAGATTTGACTAGTGTTTCCAAACATTTCCCAGTAAGTACAATATATATGGTTACATTAACTCAATTCCCTATACTGCTTCACATATATGACGAATTACTCTTTTTCTCGTAAAGTGGGATATACAACAGCCACAGGGGACTAATCAATGTGGATTATATTGTTGCGAGAACATCAGGATAAATTGTACAAATTACACCAAGCATGAAAGGGTACGTATATACATCAAAGTCAGTTGTTATTAACGTCGATATTTATATAACTAATCGTATCTTGTATATATACTAATAGTTTTTATTTAACTCGAACCGGAGACAAGGAGGTTAATGGAGAAAACCTTAGAAGAACAACATCTAGAAGCCATGCAAGAGACCATTGCCAGATTCATTAATACACAGGTCCTAGATCCTTCTCGGGCGAGTTCTACTACGACGCATCGGGACAAGAATCCTTTGCCCGTATAATCGCACATGTAATAACATCTTAATATGTAATAATGACCTTAATATGTAATCGAGACATGTATCAAAGAATCCTTTGCCTGTAATCGGGACATGTAATAACATCTTAATATGTAATAATCGAGACATGTATGAACACCTTAATATGTAAATCGAGACATGTATGAACACCTTAATATATATATTTTTGAACAATTATTAATGTAATGTGTAATATATGTGTACCTTAATTATATATATGTGTAATATATGTATGCATGCATTAATATATGTATATATTACTTCTATTCCCCAACCGATTAGGAATTAAAATGAAATCAGGAATTGAAATGAAAAAAAAAAAACCTTTACTCCCGGTTGGAGGTACCAACGGGGAGTAAAGCTCCTGCCCGTTGGTACCTCCAACCGAGAATAAAGTCCTTACCTCTATTCCCGTTTAAATACTTCTACTCCCCAACACGTATTCCCGTTTGCACAACCGGGAATAGAGGGGGTTACTGAACGGGGAATAAATATCCAACGTGTAGTAGTGGCAAGTTCCTACTTAAATCAATCCAGTCATTGGCTAGAACCTTTCATAGTTCAAGAGTCGATTGTTTGATGCCACTTGTGTAGACTGGACTTGTGTAACTATTTTTACAATACAAGTGTTCTTTATTTGTTTGCTTTTTTATGCGTGAAATAATGTTAGTCCACTCAAGACACGAATAGGTGCACCTTGCAGAGACCAGACTTGTAGTCCTTTTTGTTGTTCTTGTTACGGTCCTTAATTCATGAGTATTATATTTTCAGGAAATCCTGCAAGAGTGCTTGACGGGCTGCACATTAAACATATCACAGCCATCGATCAAGGTATACAGTTGTTTTTTACTACAGACATCAACACTACAAACAAACGCAACTAGTCTAGCTGTCTCATCAAAGTAAAAGTGCCACACAGGCTTTGGTTGCTAGCCAGAGAGCCTCTTGTGTCGGAACAGTCACCACTGAGCGGAACTGCCGGCCGCCACAAACAAACAAATCATCTCGACAACAACCTCCCACATCGGCTTCCTTGTCAACTCTGTGGGCACCTCAAATGTCACCATTGTGGTTGTGATACCAACTTACTACCAGACAAATGTGAAGCCCTCCAAACTCCATGCCAATGCCCTCCTCCCAACCACAATCTGCTGCATTGGACACTAGAATCATGAATCTTTAGCTATAGACCACCACCATCCTCGCTGCAACGGTGCGACCATTACAGATTGATAGGTACGGGCTTCAAAGCAACGACTCCAAGGAGGGATGCGCCACTCGGGCGCTATTGGTGCTTGACCTGAAGGTAAAGGCATTACACCTAGGAATAACATGCTGCACAAAGGGAAGAGAGCCGATCGATAAACGCTTCCAAGGAAGAATACAACATCCGAATGCATCATCGTCATCATTGGTTCAAGGAACACAGCTCTCGCCACGGTACCTCAACCCCGTGCATGGCGTTTGTCAATGCCCATACTCACTGTGTTCCGCCACACAACAGTGAAGCCATCTGCAGCCCTTGCTGCCGCCAGCCATGCCCTTGGCAGTATTGCTGGCTAGGTGGACCAAAAATCTGGCCCCATGCCACACCGCCGCATGTCGAGGTCCGATGGCTCTAGTATGCATCGTGTCGACGTTGACCTCCACCGGTTGGATCAGGCACTCCCTTACCTAGATCCGTCCAATCCAGCAAATGCGGTGAGAGAGGAGCTGAGTAAGCGCGCCCTCTCTAGATCCGATTGTCTTGCAGCGTGACCGTCTGGTCTGACGCTCGCCACACCACCCATGAGTATGGCGAAAACAATAGAGGGTAATGAGAGCGCAGAGCCGTGGTGGAGGAGCACAGATCATGCCATCTCCCGCACGGATCTGCTCATTGCCGGCATCGCCACGCCATCACCAGACATGAAAATCGACTGGCATGCAAGAGGGAAGGAAGAGAAACGAAGGGAGGAGAGGGTGCAGGGCCCTGCTACTGCCTTCATCACCTCTGCAGGGTCACCCGCCAGCAGACTTGAGCAGCAACAAAGTGGGATAGGTAGGCTGGGGTAGACGGTGGTGATGGTTGGGGGCCATCGCCCGTACCACCCAAGACGGGACGATGCGGGTGATGAGATCTCGCTGCCCCAAGGGGCAAGTTCAAGCCAAATTTAATACCTTGATGTTCAAGTCATTAGCATTAAAATTCAGGCATTATATTCATTGGTAATTTGTCAGAAAATGAAGAGAACACAATAGGTAGAATCAAATTGATTGAATTTCTTGACTTGCAGTGGACAGTTGGATACTTGGGTAACTAGCTAGCTTGCTGCAATCATTGCAAAACTTGGATTCAACCCTGTATATATTAGTTTAAATGAAAATATTAGATGATAGATTTCTTACATCTGTGAATGATTCTATATATATTTGTTTAGTTTAATCTAGGTACCATATTATAGAAACATGATAGGCGAGAACATTCTCAGCAACTCTTGCAATGTTACTGGATGTTGCTCAAACAGAATTTTATAACTAAAATAAAATGGTTACCCAATCAATTAATAACCATGTTTGGGTGTGTAGTTTCAGCAATATTTTGTAACACCCGGTTTTAAGGATAAAACCAAGTATACACTATATGTGAGCCCTGGAAGTCAAATCTCACATATAGATACAAATAAGGGTAGTATTAATCAACAATGCTTAAAATATAACATACATAATATAAAAGACATATCACCTTAGATAGCACATAGCGGATAGACACTGCGATCTTCTGGTGCAGACTCCACAGGGACCAACTGACTGGTTGATCACAAGCCTAAATTCCTCCTGAGGTGTAGGGAAACATTAAGGGTGAGTCCATGTCGAACTCAACAAGAATAGCTAGGCAATATCTTACCCATATCCAATGATCATTATAACATAAGTAATGTATAGCATAAAACAATAAACATGAATGATTAATAAACATTGGTCATCATCTTTAATGCTATGGTTCCAAGGCCGCCCATGACCTTGGGCAAGGCTAGTATACCAGTTTACCAAACTCTACACAGAGGTGTACACTTTCACTATGAGTCACGATTCCCAAATGCAAGGGTTAGCTAGACCTAAACACCGAGAACCACTAAGAAAGAACCACTAAGAAACCCCCCAAAGGTTCGTCTAACAAGTTGGGGCGCTAAGTCGTCAGACATAGGAACCCCCCTTCCAACATGGCACATAACCGCAGCCTATACACATATCTTCAAGACAGAGGCAGTCCTATACCCAATTCGGCACTTCCTCCAACAAGCTAGAAAAATGGTCTTTAAGGGGCTAATGTCAGAGCCATATAACCCTCATAGTTGTCTTGTAATACCCGGATTCGCTAAAGCAGACAAATCCCAATGTTGCCAAATAATTCACATTTAACGTTTAGTGCATAAACATTAATCAAGTCATATGTTCATGGTTTAAAGCTAACATATCCCAAAACTATACTTGCCTTAATACAGATACTTCTTCAAATCCAATCTTCAAAGAACTTCTTTTCGATCTCCTTCTAGATCACCACACAAGCTCACCGGCTGGACTTCGTCACAAAGCACCACACAAGCATCGATCCGACAATCATACACGAAACAAACAATAGAACTAAATTAAAACAGTACACCAACAGAGAAAACATGTTGAAATATTTATAAAACTAGGATAAAATAATTTTATTTGTAGTAAAGAAAACTGAGTTGCAACCTAATTAAATATATATACTCTAATAAAGAACTATGCACATCCTACATGATATATGGAAGAGCTTTAGAATTAGACTAAGGATGATGCATGGACGACGCATGCACGACTTCAGCAAAGCATTTAGCCGATTAAATAATATGCATGCAACTCACTTGATCACGACCATGCATTCTCGGTCCTTGTATGAACACAGCATCGCGGAAGAGAGCAGGGAACTATACGTAGCTGTTTGCTCGGTGTGCTGACGAAGGCAGAAGGTTCATGTTTCCATGGCCGGTTCATGGAGGTGACAAGGCATGGAATTATATGAATTAAGACAGAGCGAGATGGTGTTCCGTAGATGTGCTCACCATCGAACCATCAGCCGGCCAAGAACAGAACTGATGTTCTCACGATTTGAACAAGATCGAAGATGGTGCTTCACGTAGACTCCTCTACTTCAGACCGTGGATTGGTAGCCGGTTGTAGAGGACGGAGAAGCGGCGTACTGCTCAATGGTCGTGTGATAGCTTCCTTGGTGCCAGGTTCGGCAACAGGCTGGGAACGGTGGAGTAACAGCACAATATCTATCGGCGTTCTGAAAACCGGGGTGTCCCAACCCGCCGATAGGAGAAAATTGGCTGCACGCCTCTGGTCCTAGGTGGCTGTGTAAGAAAAACATAAGGGAAATAAAACAAAGGGGACACGGGTGTGGGAGGATGCCCCTCCGGAAGACATCGACCTCGTGGAGCTCGACCCTCGACCCCTTAGAGCTCGGCCCGCGAGATCGCGGAGCTCGGCCACGGTCTGGGCACGGCATCTCGGAGCTCGTCCTCGGACCTTGACCTCTACAACGCGACCTCCCGGAGGTCGATCGCGACCGTGACTTGGAGTCCGGTCCAAGTCATCCCGTCCGAGATCCGCGCAACGCCTGGAGGATATCCTGGAAATATTGTTCGATAGGATAGACTCTGATCCCGGAAATCTAGTAACAGATCGTATCTCGCTTGTACTTTCCGATCTGTAACCCTACCCCCGGCTATATAAGGCGGGTAGGGACCCCCCTCATTTGATACCTTACATTACACCTGTTGTGACCATCCAGATAATAACAGAGAGCAGGACGTATGGTTTTATGTCACGCCGACGGCCCGAACCTGGATACATCTTGCGTCCTGTGTCTCTAAACTATCATCTAGATCTCGATCTCACGCACCGCCCGCTGAACCTATCTACCTCTAGGGATGCCCCCGGAGGACTGTTGGAGATTCCACTTTGACAGTTGGCGCACCAGGTAGGGGCGTGCGTGTTGATCTATATCGACTAGATGGCTACTTCCGGCGCGTCGATTTCTTCGGTCACCACCGGCAACTCCTTCCAAGTCGGGGGGATCGCGTGCGTTGTCAACGTCACCAGAGGCACGGTGACCCTCCTCATCGGCTCGGACGGAGTCCGGGGGACAACCAATTCCGCTCCGTAGGCCGCATAGATCCCATCTGTGCCGGCGCCTGCGGCCATCTCCACATCGGCCACGCTGCCTTCTGTAGCAGTGGCGCCGGTCGATCCCGCTCCGCAGGCCGCACAGATCCCATCTGTTCCGGTTCCTGCAGCCATCTCCACGCCGGCCGCATCACCCCTAGCAGCGGTGTCCCCGGCCGACCTCGCTCCGCAGGCTGCACAGGTCCCATCAGCGCGTGCACCTGCAACCGTCGCTAAGCCGGCACTACCACCTTTTGCCTTGGCAATAGCTGACGTCTGGTGGAGCGGGGCAGCAAGGGCGCTCGCTTCAGCTGAATCCGCGAAGCTGGCCGGCCAGTTCCAAGCCATGGTGGACGGCATGCATGCCGACTCATCAGCACTGCGCTATCAAGATCCGGGTCCGTCGACCAGGAGAGACCAAATTGCATTATCGCAAGGCAAAGCGCCGATGAACCCCGCCCGAACATCGTCAAGAACAACCCACTGCTCCAATGAGATGTGCGTGGGAATATGCCGTCACTGCTCACCAAGCTCACGCAGGCGTCCACGAGCGAGCGATGACTGTAGGCCCGATCCGGTCGCTCGCAGGCGACTTGATCTCAATGATGAAATGTTGAGTGATACAGCGGAGGAACTCAACTATTCTCCGTCGTACTCTCCCAGCCCTCGCAGGCATCCGCAAGGCTGGTACGGATTGGAAGATGATTGGCCATAGAGAAGACGTTCAAGCAGTGATGAAGAGCGGGACGCTTGGGCTCGACTTCGGATGGAAAGCAGCAGTCTCTCACCCGTCAGCTCTCCAAAACGCAACATGACCGATCATGATACTTACATGATCTTCGGCGGAGTCGCGACCACCCAAAGCAAAAGGCAGAGACGGAAGATTTTTCAAACAAGGGAACTCAAGTCAATACCAAGAAGCAGCACATGGCTCGATGCTCTAATCACTTTTGACGAATCGGATAGATGGGCGGAGATCCCATACAAAGGTCGTCTGCCCCTCCTCATCAGTGCCACCATCAGGACAAGCTGCTTCAACAAGATCCTTGTTGATGGAGGGAGTGCGGTCAACCTCATCTTCGCAAGCAGCCTTCACGAGCTCGGGCTAACCAAGGACGACCTCTCCCCGATGAAGGCAACATTCTAGGGAGTGGTGCCGCAGCGGAAGGCTACCCCTCTCGGTGAGATCTCCCTACCGGTACAGTTTGGAACCCCAGCGAACTACCGAATGGAGGTCATCAGTTTCTACGTCGCCGACTACGACAGCGCCTGCCATGCCATTCTCAGCAAGCCGGCCCTCGCCCAGCTAGTAGCCGCGCCACATTACGGGTACATGCTGCTAAAGATGCCAAGTGCCTCTCGAGTAATAACACTACGGGCAAATCTCCTCAACGGTTTCATGCTGGAAGAAGAAAATAGAGACATCGAGGTCACACACCAGATTAAATCAAGCAAGCAAGCATTCATGAAGGAAGTCTACTCTGCTTTGGTAGAAGATCTAGAGGTCCCAGAGCCTCTCTCCA
Source organism: Hyparrhenia diplandra (assembly GCA_015847255.1). Lineage (NCBI taxonomy): Eukaryota > Viridiplantae > Streptophyta > Magnoliopsida > Poales > Poaceae > Hyparrhenia > Hyparrhenia diplandra. The sequence continues at coordinate 447,713 of JADLZK010007925.1, forward strand.
CTCAAACTTTTGACAAATCCAGAGACACTAAAGAGGTCAGTTTCGGCCTCCCAGACCCCAAGAAAACGGCGCTGACAGGCACCAAGATCGACCTCGCGCTCGAGGCTAAGCTCGTCACCCTCCTCCAGAAGAACGCCGACATGTTCGCTTGGCAACCGTCAGATATGCCAGGTGTGACTCTAGAAAAGATACAACATGAGCTCCGAGTATCTCTCAATGCAAAACCAATCAAGCAGCGGCTGCGATGCTTTGCTCCGGATCGCAAAGAAGCTATTAAGGAAGAGGTCTCCCGTCTCTTACGAGCTGGGTTTATCAAGGAAGTATACCACCCAGAGTGGCTGGCGAATCCTATCCTTGTCAGAAAGAAGAACAATGATTGGCGCATGTGTGTCGATTACACGGACCTCAACCGGCACTACCCCAAAGACCCCTTTGGACTGCCGCGCATTGACGAGGTGATAGACTCCACAGCCGTATGCGAGCTCTTATGCTTCCTCGACTGTTATTCCGGCTATCATCAGATTGCTTTGAAGAAGGAGGACCAGATCAAGACATCCTTCATCACCCCGTTTGGGGCTTACTACTACACTACGATGTCCTTCGGCCTCAAGAATGCCGGAGCCACATACCAGCGTGCCATCCGGGCATGCACGGGTGATCAGATCCCTCAAACGCGGGCGGCCTACATCGACGACGTCGTCATCAAGTCCAAAACAGCAGGAGACTTGATTGCCGACCTCATGGAGACATTCAAGAATCTCAGGGCTTTTAAATGGAAGCTAAATCCAACCAAATGCATCTTCGGAGTGCCATCCGGGATCTTGCTCGGGTACATCGTCAGTGCTAGAGGAATCAAAGCCAACCTGGAGAAGATAACGACAGTAACCAGCATGGCGCAACCGACCTCTGTTAAAGATATCCAGAAGCTCACGGGATGTATGGCGGCCCTCGGCCGTTTCATATCACGATTGGGGGATAAGGGGCTGCCTTTCTTCAAGCTTCTCAAGGCCGGTCACAAGTTCATCTGGACAGAGGAAGCAGATCGAGTATTCGAAGACCTCAAGAAGTACCTCACCACTCCTCCAGTCTTGACAGCACCGAACGAAGGGGAAGAACTTCTCTTGTACATAGCCGCCACCAACCGGGTAGTAAGCACGGTAATCTTCATCGAGGGGCCTGAGCCAGGCCATGTTTTCAAGGTACAGCGAACTAGTCTACTACATCAATGAAGTACTCAGCGACTCCAAGACCCGGTACAATCATCTGTAGAAGCTCATATATGCCATCCTCATAACTTCTCAAAAGCTCAAGCACTACTTCCAAGGCTTTGTGATCATTGTTGTGTCGAGAACTCCCCTTTGGGCAATGTCTTGCATAACAAGGAAGCTAATGGACGAATCAGCAAATGGGCAGTGGAGCTCAATACCTACACGATTGAGTTTCGAAGCAGGACGTCCATCAAATCACAGGCGCTGGCTGATTTTGTAATAGAATGGACCGACCTCGGCTTTTGTCTCGATTGAGGAACGAGCACTAGACCATGTACTTGATGGAGCACTAAACATAAAGGCGCCGGCGCGCTGGCATCTACTTCATTACCCCAACAAATGAAGTCTTGAGATACGTACTACGCCTACATTTCCCGGCATCCAACAACGCAGCCGAAGTACGAGGCCTGCCTCCACGGGTCTTCGATAGCGGTCGAGCTCAGAATCAAGCGGCTTATAGTATATGGTGACTCTATGCTTGTCATCAATCAGCTGAAGAAGGACTGGTCCACCTCCATTGAAAAAAAAGATGGAAGCTTACGTTGCGGCAATCGAAAGCTCGAAGTCAAGTTCGGGGCCTTGAATATACCCATTCGTCCGGGACAACAATAAGCATGCCAACCTTACGTCAAAACTAGGATCCTCCGGATCTCCGGTTCCTCCAGAGTCTTCAAGGAAGACATCATGAAGCCATCGGTCACCAAAGACGGAGAACTTGCGGAAGACCTACCCGAAACAGAAAAGGAGAAATCATCTGCTAGCAAGAAGACCGCAGGGCAAGCTGTAATGACCACCGCAGCAACCACTCTGAACTGGCGCCCGAAATTCATCGGATACTTTACCACGGGAGACCTCCCACAAGACAAGACAAAGGCCGAAAGGACCGGTATGAAGAAGCAAGAATTACGTATTGATTGACGACAAGCTCGGACGGAAGAGCGCAAGCGATGGCGTTCTCCTAAAGTGCATTACGAAGGAGGAAGGGTTAGATGTCATCAAGGAAGTACACGCATGTATCTACGGCAATCAAGCAGCCTCAAAAACTTTGGGCGGCAAAATCTTCAGGTCAGGATTCTACTGGCCATCGACGGTGGCCGATGCCGAAGAGTTAAATGCGACACCGTGAGGGATGTCGGTTCTTCGCCAAGCAATACCATGTCCCGACCCACGTACTCTAGACTATTCCCACGTCATGGCCCTTTGCGTGCTGGGGGCTTGATATGATCGGACCTTTTAGGAAATCATCAGGAGGCCACAGGCATGTTCTCGTCGCCATCGACAAGTTCTCCAAGTGGATAGAGTACAAGGCTGTCTCCAAACCTACGGCAAAGAACGCTGTAGAGCTCATCGACGACATCATCCATCGGTTCGGTATCCCAAACACCATCATCACCGACCTCGCATCCAAATTCACAGGGCACCACTTTTGGGACTTCTACGAAGATCGATGCATTCAAGTCAAGTACGTGTCAGTTGCTCACCCACGAGCAAACGGACAGGTCGAAAGAGCCAATGGAATGATACTGGACGCTCTCCGTAATAGACTTTACAGAAGGGAAGACAACAACCCAGGCAGATGGGCCAAGGAGCTCCGCCGGATGTCGGGGACTCGGGACTTGAGCAAGAAGGAACACAGTGTCTCCCCTACTTTGTGGTTCCGTGGAGCGAAGCGATGTTGCCCCGACGCGTCTGTTCAAATCACCAAGGGTCGAGAAGCGCAACGAAGACACCGCCGACCTGTCACGTGAAGAGGATATCGATAGAGTGGAAGAGGAGCGCCTCGTATCCAACGTCCAACACAACTAAATATTTGGAGGGCGTCCATAAGTATTACAATCGCAATGTGAAGGATGGGACATTCGCAGTAGGGGATTTCGTTCTCCGACGTATACAGAAGACCAAGGGCATCCATAAGCTAGCCCCTCATTGGGAGGGGCCATTCATCATCAAGGAGGTCACCCGGCCTGGTGCTTATAGGCTTATGGACCTCAACGAAGTCGACATCCCAAACTCCTGGAACGTCGAGCACCTGATGCGATTCTATGCGTAGAATCACCAAAAAGATATGTATCGAATAAACTCTTCAATATATTGAAATAAGATTGCTTCTTCTCGATATATTATGCTGTTTTGTGCCCCAAAGACTTCGTGTTTTGATGTCTCCATCGGCGAACGGCAATACATCGACAACAAAATCGACCCTCGACCTCTCCATGCATATCTCGGCCTCTTGTAGGTGTTGTGTCATTGGATGTCGGGTCCTATTTATATGGTGCTATCCACCATCAAATCGACGACGGCGACAAGGGTCCCTAAAAAGACCTCGAGCCCTGACCTCTCCATGCACATCCCGGCCTCTTGTAGGTGTTGTGTCATTGGATGTCGGGTGCTATTTATATGGTGCGATAATCCATCGAATCGACGACGGCGACAAGGGTCCCTAAAAAGACCTCGAGCCCCAACCTGTCCATGCACATCCTGGCCTCTTGTAGGTGTTGTGTCATTGGATGTCGGGTGCTATTTATATGGTGCGATCCTCCATCGAATTGACGATGGTGATAAGGGTCCCTAAAAAGACCTCGAGCCCCGACCTCTCCATGCACATCTCGGCCTCTTGTAGGTGTTGTGTCATTGGATGTCGGGTTCTATCTATATGGTGCGATCCACCATCGAATCGACGATGGCGACAAGGGTCCCTAAAAAGACCTCAAGCTTTGACCTCTCCATGCACATCCCGGCCTCTTGTAGGTGTTGTGTCATATATGGTGCCACCCACCATCGAATCTTCTCAACGACGGTGAAAAGACATCCTCAGGACCTCGACAATGCTAAGGTACTGCTTCAAAACTACCCGTGACCCCTCAGAGTCCTTCTCGACCTGTCCCTGATGTCGGTATGGCCTCTCTGGTTGTGGATAACCAGGGCTGAGGTGCCACTAGGGTCAACAAAGACCTCAAAACTATTCACACTCGAACAATGTAAACAAATGACAAATACTATACAAAGTATCTCGACACGGCATTCTATTCTAAACGGACATTTACAACTAATGTTCTCGAAGTTTGGCTTTTTTCTTTCAATCTAGGGGAACATCTCGATGGGTTAACTTGTGGCTTGCCTCCTCACACTCGTGGAAGAGATCGTCCTCCTCGGCCGGTCAAACCGCCCTTATACCGAGAAGACACGAGGTCAAGATCGACCTCCGGATAGTGGGAACGGACGATCGCCAAAAGCAAGACAATAGTTTGCCCCAGGGCGCGGGAGAAGGCGTAGCACTTGAACCGTGGCGGCGCCCACTAACACCTCCCTCTCGAATGAGTTCGGCAACGGCGGCATTCGGGGCGAGGTTGTGCGGCGCTATGATATCCATAATAGGGCTAACGGTTGTTTGGAACTCCCGTAAGCGTTCATCACGGGACGATCTCTTGCCATGAGCTCTCAATTCAGCTTGAAGACCGGCCTCTCGGGTGCGGGTTTGCCCCTCGCGTTGCGCCATTTCTAGTAAAGGCAAGGTTAGTACATTGAAATATCATGGAAGATAATGAGATTAAAGCATGAAGCTTCTTGTCACGCTCTATGTGTGCCGATCTCAACGCCGCTTTGGGCGCTTTAAGCCTCGCCGCAAGGTCTTCGTTCTCCAAAGCAAGCGGACATTCTCTTTACAAAGAGGAGCCACTGTTCAACAATACGGCGGCGACCCGGGATGACTCCACGATATCCTGGATGACAAATTTTCAGATCCACCTCCGTAAGACGGAACATCTCTACTGGCGACAAAAGGAAATGAAACTACGTACCTCAACCCTCGCCGTCATGCGAGAGCAAGCCTCCATGGCCTCAAGAAGCTTCGGTCATCGTTAATGTCTTTTCGACCTCCAAAAGCAATCCACGAACATCAAGGACTTTGTGATGGGATGTCGTGACATCACGAAGGTGGAGGAGGCTGCCGGGCCGCCACTAACTCGCACCCGCATTCATCTTATCGACAGTGCTGCTGGGCGTTATGTGATGTGTTGGCCCGACGTCCCGACGCGGAGGCGGGGGTGGGCTCCCAGCCCCACTCAACCCTTCATTTACAGCTGGCCTTCATGAACCAAAGCATCTCATAAGACAATGAGTGGAAGCGGTGTAAATTTGCGAACTCGTGGTAACACCTACCTACGGCGGCAACCAATAGCTGCAAAGACGCGAGGTTGCACGACGACCTCCGTGAAGCCCTTCGCCCTCTCGACGTCCGGTCGGCGAGACATGTCCGCGGACCTCGGCCGACGATCTGAGAACTCTCCTTCTCCTTCAACTCGACGACTTCAACTCGATGAGCTCGGGCCGGCCCGAGTGCAACGAGGAGGTGGCAACGGCTCCTCGGCAATATTTCCATGGCGTGTGTTGTCACGAATCTTCAAGCCGGCCTCCTCCTCGTCATCGGGCGAGTTGCCACAATCAATATACCGACGCCTCTTCTTCGGGAGGCGGTGAAGAGGCAAAGCGGGCGGGGTGGACGCGATGAATCTCCTTTCTTCCTCGGGTGAGAGGACACCCCAAATCGCTCTTCCTCTCAAGACCGGCGCTTGGTGCCGACCTCTTCAACGATTGACGAGGTACCTTCTTTATTTCCTCATCCATTGTGTCGCAACCCCCGCCGACCTCGGTCAAGCCCGGGGAAGGGAAATATACTTCGCTTGCCCCTAGAAAATGACAACTCGACCATCAAGATCATCGGAAGAAATGTAAAGCAAAATGAACAAGGACTTTGAAATGGGTATAAACACTATGTAAAAAAGGCCTCTGCGCGTTGAGGGCATCTGATTACGCATGCGCGTCAGCGCCTATTAGGTTCTCTAAATGTCTGGCTTTACAGACATGTCCGTAGCGAACGTCTGCAACAGGCTTTAATACAGACAGGTTTTAGTGCATCTCAAACTTTCCGTCTCTAGTAAAACCTTGTTACACACGCGCCGTGCGAACGTCTATGTCGTAGCGTTTTTGCGCGACCGTGTGGTCTCGATTTTCTGAACCACGATTATCTAAGCAAAGGATCGTATCTTTTGGAAACGTCACGAACCAGCGGCATCGATGTCATCTGTATCGCGTCAATTCTAGAGGCGCCGGTAGCGAAAGATACGATCGTAGAAGCTTCGAATGCACATACTCTTTTTACAAAGCTGCGCGCCTCGTAGCAGCGACGCGTATGTCGACGCGCGTGCGCATACCACGCCTTTTATGGCGGTACATTAGCACGACGCCCGGCCCGGTGACCCGCCTCGTAAACCATTAGTAATATACTGACCCCGTGCAAGCGATAGACGCATCGTAATATGGTCGGGTTTCGGACATGCGCCATACCCGTGTATGCGTGGTTTTACGCCCGCGTTCTGACGCAGCGTCGCGTAGTTTACCCATGCGTAGTTCCTTATGCCTTTCACGGATGCTCCCTTTGCCACGCGACGTCTGTAACTTTTGCTTAAATTACGCATTACACGCTTTGCTTTTTGCCGTAAATAGCGTACGCGACTTCAGACGTTTGTAGCGGATGCTTGACCGTAGATACCGGGCAATTACGCATTAACGCGTGTCTCTTGCGTGTATGCGCATCGAGGTTTCGTTTGAGACAGCGTTTTCCGGTGCTCGGCGAGGCCGACACCGGAGACTACAAACGGAGGTTCACGGACACATTGGAAACAACTGCCGTTAATTATTTAGATATCACAGACGGATTCACACGACAAAAATTATTCCGAAACCTACAGACGCTCGTTAACCGTGGTGGTCTATACTTATTCAAGTATTACAGACACGTTAAGATGGAGTGCATCGCGGTCTTGAACTAGAGACGCCTCTAGAAAACCGAGATGTCCAGATATTAATGATAACGTCGCAGAGCGCCTACGACTTAGAACCGTCTGCGGACCAAAGCATTGGCATTATTAGTACGTATATATACATATATACAGGTCCGATCAGAAACAAATGGCAGACGCCAGCAGCATTGAAAATTCATGTGCATCTCTTAAAATTCATGTGTATCTCTGAGAATTCATGCGTATCTCAGAATGTTCTTCACACAGACATACCCAGTTGTTCGGGGCACACCACGGATTGCTCACAACACAAATAATACAGTTCACATGCATGTCTCCACCTGGTCGTCATGCAGCAAGGGAAACAGAAGCAACTCACGGTTCATGAAATGAATACTCGCCTTCAGGGCTGATTATCTCTTCCATAAACTTGGCGATCTCCTCTCTAATATCCTCCAAATTAATTAAATTTTCAGACAAGTTGAAATCCTAATACAAAGAAAGGTAGGCATAAGTGTTCGATTTGTACACATGGTCTTTATTGCCAAACAAAGGTAGGCACATGATGGAGCTGCACTTCGAGTTACCTCGTGACGGTCCAGATGAACTTGTTTCATCGCAGCCAGCAAGTGGTGGGCCGTGTAGAACTCACATGTCTTTTCATCAGTTTGCGATAGGCACTACAAACATATGAAACACAGTGGTTATTCATCTGAATGGAAAACACGTCACGAATGCGAGAACTCCAAGTGAAGCACTACTTCATTGTACATTCTTGTTTGGACCTCCATGCTTCTTACCCAAAGCATGCTTGTTTGGACCTTGCCGCCCCATTTGTTGAGCCACGCTTCTCGATTCTCGGCAATTTGCACTCGAGAGGCACTCTGGACATTCTTGTCATGCGAGCCACTCCCCGAATTCTCAGCCCGAGCTGCGAGGCACTCGGTCATCCTTGCCTTGAGAGCTAGTTTTCACATCGTTAGTCGATGCACTCGCAAAAGGCACGCTGACCGTCATTGGCAAGCGAGCAAGTCACCGCATTCCTATCCATTGCAGCCCGAGAGGGACTCGATCATTGCTATCATTCCCATTTAAAATTTGGATGATGCATTGATGCCTTTGTTGGATGGAAATCCTTGAAGTAGCTACGTCACACTGAACAGATTTGAAAATTTCAGTCACACCGAAATTAGCAAGGCCCTAATATTATACAGTTCAATTCTGTAATAGAAAGTCTATGAGGACTACACAATCCACAGAGGCACATATCACAAAAAAATGCACTCTCTTTGTTCCAAATTGTAAGTCGCTTTCACTTTTTTGGTTCATCCATTTTGATATGTATCCAGATATATATTGTTTATATTGTTCTTCTGATCTACGAGTCTCTTTTGAGTACTTTAATCATGCGCCTTAGGTTAAAGTAATATTCGTAGTGTAAGCGTGGTGCTTAGGCTCGAGTATCTCGTTAGATTCATCTTACATTCCGGATCGATGGTAGATCGCGACGGTGATAGCTCCTAGTAGAGTGTCGTTGATCCTTTGTAGTCCACCTCCCGTCTGTAGGACTCGTGGGATTTATTTCTAGGTGGAGCATCCTTTGTTGGTGTTTCTCCTTATGTGATGTCCCCAGATAGAATAGTAGAAGGCATAGCTTACCGAGATTAATTAGAACTAGATATCTTAGTGATCTCATCTATACTCTCAACCTTCTCAAGTCTTGTGCTACTCCGGGTTAAGATTATATCGTAGTCTCCCTCACACGTTTCCCTGTGGATACGATATTTAAAACCCCCGGGTGAAAGCTATAACGGTATCCGTGCGCTTGCGGATTATTCATCTTCAATATTTTGGTGGGCATAACAAATACCAACATTGAAGCGAATTATAAATCTCTAATGACTGATAGTGAAAAATAAATTTATTGCACAGCTATATTTGCTAAACTCTAAGAAACAACCATTTAGTCCGAGAATTGAAACCAAAGGGCAATGACAGCTACACTTACGTCAAGCAAGATGTCCACGTCGATCCTAAACTTCCATGCCAGAAGACCAATTCTGCCGCCAGAGTTGTCGCCACTCATGTTGTAATCTTTACTCTTACTATTGCTAGGAAGAAAAAGGTCATATACCCACCCATCGAGCAACATTTAGATTAATGAGTCCTTACCTATGAGCACGTGAACAAACTTCTTATTTGCTATACTATGCGACCGGCTTTATAAAAAACGCATGCTTAAGGCATTTCATCAAACCAAATTAGGACAGATGAACTTGAGTCATGGATGAACAACTATGATTATCAGATGGTAAATTTAGTACAGGTTCAGAGCACAATTATACCTTGCAGCAGCATGAGCAGTGTCGAATCCATCTGTATTGGCTAGGTCACCGAATCAATCCAACCATTCGAGAACGGGAAATAAATTTATGAAAGCAGTAGCTGGCATTCTGCTCACCAGCGGTCCGGCGCCCGGGTCTGCCAGTCGGCGGTCTGGCCTGGACTGGTTGCTAACGGACGGCGTCCTGGCCGGCGGCCGGCATCCTGGCTGCCTTCCTGGTCGCGCTAGGATTTGGTGTGTCGGGGCCAGCCGCTGCTATGAGATAGGGGAGATCCGGCGGTGCTCCTCGCACGACGGCGTAGGGAAAGTCCGGCGGGGTGCCTCACACGAAGGGGCAAGGGAGGTCCGGCGGCGTGCCTCGCACGACGGGCAGGGGAGGTTCGGGCGCGTGCCTCGCACGACGGGCAGGGAGGTTCGGGCGGCATCAGTGTGAGTCTATGTGGAAGTTG